>CAIGQZ010000217.1:405206-431058 GCA_903798205.1 Danio tinwini | reverse complement strand
TTTTATATATATATATATATATATATATATAAAACAGTGGGTGCAAGTGAACTAGAAATTATAACCAAAATCACAAGTGTACTAAAATAAGTCATTTGTTGTATAGACGTTGGACCTGAATTTGCTGAAGACAAATTTTACAGTCTATTGTCTCCTCTAACAAATTTAATACATATGTATCTGTCAAAATGTCAGTAAGTCAGCACGTCTCTCCTGGTTGAACTGTGACTCATTTTCAAATGGCTGGCAAATTTTGAATGCAACACTTTCTGATAAAGCAACTCAAACTATATGGTATCCAAATAACTCAAAAGTCACAGGGCTTTCTGCAAATGTGTTTGATTGAAGTCAGATTATATTCAAACTGTACCAGAGTCAGTTGAGTCTTGGTCCATTTGTTTGGTGTACACCAGAGCATGCTTGCTGTATTCTCACCTGCCCAAAAGATCTGCACCAAAGAGGAAAACAAACTTGAGTTTGGTTCAGTCAAACAAGACAGGTGTAAATACGTATAAGTTCAGCCTTACACCTAGAGCACATTTTCATATTTGGTGGACTCTTTCAAACCTTCTGCCTCTCATTGTGAATTTATGTTTGCGAAAGGCAGGTTTCCTAATGTAATTCTTGAAGAAGCTTAATTATAGGAGAAAAAAAAAAAAAAAATGTAGCCTATAGCTCACAATTCTGATTACATCGACTGAATAGGTTTCTTTCAGTAGGTCCCACTAGCGTTTGTTGCCCTTTTAAGAGGAATTTAGACATCACCAAAAACATGATCAGTTCAGGGAATGGGTGAGAGGGGGATTACGGGGATTTCTTCGTGCTGTAATGACATGAAGTTTGTTTAATTCGCTGACATAATCCAGTCCTACCCACATAGGAAACTACTCAAATATCCGACACATGACATGCACAGTACAGACAAAACATCGCATATTCAATTCATCCCCTTCACACTTGCTCAAAAAGTACATTTTATTACAAGTGTGCTACTAAACACATGCATTGTTGTCATTTAACAATCTCACAGTCTTCTAAACAAAGACATAGAAAGCTGAAGCTCTCGAGCCCTCTTTTCTGTATGCTTTGTCCTCATGGGAACTAATTATACTAAAGTAATTCGAAACCTGCACCTATACCTAGTCATGCGGTAGACTAACTCATTTTGAGGCATCGTCCTGGTGTTTATTTAGCCTATAATGTGTAGTCTGTATTTATTTGCATCTATGTAAAAGTAACACACTAAGACCAATGCCACAGCACGCATAAAATATGGTCAGACCTTTAGAAAAGGAAAAATTATGAAATTATGAACATTATTTATGAACTCTATTTAAGGATACAGACCCCAAATATTAGTTAGTCATTTTAAAACGTTATACTTTGCTACTATCCTTTTTTTTTGTATCTTTATTTTGCGTTTGTCAGCTAGTTTAAAATGTGCCATGAAATTAAAATTAAGTTTTTTACTTGTTAGCATCAGTATTGTTAGTTTTTATGATGTCTATAAGCTAGTGTGCTCCAAAACAGTGAAAAAATTGTGTTTAGAAGATATAAAACTGATATAACAGCTTGTAGTTTGTCACTTCCGCCTAAACGGATCAACGGTTTTATACAAGTCACTTCATACTTCAGTTTCTCATCAAATCTTGACCAATCAAATGCTCTTTACAGTCTGACATGCCCCACCCCCTTCAAGACGCTTCTTAAAAGGTGCTTTTAACTTCATGTAGCGCTGCACAGATTGATTGAAATCTGTCTTAAAGTGGTGCATGCCGGTTAGAAATTTTGTCCGGGTTGACACTGCACTTACGCCACATGACTGTCATATGTGGCATCAAAGTACCGCGACAGTGCTCTGAGATCAGACGATTGATTCAGCCTGTGCAGCATCTGCGGTCACACTGGACTTTTCTCCCCATAGACTTCCATTCATACGCACGCCAATGCGTCAGACCAGAAACGCAGGGTCATGCGTTAAGTTTTGCAGTTCGCTGCGGTGCAAAGTTCAAGCTTGGTGAACTCTGACCTGCAAAACCACATCACTTGACTGCGTGAGACCAATCCAGGATCAAAACATGACCTCTTTGTACAGAAATTAAAAATATGGAGCAACCGCTCACTTTTTTAAATGAATAATCATCTTGTTTAATCCCGCCCCTTTTCACAGCGCCGTACGACAGAATTTCGCACGCTCAAACTCTATTGTGACCGCAGCTTAAGGAGCGACTGCAGGAGCTGCGATGACGACACCGATATTACACGATTGGCTGAGTTTACCGCATGACAACAACCACGTGAGTTTCGGGTTTATTATTGGACAACTTTCATCTCACAAACTTCCAAACAATTAACTTTTTAATGCATCTCCCTCTTGTACACATCATGCTTATTAAAAGATTACAAATTCTTTACAGCAGTAGGCCATTTTTGTTAAATCATTAGTTTATAAAGGCTAAATTGTTTGCATGGGTTTATTTTTGTTCATACAGAAATTTTAAAGTAACATTGATACAGTATATCTTGCTTTGTCTGTAAAAGTTCCACTGAACTATTTTGGGAATGTCCTTTTGTTCAATCTTTGTGTGTGGATCAATAAATAAATAAATCATTGATCTCGCCATGTGATCTGTCATCACACAGCAAATTTCAAGCCCCGAGGTGTCCGACCTGACAGCATATCCGGCTGATTTCTGGCTGCAGCTGTGGTTCAAGTCGAACGTACCTATTTGCTTTTCATTTGATGCACTTGAGCGCTCACTGGCAGAGTGCTGATAAAACAAAATGCTAATATTTGTGACATATAAAATTGGCTGTTTTCCTATATTATATACGTCACATATGTTAAAAACCTATATCAAAACCTATTTTAAAACATATATGTTTATATAGGTTCTTTCCGTGTGGGAAAAACACACATTTCAAAGCACTTCATGGGACCTTTAAAATAATGAAAAATTTGTTAGCGCATGATGATGAACAATTATTTAATTCATATATACATTTTATTTTTACAAGTTATTAACAATATTAAAGTCGACACTTGCTTCAAGCTATATCAACATGTCAAATGACTCTAATTCAATTTGACCAAGACATTAAAATATGACATCATGTATTTTACCCATGTACTTCATTATGTTTTTTAGCATTGCACAGGGTGTTAACTATAACAGAAAAAGTGTTTGGATGAATGAATTTAAAGACTAAAATGGATATTTCGGGAACTGGAAGACAATAACATCACAATGAGACATAAAACAACATTTATTTTCAAGCTAAAAGTTTTGACCACTAAGCAAAAGCACTAAGAAAACTATATCCTAATGCAGAGTTCAGACTGCATGATTTTTAGCCCCGATTTTGATTCGCTGACAGGTTTTAAGAAATCACTGTCAAATGCCTAAAATCACAGGCAAATCGCTGCTTGACAATGTGAGTGACAATCACACAGCGTGAACGATCAAAGACGTAATCTGAGAGAATCGCCGATGAGTCGATAAGCAGTCTGCGATCAAATCATGCCATGTGAAATGTGTTTTGAGTGAAAACATCAGCGATCACCTACAGCCAATGAGCGCAACATTCACTAGTATGGGTATCTGCAGGCTAGCGGTAGGTTGGGGGAGAAGTTAAAAGCCTTCATTTTCAGTCTATTTGGACCCAAGACATGGAGGAAAAACTAGGGTAAATTTGGCAGGAGTACCCATGTCTGTTTGATGTGTCATCTGCTCAATACCACAACCAGGTCGAAAAAGAAAAAAAAGTGAGGTGAAATGGCTAATTCCCTTCAAAAGCCAAGTAAGCAAAATAATGACATTTTCTACCCCACTAAAGGCTTCTTGCTCATTATGTAGTTAGTTAATAACAAAAGATGTACTACGTGTCCTCACGTTGTTTCCATGTCACTTCTCGTGTGTGTTTGGTTGTGAGATGTAGTTTGTGTACCGAGACGAAGTTGCCGGCGATTCTCCTATTGTAAAGTCATACAGTGTGAAACCCCCTTTCATCAATCCATCTTGCAGTGTAAACACTGCAGCAATGAAACGCTAGCCCAGATAGTCATGCAGTGTGAAAACATCTGTGACACGACTATTTTGAAAATTGTGCAGTCTGAACACGGCATAAGCCACAGCCCAGTCTCAGACACATTTGTGAGAAAATATTTAACACAACTCAGATGTTTCTGAAAATAAATAACAAATGTAAAACCTCAGATGTGCCTATTGTGCATCAACAAGCAGTTGATTGAACAGATGATTAAACCATCTAAGGCTTAAAATACATTAATATTAAGATGTGTCATCGTGTTTCATATATTGTTATTTGTATTGATGACACAGGAACTGCAATTTTACAAATGTCTCATCAACAACAACTTTTCCTAAAAGTTAAGAATATAATTTTGGCAATAAAAAATGTGATTTGTAAAACCTTGATACAAAACTATGTCTGCTACTTTGAGAGCTCAATCTGTATTTAATGTCAAACTGGCCAAATAACTAATAACCGTCTTCAAATCTCATCGGTCATATTGACAACCCTAAAAACACAAATATAAAGTGAACTCGGGCATTTGGTACAAAAATATGTTAGTTATACATGCTAGTGCAACACACAGTCTGCTTTTATGTTCGTCTGAACTATAACATACATACCTTTCAGTATGAATAACCGTAAAAGTCATATAAAACTGGCCATGACACAACTCTTAACACCCAGCTCAATGACAAAGATAGTATCAACAAACATCCATGCGTTTCCAAAACCAACATGTATCCCTGGAATGCCAATGAACACTTACTGTAAACGTGCCCTTTCTCAAAACACAGTGTGTATTTTAACATACAGACAAGAGAGATGGGATTAGATTTGGCTTGATTACCAACCCATTGGACTACATGCATCATGGCAGTTGGTTGTATTGTTCAATATGGTCCCAAAACCGCAAGACTTTCTAAACCGTCCATTCATATTTGGTCACATACTCAATATAAATACCTAAACGTAGCAAATTAAGGCAGGTTATGATAAAACAGGACCATACATTCTGTGTTGAGTGTCTGCTGCAGTATTTGGCGTCACTATTTTCTATTGAGGGTCTGGTTTTGGGGACAATGCGCGCTGCTCATCTGGCTTTTTCTTTTACAGGAGTGTTATATAGCCTTGACATCTATAAGGTGGCTGTGTTGGGCACTTTGCCGTAGGGTCTTGATGTTTTGTAGCCTGCGCCCGTGCAGAGTGAAGCGAGACCATGCCAGCAGCTGAAGAAGGGCACAGGAAATGGGCACAAACACCAGCAGGTAAAAGCAACCCTGACGCAGCGGCACGGGAACCGCGGGAGCTGCAATCGGGGCTTCTGCTACAGAGTTCCTCTCGAAGATGTCATATCCTGGAGAAAAATAAATAAATCACAGAGAGAATGAGGAGACTTGAAGATACAGCAAGTTTATGTGAGTTGAAGAAATCGATACTGTTCTTCAGCAAGGAGGCAGTTTTTATTATGGATGGATGTGCTTTATTGGACTTCTTTTGAACTGCTGATACACTGTAAAAAAAACTGTAAAATTTTAAGGCAACTTGCTGCAGTGCTTTTTTTAGTTGACTCAAGTGCAGTTATTGGGTTAAAAGTTGAGTCAACTCAAAAAAGCTGTGCAGCGAGTTGCCTTACAATTTTAAGTAAACAGTGTAAAAATCAGCTGACCGCTAATCGCAAACCTGATTTCACCAAGTAGGACATGTTCTTTAATTTACATCTATGTTGATCCTGGAACACTATTCCAATCAGCCAATCAGAATTAAGGCATATGTTTACCGTTTATGTTAAGTTTAGGCTTATGGTTAGGTTTATGCACTTTTATTATTATTATTCCCCTATTATTCCACTCAGATTTTTGGAATAATTTACAGTTATGGTTGGGTTTAGGGGGTAGGGATCGGTATTGATGATATTTTCCAACAAAAATGATGTTCCAGAATTAACATAAATGTTAATCCAGGACCGCATCAGATTTGGCAAAATCATGACGTGCGACTTCTACCATTGTAGAGCTGGAAAAGGCCAGATAATTACTAAAATTACTCTAATTGGATTTGACTGAAAGTCATACACATAGTAGTATGCCTTGAGGGTGAGTAAATCATGGAATGATTTGTATTTTTGAGTGAACTAAGCCTTTAAATTAATCTAAAAGGTAAAACTAGTAAAGACATTTCAAATGCTACAAATATTTTTTAAACGTTTAAAAGAAAGTTGACTTTTTGACCTATTGTGCATCCTTATAGACATTTTGTGCTTTTCATTTTAGTTTTTGTGAAAATATTGGCTGTGGTTATGCAAACAGTATAAATATTAACAAAAAGATGTATTTTTATTGATCTTGTAATAGATCACACTCACTTCCTTTCATAAATCGATTTTACATTAAGTACAAAAAAAGAGTTACTCTCAGGACCTTCAGGACAAACATGCCCCCAATAGAGATGCAATAAATCTAAAAGAGAAAATATTCACAATGTCATTTAAATAAAAATCACTCGTTCTTTGTTAACAGGCTTCCATTTGTGATGGCAAGGCTTTAAAACATTAAAAATACAATTTTAAATGTAAAATATTTTGTTTTGCTTTCTCTAACAAAGTGTTTTAAAAAGATCAGTATATTTTCGCAGCTTGTTACTCCCAAATATCAAAAATTGTCTGAGGATAATTTAGATTTAAAATATTTTGAAAGATAAAAAAATATATATAATATTTTACTGTGAAGCAAAAAATATATTTTTTAGGCCTTCAGGTCAAATGATTTAATATTATATAATTTATGTAGATTGGTTGGTATAACCAATGTTTTTGTAGTTATCATCAGGTATGATGCTGATAAGGAAATATATGTCAGTGAAAGTGTAAAAATGTTGAAATATGATACGTTAAGGTCCATCTAATATAAAATGGTAAACTGATAAAAAATGACATTTATAACGTTTATAACAAAGAATCCTGAAAAAATGTATCAAAGTTTCCGCAAACCAAAGTCATGGTGAGCGTAAGAGTTAAAAATACGTAAAAATCCCAACCAACAGTGAACGGTATTGTAATTACAAAATAAAGCAAACAAACCTCTTTCTATAATAAGAATAAAAATGGGCTTATACTACTAGCCACATACAGAAATTCCACTATGTTTATCATTTTACATTAAAATTCACACATTTATTAAATACAGCTAACTGTGCTGCAGCTACACATTAAAAACATAAAATATTTAGTCAAATATTTAGACTGCATGAGAAATGCTCTTGTTTGCACATTTATAATTCACTTTAGTTCCACCATCTGTTAAATAACTGATTGGAAATGATTTCATTGTGAATGTTACTTGCAATGCACGTTTATTCATACACACACACCTGTATAGAGACACAGCAGCCAGGTACCAATTAGAGGGGCAAAGGTCTGGCCAGGCTTGGTTACCAAGGCAACCATACCAAAGAGAAGAGCAGAAGCTGCCTGCTGTCTGCGGTTCATCACAAAATCCTCATCCACCAGATCTGTGATCACCAGATTTAGAAGCTTGCAAGTGCCCTCGGTGAACACACGATTACTAAGAAGACACAAGCAACACAATCAAAAACTAGAAAAGACTGAAAGGCAAACACAGATGTTGGTATTGGTGGTTCATGAGGACTATTTTATAATAAGTCAGTATAAGTATTTTATACTGTAAAAATTTACCCGACTACTCCTAAACCCAACTCACTTATAACCTGTGACAAATATTGAATGTTAAAAGACCCTGTAAAATATGATTTTTAAGCATGTCGAATTTCAAAGACACAGTAAACCACCTCAATGTTGTAATAATTAGATCATACCCATGTCATAATAAAACCAAAACTAGAACACACACACACACGCGCGCACACACACGCGCGCGCACACACACGCGCGCGCACACACACGCGCGCGCGCGCACACACACACGCGCGCACGCACGCACACACACACACACACACACACTTTAAGTTTAGTTTGGTGCAATTTTGATTTGGTGTTATCATAAAACTTAAAAGTACACAGAAAATAAACAAATGAGAGGAAAACACTGAAATAAAATATAAAAAACACCAACAAAAGTGTCTCATAACTAAAATAATGCTGTTTTGATGACATACTGGATTTGTTGCTTCTTTTGAAAATACAGGCTGTATTACACCAGTTTCTTGGTATTTTTTAGTACAATCTACTTTCCATATATAAAAACATAAGTCTGAATATTCTGTCTAATCTCTCCTTTTTGTTTTGCTAGAAGGAAATACATGGTTGAGTAAATTATACTACAATGATAATTAGGCAAAATACTCCTTTAAGACTGAAATTATTTGTGTAAGATGGATCAAAATTTATCCATATAACACAACTAAAATATGTAGTACATTTAATTACTACTAAAAACTAATGCAAGATTCAAACTTGTCATAAACGAACATTCTAGAAAATGACTTCATTCACAATTCTTCACTTCTTCAATAAAGACAATAAAAACAGGACATTCATGTTTTCTCTCATCACACCTCCTTCCATTCAGTGTCAAAAAAATGTAATTTAAAATAACATTAATTTGCTAGAAAACAAATGCACGCCTGTTCAGTAAAAACAAAGACTAATAACCTAATCTTAACATTATGAATTGCATATCACATATAGTCAGATCTATTTATTAAATAACAATCTGAACATTATGAATTGCAGATCACATATAGTCTGACCCATTTCTTAAATAACCTAATCTTCACATTATGAATTGCAGATCACATATAGTCTGACCCATTTCTCACCTAGCAATAAAGATGCAGAGCAAGTAGATCTGGTCGGCCCCGGCTAAAAGCATGGTCACGCTGAGAGCCAGCTTCAGCATGAAGAGACCGCGAACCACCTGGTAAACACCCAGTCTTTGGCACAGCGTCAAGAAGTAGAGATTGTTCAGATGAGGTGCAATGTAAGAAATTCCTGTCTCACACCAAAACAGAGAATTAGTCAAACATAAAATGACGCTTACACCTTATTCTGATGGTCCTCTTTAATGCCTAATCATACTCAAGTTTAAGTTTTTTTCATTTATCATTAAGTGCTAAATAAAAATGTCCAAAATTACGGGGGCATCACATGGCTAATAATAATGTGTTGCTTGTTCTTCTCTCAATATCAAAATAAGCTAACACTTTGTGCATATTTTATTTTGTAGATAACTAATGTAGATGTTTGCACAAGCTCTGTAATTCGACACCAGTGACACTTGAATTTCTTCTATAAACTAGCATTTGGCTAGCTGTGTTTACATCCAAAGTGAAGCAAATCTTTTAAAGTATGTAGTAATAATAATAATAATAATAATAATAATAACAAATACAAACAAGGTGCATTTCTATCAAGTAGTTAGAGTGGCTGACTGTAGTATTGGTAACCTAGTAACAAACAATAAACTATGACATCACCTTGTAGGCTCATTGGCTGCTAGCATAAAACTGGTTCCCTCGATAAAATCAACATAGGATTTTCCCATAGGCTTTTCGAAGATTGCAAATAATAAGCTCTGTGTTTAAACTCTGTTACACTTACACGTTTTGTCAAGCTGGATAATCCTCATACGAAAATACAACTTTTAACACTTTTGGATCTTAAATGCAAACGCAAGAATTGAAAAGCTAAGATTAGGCTAGAAACGGACTACAGTGCCTTCAGGGCGCTCGCCTGTGATGTCAGCACCACCCTGTTAACGACAACTCTTCAAGCCTTTTTTTTAGAAACATGGTCCATGACAGATTTACTCTTTATATTATAATCCACGCTATATATTATAAACAAATAAATATGCAAATGCACATAGATCTACGTGCCTTTTGGATCGTTTTTTCACGGGGGACATAAATTTTGTTTTGCTTTACGGTTGTTGTAAAAGTTTAAAAACTGTGTATAAACGTGCCTATATAGTATTACCATAAGACACATTTAAATAAGTGTATCGCTCACGTGCATAAAACCCGCTTACCTTAGACGACAGAAATGAGGGGTAAGGGGCAAGTCTATATGCCTGCAAGTCCCATCATGGATAGAGCACAACATTCAATATTCTTTTTTGCCACGAAGTACAGCGAAAAGCGTCCCAAACAGTCACATATGCTAAACGTTTTAAGGAGTGTAAATTTTGCAGTTATGACAGAGTTAAACGTGTTCAGATGAAAAAAAAAACTATGAAAAATCAATTGATCACGTTAAAATGACAATTAACATGTATGTATTTTTTACACATTTATTCACATGTTTGCATTACCGAGAGCAGTAAAGAGACAGGCTGCACTAGAAAAGCAGTATCTTCATAATATTGTTTAATTAAAATAAATGACCAACAAATAATCTGTCTTTACAGGTGAAGGCATTATCTACACACAATATGAATTCCCAATTAGAAAAATACTGCAAACTATAAAACACTATTCATGAAAATACTTTAATCACAGACAAATCCAAATGCCCAATGCGAGTGAGCTGTGCTCCAGACCAGTTCAGCTTGATGACATATAATGTCTCCGACACCGCCTGTAGTCCCAACTAGCAACTTGATAGCAACTGTATTTTTAAAAAAGTGAGACAGTTTAAAAAATATCAAGAGTGTGCTGTAACTAGTGTGTTTTTATGTCGTAGAATAAAAGGTGAAAGTATCTTGAGTTTGTGTTAGCCACGAACCTTATTTAAGCAATTTAACTGAAATCCCATTAAAAAAACGATTGATTTTGGGACGAGGGAACCGGAACAGCTAAAATGCTAACTCGCTTCCAGGTTTTTGCATACAAATTGACGTCATAGTTCCTCCACTCTTTGGGCACGGCTGATTAGTCACGTCAGTGTAAAGTTTGCTACATCAGAGTTTATTCAGTAAATTTTTGTAAACTTTCCATCTCTCGTTTTTCATGCGATATTTAAAAATGCGCACTAACACAGGGTGATGGAAACCAAGCTAATGTTTATATTTTACTCACAGATGTCAGACTAACAGACTGACCAGAGGAAATTAGCAATGACCAATAAGGTATTGTTTTTGTACTGATAATTATTGTTATTTTGAGGCCTATAACTGATATAAAGGCCGATTTATATATTAATGATAAATTTTGATATAAATTTTCTGAGTCTGATTACAAGAACAAAAGTTAAACAAATAGACGACAATTGGTTTTAAAAGCAAAAAAACAAAAAAGAGACATCTTTTTTTTCTTGCAAAATCATTTACAAAATGCAATTTATATGCCCTATTTTTTCACATTGAAAAAAAAACACACTAAAAGCACATTGTTTCTCAATTTATCACCAGGGTTTCTGCAGATATCATAATGTCAAACTTAAGACTTTTTAAGACCATTAAGTATTAAATTTAAGACCTATATCACAACATCAAAAAAACCCATACACATAAAAAGAAAATGCAAAATCACAAAATTAGTGGTAAAATAAATGTATTCAAATTGAACAGTACTAAAGACAGGTTAAATGCACAACTGAACTACAGAAAAAACAAACAAACATCTTAAAGTCTGATTTATACTTTCGTCTGGCGCCACATCGCGCACCTCACAAAACGGACGAGGCTTTAAAACGTAACGCGTTAGCCGTTGAGATATTCTTTTAAATGACAGGGGCCGGTCAAAAGAAACAGAGAAGTAGAAAATTTTCCGGAACTAGGCCATATCATTAATATCATTCAAGATAATTGTTTTTTTATTATTTTTATAATTTATTATAAAGATTTTTATAACCATTCAAGATTTTTTATATCTACAATTTTTTAAATCTAAATGATGCATCATTTGCTTTTGTTCATATCTCGGACAGTTCTACCTATTAAAGTTGAATATTAATGGCAATAGAACTTGACTTGCTCTACAGTTATATTTTTTATTACGGCAAGAATAAAAACAAAAAAAAGTACACTTACTAAAATACTGAGTTTTTTTTTTTGATATTGCCCACTCAACAATTCACACATTACTGTCTGGCTAGTTTATTTCCTCTACTTTTAAGCTAAAAAGGCAATAATGATCCAACATTCATGACCATTATCACCAATAAAGCCTAGAAATTGGGCATCAATATATTGTAAACTGATAGGTTCATATATTCCTTTCCAGTTACAGTCAGATTTATTAGCCCCCCTTTTTTCCCCAATTTCTGTTTAAAGGAGATATTTTTTAACACATTTCTAAACATAATAGTTTTAATAACTCATTTCTAATAACTGATTTATTTTATCTTTGCCATGATGACAGTAAATAATATTTGACTAGATATTTTTCAAGACACTTCTATACAGCTTAAAGTGACATTTAAAGGCTTAATTAGGTTAATTAAGTTAACTAGGCAGGTTAGGGTAATTAGGCAAGTTATTGTATAATGATGGTTTGTTCTGTAGACTATCAAAAAAAATATAGCTTAAAGGGGCTAATAATATTGACCCTAAAATGATTTTAAAAAAATTAAAAACTGATTTTATTCTAGCCAAAATAAAACAAATAAGACTTTCTCCAGAAGAAAAAAATATTATCAGACATACTGTGAAAATTTCCTTTAAACATTAAAGGAAAACATGTCCGTTAAACATCATTTGGGAAATATTTAAAATAGAAAATTTCAAAGGGGGGCTAATAATTATGACTTCAACTGTATCAAAGACATAATTTGTTACTTAATTTTAGTTTGTAACTTGAAAATTGTTTTAAATTCACAATTGTAACCTATACATCAGTGTAAAACCTATGAATGGTGGAAAAACATTCTGTAATATTAAAACCACCCGGGTCTCCACTTTTGCCATGGCCTCTTTTTTTGTTTTAACAAACTTATCTTTCAGGTTTTCCAAACTTTTACAAAAACTTTCCTCCTTTCTCACTGCTGTTGCAATTTCTAGCCAAGAATTATCGGTCATCTGGTTATCTCTATGATCACGCATGGACACGTCTTAATCATAAGGAAGATGTCTGTACAGTCATACCTGTTTCAGACAAAATCTCTTCAAGTGTTTCATATTCAACTCAAATCAAATGCGGCGTCGCGCGAACTGTTCAGTGTTCACTCGAGTCTCAAAACATTACGTGAGCCCCGGCAGCCTAAATTATGTCGCGCAAACACAGCGATGACGTCACATTCACCGCGCGCACTGCATGTTGGTCTCATGTGTAGATGTAATACCGCGGACTAGTGAAACAAAGAACTACAACGAAAACCAAGCAACAGCAACAAAAAGAATTTAAATGAGCATTAGACGTAGCGTTACACGGACATCGGAACATTAAGACCTGTGCAAAATTATTTAAGACGTAGAACAGCGAATTTAAGACTTTTTAAGGCCTTAAATTTTGATTTTTAAATTTTAGACTTTTTAAGACCCCGCGGAAACCCTCTTCACATCTGTGGTGTGCAATGAGTCACATTATGTGGAAGGCATATTGAAATAATTTATAGAGCTGGGAAAATAAGTGAACACGTCATATTTTTTCCTGGGAATAATATTTGTTGACATGGAACTGAACCAGATTTTGGTAAAAACCCAAACAATCAAACATAAAAATAAAACAAAAAAATCTGAAAAATGAGTTATGTGTAATAACAATGAAATGACACAAGCAGAAAGAACTGAACTACTGAAATGTATTTAATACTTTATATAAAAGGCTTTTTGGTGACGGCTGCTTAAAGACACCCCTCATATGGAGAACGAAGTCACATGCATTGCTCAGGTGTGAGTTTTTCACAGACTTCAACAGTGTGTAAAAATTTTGATGGTTCTATGGGTCTCGTCTATCAAATCTGATCTTTAATTTGTATTTTATATTGGATTCGAGTCAGGTGATTGGCTGGACCATTCTGCAGCTTGATTTTCTTTCTCTGAAAGCATTTGAGAGTTTCCTTGGCTGTGTTTTGGATCATTGTCTTGCTGAAATGTCCACCCTGATTTTATCTTCATCATCCTGCTAATGTAGATGATGGACTGAAGCAGCTAATATTAATTTACAACAACAAAGGGCAGAGGGATGCTAAAGAACTACTGAGAGGTTTTAGCTGCTGTCTGGGCTTTCAATATTTACACATAACTTAATTTGTAAAGTAATTAAATTTGTTTTCTTTGCATATATGGATATCTTTGGCTGTTTCCAACATCCGGGGAAAATTTCAAGTCAACAGCACCTTTAGAAATATGTTTTCTGAGATAAATGGTGACATGTTATTTTCCCTGCTGTATTTATATCATTATCACTAAAGCTTTGGCAAGCTCTTATAAACTCTCCAAACAAACTTAATATTGCCTGAATTTGTTAAAAATGACAACCTCAGCTCATTCTTCAATCCAAGCCTTTACACCTTCTGTTGACATTTAATTTGCTTTACTATCATTTAGGTGTAGTACTTATTCAGTAGAGTATTAGATTAGGCTTGGGGTTAGTAGAAAATGTATGTGCAAAGATACATATCCTGCAGGTTGTTGGGAAACCATCAAAATACAGTGAAACCAAAATAGTTATGTGAATAAATGATTCCTTTCTGTCTTACCCAGCAGGAAGGACCCGGTAGAGGCAGAGATTCGGTCTGACAGGAGGTGCTCCAGAAAAAGAGGGAAGAAATTGTTGTTGAAATGGCAGTGGAATACCTGCAGATAGAGGAAAAAATTATATATATATTAATATATATATATATATATTATATAAGATATATTTAAAATCAGTTCTCCAGTTAAATGAATGCACTTCTACTTTGAGCCACATTTCGACTCATAATTACCTGTACAAGGTTCATAGAGACGAACCACATGAAGTTCTTGTGGCGCGACAGCTGCTTTAAATACTCGCCAAGAGTGACCGGCTTCTCAGCTGAGGTAAAAGGAGCTTGACCAACACTCAGTCTGTACAAATGTCAAAGAGGATTGACAACCCAACAGAAGGCAACAAAGACACAAGAGAAAAAATAAGGACAATTACGGACAAATAAGGACAAAGTCATCCAATAGAAAATATATACAGTTGAAGTCAGAATTATTAGCTCTCCTGAATTATAAGCCCCCCCTGTATATTTTCTCCCCAATTTCTGTCTAACGGAAGATTTTCTCAACATATTTCTAAACCATAACTCTTTTATAATAACTGATTTCATTTATATTTGTACAAAATATTATAGTTATAACAGTACATAATATTTTACTAGATATTTTTCATGATGCTAGTAGTCAGATTGAAGTGCAATGCAAACAATGTAGCTTAACTAGGTTACTTGGAGTAACTAGGTGAGTTAGGGTGATTAGGCAAGTTGTTAATAATGATGGTTTGTTCTGTAGACAATTGAAAAAAATATTGCTTAAGGGGGCTAATAATATTGAGCTTAAAATGTTTTTTTAAAAAAATTAAAAACTGTGTTTATTCTAGCCAAAATAAAACAAACAAGACTTTCTCCAGAAGAAAAAATATTATAGGAAATACCATGAAAAATTTCTTGCTTTGTTAAACATAATTTGAGAAATATTTGGAAAAGAAAAAAAATTCCCAGAAGGGAGAATAATGCTGACTTCAACTGTATATAATATTATGAAAACCTGAGCAGCTTCTATAATACTTTCTTTGTTACCTGGCAACAATAGCTTGCACCTAAGCTAATTATCTACTTTAATGCATAGAAAATTCTTATATAGATGATTAAAACACATTGAACTACTTAGAACACTAGCATCCATTATAACGCTTATGCCAACATTTTATAAAAACTTGCAACTTGGGCAAGACTGTGTGGGTGAAATAAATAAGAGAGAACAGAGCTTTCACATTCTTTACAGAAAATGTACAGCTGGAACAGTTAAAACCAAATTATAAAAATTAAGTATTTAAATTAAAGTATAAAATTAAGCCTGAAATGTAATAAATGTACTATTATTTTTGTTAGTCATTTTGTTAAACGGTGCAGCTTTTGCATTTTGTTTAGCAAACATACAAGTTTTATTTTTTGAAGTGTTAATGCTTGATAAGAAAAGTCAGTGGTAAGGAAAAATAAAATAAAAAACAACGCTTTCTTTCCAAAGCATGAAAGTGGATAGTCATTGGCTGCATCTGAAATCGAATACTTCCATACTATATGGTACATTAAAATCAGTATGCAAGCCGAGTAGTATGTCCGAATTCATAGAATTGGAAATACAGTATGCGAGAAGTACCCGGATGACTTACTACCTCCAGTGAGATTCTGAAGTGCGAGATTCAAGCTACGCTATCCCTGATGCAACAAAAGAGAATTCATGAATAGGAGTGAATTGACGTAACTGACGCGGGTATCATCACAAATGGTGGCTGTAGTCCCAGTTCCTTTCATACTACTCACATTCATACTGTATAGAACGTACTTTTCTAACAGTAGAGTAGTAAATTCAAATTCAAATGCAGTACCTATTGAGTAGTAGGCGATTTCGGATGCAGCCATAGACATTAGCCTCTTGCACACATACAGACTTTTCCGGAAAATTACTGGTATGTTAAAAGGTATGTTAAAAGGGCTATTGATATCAATGTCACTTTATAATGGAACTCTATGCATCTGTTCATATACAGTCCTGTAGTCAACCATTATTGCTTTGGTAGTCAGGTACTGTGAATGGCTATAGACTGTGTAATTATCTAACAACATAAATATGTAAATAACATTTCTGTTTTCTCAACATCATGTTTTTGTTTTTTTTCATACAGAAACAATTACAGTATCGTGTACAAAAGTTAGTCTTTTTAAGAGCCCCAAAAGACTGTTAAGATGTAATGAATGACTAAAATGCATAAAGTTTTCAGGTTTAGTTAATAGATAATATGCTTTACACCTGAAATAATATGCTTTGTTCAAATAACCATCTACTTTCCTTGCATGGAAAACAGAAGTGGTCTAATAATAATATTCAACATTTTATAGATTAACTGCAACTGCAATTTCCCTTCAGCTTAGACCCTTATTTATCAGGGGTCGCTACAGTGGAATGAACCACCAACTATTCCAGCATATGTTTTATGCAGCGGATGCCCTTCCAGTCACAACCCATTACTGGGAAACACAGATACAGTCTCGCTCCCATACACTTCAGTCAAATTCGTTTATTCAATTCACCTGTAGCGCATGTCTTTAAATTGGGGGGACACCGGAGCATCCGGAGGAAACCCATGCGAACACGGGGAGAACATGCAAACTCTACACAGAAATGCCTAGGCTCAAACCAGCGACCTACTGCACTTGCTGTGAGGCGACAGTGCAACCACTGAGCCACCATGCCACCATTAAGTGCAACAGAAATGCTCATTTTTGGTCAAATAATCCTTTTAGTAAAGTATTTTGTTTTTATTTTTATTGTTTACTTATTGTATTTATCTATTACTATTTTATTTTTTGTGTATTGTTTGTATGTTGTATCTTTTATTGTTAATGGTTGTTTAAATGTTTGTTGGACCAAAGTTTTTAGATATTTGAATGTTTTATCTACTTTGAAGTTTCAATTATATTGTTACTCTAAACTGTTTTTTTTTACTTAGTAGTAAAACTTGATTACTTGTTTTTTTTATTTATTAAATTATGCAATTTTTTATTTTTTGCTCTCATAGTTCACTGATAAGTTTTGCACAGTAAATATGCTCACATATTACAAGTCAGAGATTTTTGAATGAAGGGTGCATTACTTGATTTTAAAATAATTAATGGAAACACACACTACCTATTATCTACGATTATTTATTGAACATTAACAACTGAAATTAAAACCCACACTGCCTGAAACCAAAAGTCACAAATAAATAACTTGCACTTTTGGAAACAAAAATAATTATTTTTAATGTTTTTCATATTAAAAGTAGAAAATAAGCAGCATCTCTTCTAAATAAAATAACTCTTTTATATTCTGTAAACAAATATTTTAATGTAAATAATAATTTTATTGTAATGTAAAATATGCCATCTCAAGGCATCTTCGGTGCAGCTTTCAATCATCTTCAATGTAGTGCAAACGTACAACGTGTAGTTAAATTTTTGAGAGGTGAGCGGGTACATGACTGCGCAAAGGCTGCGCTGTACCACACCCATGCATTCAACGCAGAAGTTTAAAGAGCCCCTATTATGAGTTTTTATAAATGACCTTCCATGCAGTGTGTAACACAGCTGTGAAATAGTGGAGTGAAATATCCAGCTAAGGCTTAAATATGAAAGTGCACTGCGTTTAAAACTATTGATTTATCTATAAAAGAGTCGACTCATAGTGGTTTGAATGAATCACCACGATGACGAGTCTTTAGCTGTGCCGGCGGGCCGTCAGTATGGAAGTCAAGCCCTGCCCATTTGTTGCACGTGCAGACCCGGGAAAATTACAACCCCCGGCCCCACTCACAAACACTGTAGAAAGAAAAAACACTTCTTTGGAGAAAGAAAAAAAAGTTTCTTCCTCCATTTCACAAGTGTAAGTGCGATTAAAATGGTTGCCTCCTTGTTTTCTCTAGCTTGCAAATCACGTATTTAATTGTGTTTTGTTACTTGTAACCGCTTCATGCGGCTTGTACTATATCTGGTTAACTTTTTATTTTCTCATATCGTGTCTAAACCACATTGAAAACGCGACATGTGCCACTTTATTTACAGATTTAAATGCATTTGTGAGTTTGCGATCTGTTGCTTTTTGCCGTTGCTATGGCCACAGTCAACTGTTCCTACACATGTGTGGCGGTTAAGTTTTAAAAGAGTTCAGCTTTTGCCACCGTGTGGATTAATACTGAACATTCATTCATTCAGATTCTTTTCGGCTTAGTCTCTTTACTAATCTGGGGTCGCCACAGTGGAATGAACCGCCATGCTGAACATGTGTCACTGTTTTTACTTATGGTTAAGAACAAAGCCAATATGCTGGTGTTAGGGGCCGATCACACTAACCGCGCTTTATGCTTTGAGAGGCGCCTTTTTTGAATGGTTTACTGAAAGCTGCGAGTGTTTTGCGCGCTGCTTACGCGTCCTGCACGCCTCATGTTTTAACCGCCTGCTGCACCTCGCGTTTTTGCCCTTGCGCGTTAACAGTTGAAAAATGTCAACTCAGAGCGGAAAAAGCACATTACGTCAGTTGTGTCTGTTTCATTCTCCAATCAAATGAAATTAGAGGCGGGGTTTCAATTGAGGTGCCTGCAATGTTTGTGTTGTCAAGACAACAACGAAGACTTTTGAAGATGGAGGAGAGACTATGGGTTGCTGTTTTGAGTTATCTGGTGCTGTATGACTCACAAATCTTGAATATCACAATATTATTAATTATTAAAATTATAATAATATCAACAGCAACACTCTCGCACATTACCCAGCTGATTCAGTCATTGCCTTGCAACATAAAAAGCACACCGCGCTTCTTTTTTTCTTATCAACAAAAAAGCCAGTGAGGTGCGCCTCGTGTTTTTGAAATGTAAAAGCGCGTTCGATGTCCCTTAAACTGCATTGCTTTAATGCACTCCTGGATTGGGCTCACACATACACTCTGCACTCGGCCTACTTCAAAATTGTTGATAAGCCGTGGTGAGCATTTCTCTCGGTCTGACACTGAACGCAGTCGACCAATCACAACACACTGGGTCATTGGCCCAATCAGAGCAGATTAGCATTGCGCTAAATCATATGGATGTCGTTGGGATAACTAGGTAAAAATATATGCATATTATAAGACAATGAAAGTGTTTTTTCACCTTGCATGCATATCAGACTGTTTTTGGAGACCCCCAAAACCAAAATATGACCTTTTTTAAAGCATAATAGAGGCTCTTTAAATCAGCCTTAACAGACCAAGGTCACATGACTTCACACACAGTAGTAGGGCTGCACCATTAATCGAAAAAAGATCACAATCTCGATTCGACCCCCCCACACGATCTTAATCCAGCATCTCTACAATTTAGCCAATTATAGTTTCAGGTTTGGGAGAAGCATAAAGACGTTCGTCTTTACATTGTTCGCGTTGCACTGACACCCATCTTCAGCAAGTGTTTTGAGAAGCTGATTAAAAACCACATCTGCTCTGTACTGCCCGCTAACACTGACCCTCTGCAATTTGCATACAGAAACAACCGCTCCACTGATGATGCAATTGCTTTCACCTTGCACACTGCTCTGTCTTACCTGGAAAACAAAAAACACATATGTGAGAATGCTGTTTGTGGACTACAGCTCAGCATTCAACACCATAGTGCCTGCCAAGCTGGTGGTGAAGCTCCAGGCTCTGGGCCTACACAGCTCTCTGTGCAACTGCATCCTGGACTTTCTGTCAAGCAGACGCCAGGTGGTCAGAATGAACAACATCACCTCATCCACATTGATCCTTAACACTGGTGCTCCACAGGGCTGTGTTCTCAGCCCACTCCTGTACTCCCTGCACACACATGACTGTACATCCAAACACAGCTCCAACATCATCGTTAAATTTGCTGATACAAAAAAAACTGTGGTGGGCCTAATCACAGATAATGATGAGACGGCCTACAGAGAGGAGGTGCACACTCTGACGCAGTGGTGTCAGGAAAACCACCTCTCACTCCACATCAGCAAAACTAAGGAGCTGGTGGTGGATTTCAGGAGAGAGAAGAACAAACACACTCCCATCACCATCAACGGGACACCAGTGGAGAGAGTCAGCACTTTCAAGTTTCTTGGAGTACACATCGTTGAGGATCTGACATGGACTGCTCACACAGACGCAGTGTTGAGGAAGGCACGACAACGCCTCTTCTTCCTCAGGCGTCTCAGGAGGTTTGGAATGAGCCCCCACATCCTCCGCTCGTTCTACACCTGCACCGTAGAGAGCATCCTCACTGCCTGCATCTCCACCTGGTACGGAAACAGCACCAGCAGTAATCACAAAGGTCTACATAGGATTGTGCGAACTGGTGGACGTGTAGTAGGAAGTGAGCTTCCCTCCCTCCAGGACATCTACACCAGGAGGTGCATGAGGGAAGCCAAGATAATCATCAGCGACTCCAGCCACCCAAGCCATAGACTTTTCTCTCTGCTACCCTCAGGCAGATGGTTCCGCAGCATTCGGTCACGCACCAGCCGACTAAAGGAAAGTTTCTTCCCTCAGACTTCCCTTAGGCTGATGAACACTTAGCACACCCCACACAAACTCTCCCATACCCCACACTGCACACCATAAAGATGTAGCATGCACTGCACTTTAACCAATCCATACTTAAAACAATACTGCCTACAACTATGTGTACACCTATCCATCGTACCCATCACTGTCAACATTGCCAAATTTACACTGTCTTATTTTTTGTGAGTATGTTGTTGTATTTTGCACTGTCATTGTATTTGCACTGTCTGTATTTTGCACTGTCGTTGTATTTGCACTGTCTGTAATTTGCACTGTCGCTGTATTTGCACTGTCTGTATTTTGCACTGTCGTTGTATTTGCACTATCTGTATTTTGCACTGTCTGGAGCCAGCACCTAAGCTTTTCACTCATCATAGCACACGTGCTGCTGATGATGTGAAGTGATTTGATTTGATATGCATTGCTCAGCAACGTGGACACCTCCAAATGGTGGTAAAAGTGTCACATACTGTATTTATAAGGTATAATTCACCCAAAAAATTTAATTTTTGTCTTTATGTAATGATGTAGTCGCGGTCGCGAAAGGACACATGAGCTAACACACTGTTTATTTACTATTGAGAGGATGAGCGCATGCCCGTGAATGAGGTCTACTTTAGTGAACAGAACCTGCATAGTCGGTGAATAACAGGTAATAAAGTTGTAAATAACATTCAGTTTATTACACAGTGTGATCGTTTAAGAGCCGAGCAGGAAGTTTGCTTTGTATGATTTTAAACTTCAGAATTATGAATAGTTGTACTGTGATGTAATCACTTCACTGTGCATTAACAAATTTAGAGTCTATTCAAGTCCACCGTTCCAAATCTATACAAAATTTAGTATTTTAACCAGCAGTAGACCTACACATAATGTTATTATTGTTGTTTTACCATATGTTTGAGAATTAACAATAATAATAGCCTATTCGTATTAACCTTTATTTTCCATCTACAGAATCGGGATAAAATCATGATCTTGATTTTAGGCTAAAAAAATATTGATTCTCATTTTAGCCAGAATCATGCAGCCCTATACGGCAGGGAAAGTAAGTGAAAAAATTGTATCAATTATAGGTTCTAAATGACTATTTCGCTTACTTTTCGATTAATCGGCCAGCTCTAATAAAGCAATTTGAGAATTAAGTTTTAAAGGCGCTATAGAAAAATAAATGATTATTACTATTAAAGTTGTAATTATTATTTTTGAATGTTGAATGAAAAACAATAAAGTTATAAAAATATATACAATTCTTTCAGTATCCGCGCTAGTAATGCAAATACTTGAGGTTCATATCTAGCGCTATCACCATTTCTCCCCTGAGCGAGACCCCAGGCAGAGTTTAACCCCAGGCAGCTCCACTGGGACCGGCTCTGCAATTAGTGTGGTGTATATTGCTTTGAATGAAAAGTACCCGCTAAACGACAAGTAACATTTAACACGCTCTTACTCAGTGAGTGGCTGGCTCTCGGTCTTGCGTGGCTGGACTTCGCTTTGAAACCGGTGCTGCAGAAGACGTGAAACAACGAAGAAGCCAAGTATGGAAAGAGCAGCTAGAGTCACACAGAAGATCCTGAAGGAGTAAAAGTCTTCCTTGTTCCAAAAGGAGTATGAGAGGAAGACGGACAAGGAGCCGATGGCGCTGAATAAGGAGGTGTGGAAGTTAAGACGCGTGCGGTCGTGTGCAGACACTGCCAGGTCGGCCAGGAGGGCTTTGTGGTTGAGGTCGACCACCGTGAGGAAGCCATCGTAAAGGCACAGGCAGATGAGGAACTGCAGGCCAGGCCAGGTCCAGGCCACCCAGAAGGCCAGAAACGAGAGGGCGAAGAGAGGCCCGCTGCGAGACAGAGCCTGCAGCCGCTTCAGAACCACCTCAGGGGACGTGATTTGGGAGCCAGAGCTGAAAAACAGATAGAGAGAGATGAATGAGAGATGTGCTCATCATATGGAAATGTGGATTTTATGTATAAAATGAGACTTACTGTGGAGAGCTCAGGAAGGAGCGGTCACTCAGCCAGCCAAAGAGAGGATCGTTCAGACTGTTCCATATTAGAAACACAGTCTATTAAGAAAGAAAGAATGTAAAGAATAAAGTAAAAAGCATTAGCATACTACTATTCAGAGTACAGGTAAAAACTTTGTTCAACTTTGCTTTAACAGTTAGTGGTGTCCAAATTAATCGTTTCTTCGATGCACCATTACGCAGAGGTTACGAAAATGTTTTTTCTGTGCCGGAACGATGCCTTTGCTTATAAAGTTAACCTGCACAATGCCAGTAGAGCCAATTATATTTTAGCACCCCGGGTTGCCTTGTTGGAAAACAGCATATTTCATTTATTTAGAAAGGCTCTGAAAGCATGCATCTATGACCGAAAATGCGACCTCCGGTGGACAGTATCAGACGTCAAAATGAGACAGATTCAGTTCCACATGAGGTTATTAATTAGCAAATTATATAAATATTACAAACGTAAACATTAGGTGAGCAGGTTACATTGTAACAACGTGTCCTAACAACACGCTTTGATACAAGATATGCAGTGATAAGCAATTTGGCTGTTTGCACCAGACGAATCATGACAGAAATTTAAATACATCCTTTCAGAAGCACAGAATATGCACTCACTCATGAAACGGTAAGGTTTATAATCTATTTAATACATGTTAACCCTCTTTAACATCATTAAATGTAGATGCTAAATCACTCATATGTGTTTAGTTCTAAAGTTCAATTTCAAATGGTTTATTGTATTTTCAAGATCTGAGGTGAACTATCTGCTGCTGCTTTCAGTATTTGGCAATAAGTGTCATGTAAAATGGCATTCAAACTCACATATTAGCATTTAGCACTGAATACTGCATACAAGGTTTACCTGAGGTGATCACTGTCATAGGTTTCTGTTGTTCAGCTGTGAGAAATAGAAGTTGTTTCTAATATATCAATTTGAGGTGATGGTTAGAACCAAAATTGCTTTTAATATGGAAAATATTCCCTCTATCGTGTGTTGTTGCTTTTATTTAGAGCACAGTTTAAATCACTCGCTCTTGCACTCAATCTGGCAACCCACTCTTGCGTTTGTTTTGATCCAGGAATGCAATACCTAGTTCAACCACTGGGTGTCAAAATTACATACTGCACCTTTAAAGAGCCTGTTTTCTTTGAGCAGGTACAATTAAAGATACAGTTTACATATATATATATAGATATATTCAATTCAATTCATCTTTATTTGTATAGTGCTTATACAATGTAGATTGTGTCAAAGCAGCTTCACATGGAAGTTTAGAATGAATTGAAACAGTGTCAGTTCAGTTTTCAGAGAAACAGTGTCAGTTCAGTTTTCAGATGGCCCGTTTCCACTGAGTGGTACGGTACGGTACAGATCGGTTCGGTACGCTTTTATGGCCGTTTCCACTGTCAAAAGCGTAACGAACCGATCCGTACCGTACCACTTTTTCAGCACCCTTTCGAAAGGGTACCAAAGACGAGAAAGGGTACTAAAAGGTGGAGCTACACGCGCAGCTGAACGCTGATTGGTTTACAGAGATACGTCACGATCTCGTGGAGCTAGCCAGAATCAAAACAATGGAGCCGCCATGTTTTTAAATGCACAGCCGAGACAACTGTATGCATTATAATAACGATACATGGATGATGCGGGCTCAAAACAAACATTGTCGTTGTCTTGATGAACAGCCACAAAGCCAAGAATCTGCCGTGTCCTGTTGTTGTTTTATGAGGCCGTCTAAAAGTCTAAAAGTGTGAGCGGTTTTTCGCTTTCTCCATGGAGTCCGCGAATGCGTCAAGATTTGATATAACGAACTTCTTGAGCTGACAATAATAACGTGTGTGTGTGATTAATGAAGCGTCTTCGACATCTGATCCATTCAGAAGGAAAAGGACAAACGCGAGAGTGAAGCGCGGAAAAAAGGAGAAGCCCGACAGGATTACAAGGATTCCCGACAGGAGCAAATAGTTTCAGCAACCTGAACAATCTGCCATGTTTATCATCACCTTTTGGACTATTATGAACTCGGAATGAAGGAAATTCTCTCTAACAGAGGCTACATGTGCTGCTGAAGATTACAGACAAAGATGAGAGGTTAGCTCTAACTGTGGGCTACCGTGTTGTTTCTGAACTGAAATAAGGACTAAATGTCTGCTGTGTGTAGTTTATCTGTAAGTAGTAACATATCGGAGACTGTAAGGGTCTGTATGTGTTCATATATGTTGCATTTATTTATTTATTTATTTTATATAATTGCAGACGTTACAGTAGGTAGTAACACTGTCACACCGTCATTGATCTGCAGTTATAATCAAATCATGTTCATAGAAATGTTAGTAATAAACATTTATAAACAAGTATTAATATGTTTAAAGCATGTGTTTTGTTAGAAGAGCTTCTCATATAATGTGAACGACCTGTACAGCTTTACTGTAGACATTTATTAGAGCGAGAATGACGTTGACTGAAACTCTCTGTAGTACACTACGCCCACCAAAAGGGTACCCTTTGTAGTGGAAACGCAAGCCTGATAAAGGACACCCGTACCGACCCGAACCGTACCGTACTGTACCACTCAGTGGAAACGAGCCAAGAGATAAGTTCAGTTCAGTTTAGCTCAGGTCAGTGTGGGTTAATAATCACTACTGAGAGTCCAAGCACTGAAGAGCAATTCCA
>CAIGQZ010000217.1:378464-394050 GCA_903798205.1 Danio tinwini | reverse complement strand
GATACATACATATTCAGTGTCTTGTACTCAGATACCTCACTAAATGCAGTCATGTCTAACTTTACTGTAGTTTTCAAATGGCTGTGTAAATAGTATATAGTGCGGTCTTGAGCATTTTCAGGACGTGTCACCAAAGTCGGACTTTTTTGCATTGGAAGAAATGTACAGAGTAAACTGTCATAATGAAAACATGACAAAGCCATAATACTATCTTGTTCATAAACAATGGTGTCAGGACTTTTCATCTTGATCACACTAACACTTTCATTGACATGAATACTTGCTTTTGAGGAATGAGCTTTCCATTTTGAGCAAGTGCCACACGTTTGCAGGTTATCCACTAGGTTTTGCAGTTTGTACTAAGTGTTTTGAGAAATGCATTAACTGTTGTGCAAATGTAAATAGTGTTGTGAGAAATGCACCAAAGCCACTGAGACAAACTAAAATGATGGGTGGATGGATGGATGGATGGGTGGATGGAAGGGCCGGCGGGCTGACGGACGGATGGGCAGACAGAGAGACAGATAGAAAGACAGACAAACAGACTAATTGATTGATTGATTGATTGATTGATTGATACATAGTTAGATAGTAAGCAAACCAGTAAATGCCTCTTGTTGTCACTCGAGTTCCAAAGTTTCTAATCTTAAATTGAAAGAAAGCAGATTCAGTCACACCTGTCTTGAATTACAGAGGAGAGCGGTTTCCTACTCTCCATAGTCAGTAAAGGTAGCAGGTGTGTTTGCTTCATTCATGGGCTGTTCTCAATACGCTTGACACTGTTTTCCTGTAACGCTGGAGGCTGTGTCAGTTCTCTGGATATTATTAAACAGCCCTTCTCACTTGTCCTGTCCCAGTTCACGAGATTCACACAGCAGATGCTGTGAGACTCAAAAGTGAGGTTAGGTCACACTAACTCCTCTCAGGTTAGCCTGGACTTAGGGATGATTTGAAAAATATCCTATACGTCCTATAGCGTATGTTTGCCATACATTATTATTTTGAAGATTTAAAGAATTTAAAGTCAAAGTTAAAAAATAATTAGCCAAAAAATATTTATTTAGGAACATTTACAACACTGGCAACCTGCATTTTGAGAGTCAGAAAAACAATTGAAGTAAATCACGACTCCAGACAATATACTGACGACTTTTGAACAAATTGATTGAATTGTGCAAGAAACTTAACATTATTACCAACATTATTATGTTTAATGCACATCATTTAATGCGTTTATAGCAATCAAAATCTCAAAATCCACACTTTCGTAAAAACTCCAGTACTGTTGCTAAAGCTATGGATTTAACATATTATAAAGAATGCTCAGTTTCTTGCACAGACCAATCATTTATCTTCATAATACATCAAAAACTTTAAAAGCGTTAAAAATGACCCCAAACTTTTAAATTGTATCATGGATATATAATGGCTATTACAAAAACAATAAATGTTTCAATAACTATTAAAATGGTGTGCCTGACAGAACTTGAGACCTGTACAAAGACATCAATGCTCTTAAATCTGTCAAAGTGTGTTGTCTTTATGCCTTTGTGCAATAAATGGGTTTCCAATAAGTGTAGGTGAACGTTAATAGTGGCTATTGATGGATAATGCCTTCAATTTGGAAAAAAGCCCAAGCTTTATTGTAAAGCTGAATGTTCTCTTGGAGTAGATTTGCCCGCTGGCTACACTGATGAAGATAAATGTGTATTTATCACCAAAGACACACACCATTATTTAATCCTTTTTTGCTATTTCTGGCTGATTGGAAATGCTCAAATAGCAATGTTTGGCTAGTGCCACAGAGCCAGTGAATGACTTACAGTTCTCATAAGCTGTGTTGGGTAAGTTACAGATAACTTATGATTTAAATTACAGAATTTAAATTATAGTTAAATTCTATGTTTGAAATGCAGTTTAATTGCTCAGTTTTAATTTACTTAACTTGACTCAGTACTACTTAAAAGTCAGACATGGTCTTTTAGCTTTAGTGAAAATAATGTAATGCTAAGTCCATTCATTCATTCGTTTTCTTTTCGGCTTAGTCCCCTATTCTGGGGTCGCCACAGTGGAATGAACCGCCAACTTATCCAGCATATGTTTTATGCAGCGAATGCCCTTCCAGCTGCAACCCAACACTGGGAAACATCCATACACACTCATTCACACACATACACTGCGGACAATTTAGCTTACATAATTCACCTATACCACATGTTTTTGACTTGTGGTGGAAACCGGAGCACCTGGAGGCAACGCAATCACGGGAGAACATGCAAACTCCACACAGAAATGCCAACTGACTCAGCAGAGGCTCGATCAAGCGACCTTCTTGCTGTGAGGTGATCATGCTACCCACTGCGCCACCATGATGCCCACTTTGAGTACATATGAAATTAAAACTAAGCATATACATTTTTTTTCAGCTCACATTGCTAGTTTTGTAGTGAACAGTTAATCTGTGCATATAAATAAAAAATATATTGTTTGCCCTTATAATCTGTAATTGAAAACTGAAAAAACACTTCCTGTTTGTTTTCAGTTAAATTTTCAGATTGCGTCTGTCTGAGGTATTGGGCGTGGCTAACATATAAAACCACGCCTCTCCAACTGTCAGTTTTGACAGCACTTTGACAACAAACAGAAATAGCGAGGAGGAGGTGTCTGTTAGGTTGTAATAACTCTCCCCAAACCTACATCCAATCAGCTCTTAGTATTAAAAAAAGCCACACCTACTGTTTTCTTATTTATTATTCCGTTTCTCTAGAAACTGCGTCACAACACAGAAAAAAAAACAGTTGCAGCTTCCGGTTCATGCAGACTTTAAGAATTTTAATAACAAACATACGTATAATTCTTTAGTTAACAAAGAGAATTACTCTGCAAAACAAGAAATGTTGATACTATGTATCAAAAGAGGAAATGTTTGACACTATTAGGGCTTCACAATATATTTAGGTTTCAGTGTCAATATCTCAAAATTTGCAATAGTCACATTACAGGATCTGTAATGTCGAGTTGAGTTTACATTTGACCAGACAGTCCAGAATATTGCAGAGACATTAAAAAACAAAAATTACCTATAAGAGTAAAAGTTTTCACTCCACAAATTTCAACCATTTCAGCACAACAAGGAAGTATAACTTTTGTAGCATAAAGATTATTTGTATATAATTATTTACACAGTGAAAACTATATATCATTATTTTACAATTGTTTATTCAAATTATGTGCCGGAATACTTTTAGACTCCCTATAGAAAACCATAAAGTTGTGTGTTTTTTTATTTGTGTACTTTGCTCTGTTGTGTTTAGCTATGCTAGCAGTTTGTTTATTATATTTTATGCAGATATTTATCCCCTTATTTCCAAATAGAGCTATTCAAACATATTGTGACATTGTATTGATACCACAATATAAATAGCAGAAAAACAACATATCGCAGTGTCTGTTTTTCCAATATTGTGCAGCCCTAGACACCATATTTCAAACATTGTTGGTTCTTAAACCCATTTATACAAATATTTGAGAGGCTGTGGAAAGAGACAGAGAAATTGTGAGTCTATCAGTTTGAAAAGTTATTTGTTGTGAATGCTTAGATGAGGTGACTTTGTTTATACATTTAGTGTTTAGCTGACAGGCTGCACTTAAAAACAACATGGCCGCCTGTGGCGGAAAAACTACTCACCCTCAGGTAAAAGCTGATTTATTTCACATATTTAAACCATTTAGAGTTAACATTTGCTTTTAAAAAGTTGTTGGTAAGTGTTAGCTGAACATGTTTATGCACAGAAATGTAGGTAATGTTTATGTTTAATGTTTACATTATTCGTAATCCATCTCTAAATGTTTGTATCTCAGGCCATACATCTCTCTACATGTGTAATTGTAACAAATGTAACTTTTTTTTACTTGAAATAAAGAATTATTCTACTAAATATATTTGTTTAACAAAAAATGTAATTCCTTTACTTGTCTGACTCAATCTATGTAGCACTGTTGAATTTATTTACAGTATTTAATACAAGTACATTATAAGTATTTACTTGAATTACCTGAAAACTAGCAGTGATCTTGTTCATGGCTTTTAATTGGATAAGTATTTGAAATACAGTTACTATTTACTTGATTTAAATTCATTGTTTGTAGGATATTTGACACTAAAATGTATTGAGGCAAAGTTGGTTTTGCACATTCAGACATTCTTCTTAATAATAAAGTTTCAGAAAACTCTTCTTTACAAATTCTAAATAGGGAAATCATATTAGCAGCCAATGACTATCGAAATACAATGTTGTTTACAGTCAATTAAAATGTGTAATGTGTTTCAAAGTCATACTTGCATGTGATTTCAGACCGAATATTACAGTTTTTCTCAGTGGCTTTGGTGCATTTCTCACAACACTATTTACATTTGCACAACAGTTAATGCATTTCTCAAAACAATTAGTCATTTGTGCACATCATAGTAGCAGTTTCTCATTCCTTCCAGCAAATTGCAAATGCTTTTGGACATGCATCAATTGCTTTCATACAACTCTCTGCTGTTTGTAACATTATCATTTGCTTATGTCGTGTCAGTCAAAATGAACTAAACTTGTGAATGCTGAATAATCATTCCATATAAAACTAATAGTCCTCATTTCATTACTTGAGTCATTACATAGAAAAATGTTGAACTAGTTGTCAAAATCTGTCAAGCTCATTTTATTTATGAATCTTTTTTTTCTGAAAATGTCTTCTAAATTGAACAATTTCATGAATGATTTACAGACCTGTGTATGTTGTAGGTTCAGTTCCAATATGTACGGCAATATTGTTTACAGTTGTGCACAGCTCTACCCAAAGGAAGTTTATGTTTGTTGTAAATAAGGGTGTATTTATTCTTTTGCACAATGCTGTGAATAAATAATTTAAATTGTAAAGAGCATATGCAGTAAAAATGTGAAACATACATATTCAGTGTCTTGTACTCAGATACCTCACTAAATGCAGTCATGTCTAACTTTACTGTAGTTTTCAAATGGCTGTGCAAATAGTATATAGTGCTGTCTTGAGCATTTTCAGGACATGTCACCAAAATCGGACTTTTTTGCATTGGAAAAGATGTAGAGTAAACTATCATAATGAAAACAAGACAAAGCCATTTGACTATCTTGTTGATAAACAATGGTGGTAGGACTTTTCATTTTGATGACACTGACACTTTCATTGACATGAATACTTGCTTTTGAGGAATGAGCTATCCATTTTGAGCAGGTGACACACTTTTGCAGGTTATCAACTGGGTTTTGCAGTTTGTACTAATTGTTTTAAGAAATGCATTAACTGTTGTGCAAATGTAAATAGTGTTGTGAGAAATGCACCAAAGCCACTGAGAAAAACTGTAAGCATTATAGGGGCCACATCACAAGTTGTCACTGAATAAATCTAACTTTACCTCAATCTAAAGTGTTGCTAAAGTTTCCTGCTGCATAATGGCTCATGCAGTCCTTTATGCTGAACATTTATGCTCAGACACTGCAGATCTTTTTCATGTAATATTGCCTCCATTATTGTATTTTTCTCCTTGCCCTGGTTGACTCAAGTCCTTGACCTATATTTGAGCTCTCTTGGGATGAGAGGGAGAGCTAGAGCATACAGAGAGAGAGAGAGAGAGAGACTGGGGAGACATGCATGTAGGAGTGTTAAATCTGTGCTAAATCAAGCTGGTGTTTCTATATGGAGAGATTGTTCAAATTGGTGAATTAAAAAAATTGGGAATGTTTGAAGGTGCTAACTTGCTTTAATGGCTTGCTGTTGTGGATTTAATTGTTTTCTTTTTGTCTTCTGGTTGCTGGGTTCATGGTTGTCTGGTTTTTGTAGTGCTTAGCAGACCTGAAGTAATGCTGGAATGAAATATGGATACGTGTGTAATTCGTCTGGGGTAGTAGGACAAGGGGAAAAGTGCATTCGGGTCCTTGGAGATATGGTTTATCTCTGTCTGTCTGTTGAACATCTAAATATCTTGAGATGTTTTACTGTAATTCTAGTACAGTTAAAGACAAAATGATTGTCCTTATTATTAATATGACATTTTAATTCTTTTTAAAAATAATTCCTGAGTGCACTTTTAATTACCATTGTGTTTTTTATGTGCTATATAAATAAACTTGCCTTGCCTTACTTTATAATATTGTCCTTATTAAATTTATATTAGATATTTTTTTTATTTCCAGTCAAACTGGAAAAAATAAGACTTTCTCAAGAAGAAAAAATATAATAGGAAATACTGTGAAAAAATCCTTGCTCTCTTAAAAATGACTTGAAAACATTTTAAAAAGCATAAAAATTTCACAGGAGGGAAAATAATTTCAAATTAATATCACGTAAATGTCATGTTAATGTAGCTTTTTTTCCTGTACATTACAATCTGTTCTGTTTTAATGTAATTCGCATGTAATTGAATTTTGGCGTGTCTCGTCTTTGACCCACACAAAATACAAATGTAAATTGTCTGTTTCTCTATCTTTATCCAGTCATCCTGAAAGAAAAAAACACTCATAGAAGCTCGGAAGATGTGGGTAGTTTCTGCTGAACATCTGATGAAAAGAATTACAGAGTTATCTTGTGGGGTCATTAAGCTTATACAAAAATGCTCAGTCTATATTTACTGTTCAGACAGCGAGCTAACATTTCTTGAGAATCACAGAAAAGGCATTTAAAATACACATATAATGTTCACTCTCCTCTGGGACTAATAAAAAGGTAGGCTTGATAATCCAAAAGCCCTGAATACAGCCCTCTGATGGAGGGGGTTTTATCTGCGTGGGGGTTGCTGTTGTCTTGGTGACAGGATTCGAGCGGTGGCATCTACTTCCTCCTTTTAGTGCACAAATAACATCAATAATAAACACATTTAGGGTTGCTTACATTGCATTATGCTGCAAATTATATCTTGCATTATGCAAAAAGAGTTTAGTGTGTGTGAGATTGATTTTATTGTTCTGCTGGAGAATTATTTGTTTTATTTATTTATTTATTTTTCAAGTTCTTTTGTATTTTGCATTGAGTCATAACTATGAATCAGTCACAATGGTTAATCTTTTTTAATGGTGGTTATTTAGCATGTGAGCTAGGAAGGATTGACTCTAGCATTCCAAGGTTGCGGATTTAAGATACTGACTTTGCAACCAGTTAAAATAATATTTTATACAGTATGAATAAAACTGGCTGGGTCAGTTGGCATTTCTGTGTGTAGTTTGCATGTTTTCCCTGCGTTCGCGTGGGTTTCCTCCGGGTGCTCCGATTTCCCCCACAGTTCAAAGACATGCGGTACAGGTGAATTGGGTAGGCTAAATTGTCCGTAGTGTATGAGTGTGAATGAGTGTGTGTGGATGCTTGCCAGCTGGAAGGGCATCCGCTGCGTAAAATAGTGCTGGATAAGTTGGCGGTTCATTCAGCTGTGGCGACCCCGGATTAAAAAAGGGACTAAGCCGAAAAGGAAATGAATGAATGAATGAATGAATGCGAGTAGTATGAATGAAATCTGGATGTATTGGCTATGACGTCACTTTCATTTGACCTTTGCTGTCAGTGACATCACTTCACTGCCATTCACAAATCCTCTCCTGTGACCTCATCATGTGGTAAAGTGTCCTGGATACTTTTTGCTTACTGTTTAATCAGTCTAAGGAGACTGAACATGTTTTTTTTCAGTATATACATGTCAAGTATTGTGTCGTTAAAATTGTCGACCTGATGCTGAATGTTATTCCCTATTTTTATTACTGTGGTGCTACAGGTGGCCATAACCATGGATTAAAGGTGCAGTAGGTGATCTGCTTAAATGCTAACAGGTTAGCATTATATCTTTAAATACAATCTCTCCCCTGCCATTCAAAGCCACGCCTCCTGAAATCACGAACGCCACATTAAAGATGACAGAAACCCACTAGACCATTTTATTCGCCAGTTAGAAAACTTTATAGTACTTTATAATACTACAATTCTGAACAAAAAACTGTATTATATCTAGCACACTTTCAGTTATGTACATAGTTAGCAAGCAAAACTTGTCATAATGTGCAATATTTTATGCATTCAGAAATTCACTCTCTCACGCTTTGTCCTAAAGCAACTACTGTATGCTTAGTGGTTGGCTGGCGGGTGCAGGAATTACACTTATTACTAAGCCATAGTTACATGCTATTTCAGACCGAATATTCAAAATAGCATGGTAAACAATATAGGGAGCACACCACAGGTTGTCATTGTTCAAAAATGAACCAATGTGAATATAAAGCCAACTTCAGCTCAGTAAAGCAGGCTAGGCGGAATAGCGCTGTTTAATGAGGTTTTGTCGTTAAACTAAATAAAAACACATTATCGATGCTCTAAAAGGTCCTTTATGAAACTGAAAATAGTCACATCAATGTTTCTCCAGAAGATTTCAGTGGCTGAAGAACACTTCTCTGCATATAACTCATTTGTAACAGCTTTGCGTGACTAAAACAGAACATTACCCGTCTAAAAGAAATACCTCAGCCATGGTGTCGTCCTTCCTCCAACGTGCAAAAGTAACTCCAATATTGATTCAGGATTTTCAAAAGTTTTGACTCAGCATTTAATTTTACCGCTGTCACTCGTGTCCACATGACCACGACGCGCGTACACATGCATCGGCAGATTTGCATGAACAGAGGAGGTGTGCAGTTGTACAAATCTACCTTTGTTTACTGACACTTTGGGCTACTTATCGGAATTATGTAAATTAATAATTTTTTTTATGGATGAACATTTTAGTTTTATGCCTTACCCAGAATATAAAAATACATAAACACATTTAGATCATTTACTTTAATCAATACTATTGGAATGTAAAGAGATTTTCAACCAGCACAACAAAAAAAAAATGTCTCTGAAGGCAATCACCTACTGCACTTTTAAGCAATTTTGTTTCTAAAAGCCATCTAATAGATGTCCAAACATAGACTAAAACCAGGTTAAATTTGAGCTGCCAGTAAAAATCTAATAGACAGTGTAACAACAGTTTAAAGCTAGTTGTCACACTCATACACAGGAGAGCCGAATGCAAATGAATGCAAGATGATTTATTTATAGAGATAACAAGAGTCACAAATGGTTTTGATCTCACCAGATATAGAGGAATAGTGTAGAGCTAGGGTGCTCCTCACAAGGAATCCAACATGCTAAACAGCGGTAATAGTTCATCCGAGAAACAGATCCGGAGTGAAGTCTCTCACTGATATCCTACCAGATAATCGAGGGAAGGGGAGGTTAGTGCTATGGAGCAACTCTCAAGGAAATCGACACGCTTACCAGCGGTAATAGTTCATCAGAGAAGCAGATCCGGGGTGAAGTTTCTCACTGATATGGTTGTCATCAGTGCAGGCGGTTGCAACAACATCAATGAAACGGAGACGTGCATAAGGTCCAAATATTACAGACTTATGACGATTTACCACCAGCGGATTTAGCGAGAGTGCCTAACAGGAAGCAGACACAGAGGTGAACAAACAACGGACTGACAAACGCTATCTACAAACACTGAACATATAAAGGCGCGTGGTAATGCGCAACAGCTGTGGATGATAGAAAACAGCTGAGTGAGATGAGTGGTAACAAGACATGTGATAACCCAGCTGATGAATGTAAACACACACACACCACGCGGTGAAGTTATACCCAAACAAACACACCCACTTCCCACACACACACACACACACACATAAAAGAAAAACAGATAGATCCACAACCGTGACACTAGTTTAGTCATTAAAGGTGCCATATACTGTATTGATTCAGTAAGTTAAACTGTTCTCTGATATCTACTGTACATAGTCGGTATGTGCCTTATAGGTAAAAAAAATCTACAGAAATGGGTTTATATGCTTATTTTTTACTCCATGTAATACCCCTGAAACCAGAAGCTCCCTATTGACCATATTTGGAATATTGACCATATTTTGAATATTAATGAGCTCTGCTCTGACACGCAGCTCCCCCGCCCATCCTGACGCATATGTCAACCGATAACTTGTGGATGGCAACACGTAGAAAACATTGGGGTATATGCACACAGACTTTTCATTTTCAGTCAGCCAACTCAGTCGCTTCCTGTCATACCATTACAAAATCTCCGCATTTAAGATCTAATTTCATTTAAATCAGTGAGCTTCATTGCCTGACTAAGATGCAATATAAAGTGAGTATCAGACCAGGCAAGAAGCAGTTAATTAAATTCTATTGTTTGACGCCATTTGTTTAAAATATTTTTTAAATTAATGCTGAAGTCTATTTAACTGATTTTATTTTAATTACACCATCGATGCTGTAAACAAAAACCTATAAAATTGAAAACAGTCACATAAACCGTTTACTTGAAGTTTATTGGTGGCTAAAAAAAACACTTGCTGCACATATACCCCATTTGGTGTGGCTGGGATTTTACTGCATCTACCATTTTCAAAATAGAAGTCCCTCAAAGCCTGGGGCATGCATAATGGTGTAACATATCAGTCTGTGTTTTGGCTTCTGATGATGCGACGTCTCGTCAGGTCCGGATGACGTAAAACGTGACCTAAAATATATGCAAATATTGAGGGGGTGCTAATAAATAGCACTGTAAACAACGCAACAGTCTGTATTGTGTTCTCGTTTTCACTGGGCTTTTACACTTGCATAATATACAATGAAACAATGGTGTTTGAGGCTTCCGGCATGGCCATTTCTTTGTACTGAACTCTTATTATTCGACTATGTCTAGGTATACCCAGGTTTTCTTTATCGGGCACCTTTAAATACACAGATTAGACAGACTTCACATGCAGTTCTTCATTCTTGTCCATTTGATGACGAGTCTATTTTTGGACTTGTTAGATGTATACTAGATTTTCACTGACTGACCAAATTTAGCTTATGTTTAGATGTCTATTGTACTTATTTTGAAAGCAAAAAAAAAATTGTTGGCCATTTAGAAATTTTTTTTGTCCAGAAATACATAACTGTTTTCCAAATAATTGAGATTGAGCATCAATTTAGTTTTTATTGTAGAAAGACAAAGAACTTATCAATGGGAATTTATTTATTTAATGCTTAATTCAGACTCACAGCGATTGCCATATGGTTGATGATGAATGAAATGCCAAGGACTAAAACCAATCAGTGTCTGTCATCGGTGTTTGGGCATCGTGTCTATCAAAAGACTGCTGGAGCGCAACTGCAGATGGTTCACTTTAAATGATTTGAAATGAAATACATTTAATGTCAAGTTACATTTATTTTAGGTTGTATCAGAGATGCAGCTGTATAGAGGCGGATAAATATAAATCTTGATCTGATATTTTTTGCTTTAAAGGATGAATACAAAAACAAAAGGCAAACAAATAAAGTGAACGACTGATTTTATATTAAAACGTAAAAACTGCTGAAATAGGCAGATTTTTTATTTTTAACTCACACAACCTTGTTTTTACCTTTGGATAGCTGTGCTTCCTGTTATCTGTGTATATTTTAAGTGTAAAGTTGAGTTTAAAGTCATTATATAAAAATATTATAATTATTATAAGCTCAGGGTTGGAGTAGGTGTTTCATTTTCTTCATTCAGTTGAACACTTAAGTAGTGTTTTAGCTCAAATAGTGATTTGTTAAAGTCACTTTGAGAGTCAAAAAAAGCTTATATAAGCAAATAAATGCATTAGGGCCAATATGAAGGAAAAAATGAATGGCATGTGTAAGTAACTGAACAATATTTACAATATTACTACCTTTAATACATACATAAAATTACTTCTTGCATATAATACAACACAGATCTATAGTAGTTAGTGAATGCATTTTCATGCTATATGACATACAATTTCATGTTTGGATTTCACATATAGGGCAACACGGTGGCTCAGTGGTTAGCACTGTTGTCTCACAGCAAGAAGGTCGCTGGTTCGAGTCCCGGCTGGGCCAGTTTGACGTTTCTGTGTGGAGTTTGCATGTTCTCCCCGTGTTCGCGTGGGTTTGAACCCGGTTTCCCCCACAGTCCAAAGACATGCACTATAGGTGAACTAATGAACTAAATTGGCCATAGTGTATGTGTGTGAATGAGTGTGTATGGGTGTTTTCCAGTACTGGGTTGCAGCATCCACTGTCCCAACTTTTCAAAAAATGCAAAGTATTAAATTACAATAAATTACAATTAGAAAGAAGTAATTTCTTGAGTGTAGGGTGGACAATATACAGTGCTAAAAACATTAGATCAAGGGTGCAAAAATGAGTACACCCAAATTAATATGTTAAGGAAAAATATTAAATACAAAAAAATTTATTTTAAATGTAGTAGTTTATATAAATATATTTGCAATAACTAAGTTTGAATTGAATTCTCATTCTATTCTTAAGGGCGTCGCACACCAGATGTACCACTCAGAGCTGTGACAGGGTGCGCACATGACAGTTGAAAGTATTGCACACCAGAAGCGCACATTCGCACGCTATTTAAAATGAAACTATTCAGATGGCACTCTGTGGCACGGCAGAAACATATCCTGAGTCGTAGCTGTGCACCCCGGACAGGCGCCGACTTGTGGCACCGCTGTGTGTACTCTGATAGAAACCTATATTTAAAATTAGAACATTAATTTAGAACATGGCGCTGCATGGTGCGACGCTGCACGCAGTTGAGCAACACATCCGGTGCGTGACCCCCTTTTCACTGGAAAAAATGCCTTTCTTACGTAGATTTTTGTCTTGCTTCTAGTCCAAATATCTAATTCTTAAATCAAAAAATATTTTCTAGATAAGCAAAAATATTGTTTTGTTCTAAGAAATAATGTCAAAATTAAGTGAGTTTTTCTTTAAAACAAGCTTTATAATCTTACGTCAAAAGGAAAAACCTTTTAATTTAAACATTTGGACTAGAAACAAGACAGAAAAAAATCTAAGTAAGCAAATCTTTTTTTCCAGTGTTTGGTAAGCACGCTCTTATTTTAATAATTAATTTTAAACTATTTAATAAAACTGTTTTGTTTAAATGCACCAACATACTGTATATTGGCTATATTAACTAAGAAATTAATACAAATACTAATTTTCAGTACAATAAATAGTGTACTTTAAAAAAGGTGAGGTGTATACAATATTTACATATACAGTTGAAGTCAGAATTATTAGCCCCCCTTTGAATTTTTTTTTTCTTTTTTAAATATTTCTCAAATGATGTTTAACAGAGCAAGGAAATTTTCACAGTATGTCTGATAATATTGTTTCTTCTGGAGAAAGTCTTATTTGTTTTATTTCAGCTAGAATAAAAGCAGTTTTGTAATTTTTTAAAAACATTTTAGGGTCAAAATTACTAGCCCCTTTAAGCTATATATTTTTTCAATAGTCTACAGAACAAACCATTGTTATACAATAACTTGTCTAATTACCCTAACCTGCCTAGTTAACTTAATTAACCTAGTTGAGCCTTTAAATGTCACTTTAAGTTGTATTAAAGTGTTTTGAAAAAATCTAGTAAAATATTATTTACTGTCATCATGGCAAAGATAAAATAAATCAGTTATTAGAGATGAGTTATTAAAACTATTATGTTTAGAAATGTGTTGAAAAAAATCTCTCCGTTAAACAGAAATTTGGGGAAAAAATAAACATGGGGGGCTAATAATTTTGACTTCAACTGTATGTTTAAATGTATTCCTTATAATTTTATATGCATGTTCATATATCAGATGGGATGTATGCTAATAGGATGTGCGGCTAATGGGATTGAATACATTTTATAATCCTGGCAAAGCTTGAAGACAGTTGTGTAACGCTGATCATGTCTCCCCCTGACTGTTCTCACCCAGTGTCACTATTTATTTAGTCAGCTTTTGCCCCCTAGCAAACACGATTCCTATTGGACACATGACTACCGCGGCTGCCCGCCTCACTTTATTTGGACCAGGGCTGGAGTGAGTCAACAGTCAAGTCACACACACACACACACACACACACACACACACACACACACACTTGTGCAACAAAAAGGTTTGCAGCAAGAGGTGAGTGTTCTAATACTTACCTCTTGCTGTGTGTCCTTGGGCCATATACACCGCCACCCACCCACACACTGTCATATTTTCATATGTCATACATTAGAAATCAATTTGACACTAATATACAATGATTATACTATTGCTGCAAGTTCAGACAAACACTCGCTCCCTGTATTTGCATGTTATTGGGTTGGCACAAAGGTTTTGTGGTTGAAACTTGGTTCCAGTCGTCTTTCTAGGGAACAGTAAACAAACTGCACACACAAACACAACAGGAGGCCTTGAGCGCTGTGTTGACTCTGCTCATGGATTTGTTCCCTCAGTGATGCAGAGTCGGTCTGTTTTTATAGTTATAGACTGGTGCGTGAGGAAAGGCAGTTGGTTCACTTGTCTGGGAGCCCACAGGCTATTTTTCATGAGACCGTTGTTTGACTCTAAACTCTAAAACAAAGTTGATGTTTGAAAATCTGATCATTGAGTGCTTCTTGGAATTTAATAAAATGTATGCAAGCAATTCCATGCAAATGTCTTCACCAAGATTTCACCATTCATTCATTTTCTTTTTGGCTTAGTCCCCTTATTAATTTGAGGTTGCCACAGCAGAATGAACCGCCAACTTATCAAGCATATGTTTTATGCAGCGGATGCCATTTCAGCTGCAACCTCACACTGGGAAACATCCATACACACTCATTCACACTAATAAACTACGGACAATTTAGCCTTCTCAATTCACCTGTACTGCATGTCTTTGGACTGTGGGGGAAACCGAAGCACCCAGAGGAAACCCACGCAAACGAAGGGAGAACATACAAACTCCACACAGAAACACCAATTGACCCAGCTGAAGCTTGAACCAGCGACCTTCTTGCTGTGAGTCGACAGCACTACCTACTGCGCCACTGCGTCGCCCTAAAGCTTTTACCAAAATAGCGAAAAAATTATTGTGTAGGCTTCTATTTACAGTACTGCAAAAATACTTAAAAATGGCTCTGTCAGTGTTTTCAAACAATTATATTTGATTTACCAAAGATACACAAGTGCCAGCGGCGTGGTGGCGCAGTGGGTAGCGTTGTCGCCTTACAGCAAGAAAGTCGCTGGTTTGAGCCCCGGCTCAGTTGGCATTTCTGTGTGGAGTTTGCATGTTTTCCCTGTGTTGGTGTGGGTTTCCTCAGGGTGCTCTGGTTTCCCCACAGTCCAAAGACATGCGCTATAGGTGAATTGAATAAGCTAAATTGACCGTAGTGCATGTGTGGGTGTGAATGCAAGAGTGTATGGGCTGATCAAAAACATATGCTGGATAAGGTGGCGGTTCATTCCGCTGTGGCAACCCCTGATTAACAAAGGGACTTAGCAGAAAAGAAAATGAATGATATTGTCCGTAGTGTATGTGTGTGAATGAGAGTGTATGGGTGTTTCCCAGTGATGGGTTGCAGCCGGAAGGGCATCCGCTACATAAAACATATGCTGGATAAGTTGGCGGTTCATTCTGTTGCAGCACCCCCAGATTAATAAAGGGACTAAGCCGAAAAAAAAGGAATGAATGAATGACACAA
>CAIGQZ010000217.1:340321-365454 GCA_903798205.1 Danio tinwini | reverse complement strand
ATACACACACATACACAGCAAATCTCTTTCATTTTAAGATCTGTTTGAAGCAAGAATACTAATGATAACTATAATGACGCCAAAAAGTACCCTACTCATTTTTATCTTGTTTATGGATGATGGATATGTAAATGTGATTGAATGGTAATTTTGTCCCTCAAAATGTACAATGATTGGCTGATTTGGCTTGATTAGGCTGTTTTCATTTGACAAAAGACTACTAGAATTTAGGAAGGTAATTCTTAGGAAGGGAGTCATGGTGGCGCAGTGGGTAGCACAATCGCCTCACAGCAAGAAGGTTGCTGGTTTGAGCCTCGGCTGGGTCAGTTGGCATTTCTGTGTGGAGTTTGCATGTTCTTCCCGTGTTTGCGTAGGTTTCCTCCGGGTGCTCCAGTTTCCCCCACAAGTTCAAAGACATGCGGTGTAGGTGATATGGGTAGGCTAAATTGTCCAAAGTGTATGTGTGTGAATAAGAGTGTATGGATGTTTCCCAGTGATGGGTTGCAGCTGGAAGGGCATCCACTGCGTAAAGCATATGCTGGATAAGTTGGCGGTTCGGTCTGTTGTGGCAACCCCAGATTAATAAAGGGACTAAGCTGAAAAGAATGAATGAATGAATTAATTAATTAATTAATTATCAGGAAAAGTGAATCATAGGACAAAGCCTGATTTTATTCATAACAACTGAGGACACTAATAATAAAGCTGATATACAGGACTGTCCCTGAAATAAAGAACATCTCATCACCCTTACAGTGCCAACGTGCCAAACGTGAGGTGACAGAAGTGCTGAATTGCAGAGCTCATGCAAACATCCACAATACTATTATAGGATTCTTTTTGACATTGCTGTAATTTTTATGGCAGGTTTAGTTCTTCTAAATGTAGCTTTTGGTAGTGGAGTGGCTTTAGTATACTTGCTAATATTAAGATGCTGCTCAGGTGTTTTGCACGTCTTTTTAACTTCTGATAAAGATCAAAAAAGCACTTGTAAGTTTGTTGGATTTTTAGGCATTTTTATTAATGTTTTTTCTTGCTGTATCATCTGTCAGGCATAAATGAAAACATCTGATTGTTATCTGAAATTATCCCGTAGGATAATAAAACAATACTTATGTTTCTATTCAATAAAAAAGTATGGAATCGTATTAAAAGGAACATTTCCCACAAGATTCACTATATTTGAATCAATAAACCATGTACTCTGAACCTTCTCAGAGACACAGGAAGATCTGTAAGGCTCATAATTGGTCCGTTGTGGTGAAGGCAGCAGCTAATGCTGATGTTCTGTCTTGTAGAGTCGGATTTTGTGGGCTCAGCGTTACTCAGAGAGAGCATCAACAGCTCCATCGGGGACGATGACAAACTCTACTTCTTCTTCACGGAGAGGAACACAGAACCGACAGCTTATTCCATCCAAACCAAAGTGGCCAGAGTGGCCCGTGTGTGTAAAGTAAGAGACATCTTGTTCAAGTTTATTGTCTTAAGTACTTTATAAGTATTTTTAAAAGTTTAAATACTTTATTGTCATTCCAGTCAAAGTGCACAGCACAATGAAATGGTGTTTCTCCAAGCACACTCAATGTGCATCATAATCCAAACATAACGAGCACAAAAATATAATTAATATTACCAATATTATTATTCCACTCTTCATTGTGTCGTATGATCCCACAAAAATCATTCTGTTTGTTGCCTTGCACAGTCAATTATTATTAGTGCTTAGTCATTCACTAAGAGGATGTCCACATAACGTTCCCTTCATAATGTCACGGCCAGTCTCTCAGAGGACATCTTTACTGTCAATGTTGAAAACAATTGTGGAAACCGCTATTCAGTCTTTTCAGGGTTCTTATATAAAAAGAAATTTAAATATGAATTAAAATTTATTTGAAATAAAATATTTTGTCTGTTGTTTTGTACTGTCACTTTCAGTCTTTGCAATAAAAAACATATGTATTTTTTAAGAAATACTATGGAATGCTAACTTTATGTCATGGTTTTCACAAAAACATTTAGCAGCACAACTGTTTTTAACATTGATGATAATCAGAAAAGTTTCTTGAGCAACAGATAATATTACAGTTATGTTGAACTGAAGGAATAAATTACTTTATAAAGCATTTTAAAATAGAAAAGACTTGTAATCAGGGTTCGAATTACAGGGGGGGTTGTGAGGGTTGACCCCCCAATTAATGCTTAATCCTCTCTGAAGGACATCAAAACGAGATGTGTGCCCTCTAAATAGTGATAAATATTTTGTATCTTAAATAATAATTGTATTAATTAAAATAACAGATAATATAAATATACATTTTCCCAGTGTTGGGTTGCAGCTGGAAGGGCATCCACTGCGTAAAACATATGCTGGATAAGTTGGTGGTTCATTCTGCTGTGGCGACCACAGATAAATAAAGGGACTACGCTAAAAATAAAATAAATTAATGGTGAATAAATATAGATTTGAGCACCCCTATAACGGTTCATACAATTGTGTATGCATCAATCTATGTGAGGGAAAATTTATTCAGCAGTCTAATACTGGTAGATCTAACCCTGATAGACACTATAACCTGGTATCCAAACAGTTGAGGAAAATTATTGACTTAAATTCACATAATGTTCCCTTCATAATGTCACAGCCGGTCACTCAGAGGGCATAGCGTTCGCTTTTGGTCACTCGGTCTTCCATAGTATTTTAGCTTTACTGTGGAATAAATGATTCTCCTCAATTGTTTGGATACCATTATTTTTCAAAAAAACTCATACAGGATTAGAAGAAGTAGAGGGTGTGTGACAGAGTCTTCATTTTGGAAGCGAATAACTCTTTTATTCTACCCCAGCAAACAATTTTGTGTTTAATAGATGTCTAATAGACATCTAAATGTAGACAGCTTGGCTAAAACCAGGCTAAACTTGGGCTGTCAGTGAAAGTCTAATAGACATCTAAGAATAGCTCGAAACTAGACTAGTCATTAAATAGACAGATTAGACAGACTTTATATGTGTAGTCATTCATTTCTGTTTATTTGATGACTAGTCTAGTTTTGTTTTTTTCTTATGTCTATTAGATTTTAACTGACAGCCCAAATTTAGCATAGACGACTATGTTTAGATGTCTATTTAGACATCTATTAGACATCTTCTAAAAGCAAAAAATGCTTTCTGGGACACTAGGCTACTTTAATAGTGAGTTAAGCATCCGAATAGCCTGCAGAAAGAAGCCATATCTAAATTTGATTGTTGCATCACATAGCCATTTTCCAGAGCTTATGAATATGAACTACTGACAGTGTTTACATTTTTTGGTTTTACTAATGGCTGTTATTCCAACCGATTTTCAATAAAATATTAAAAGTCTCACAGGTATTGATATTAACTAAAATCAAATGTGAAACAGATATTAGATGCAGTAAATGCCATAAGTGTGATTATGTTTTATTAAGAGTGTTGTGTCCTGATTCGCCTCAGCATCATAGTTAATGATTAAAAATATTAACTTCGTGACGCTACTTTGTGAAGACAGTGGCATTATACAGTGAAGTAACACATTTTAGCGATTAATCAAAACAGTGGTCGCGTGCATGGGTACATTATTTCCCACTGGCAGTTTTAGCTGTACAGCGACCCCTGGCGGTTATAGTCGTAAATGAGCAAAATTTATTCAGTGCTCCATAAAAATATCAGCCTGACCTGATCGAACACTACGATCCTCAATGTTGTAGGTTTTGCCACTGTTGCCGGGCAGATAAACCCCACTACCCAAACTATCTTTCTCTCTCTCTCTCTTTCTCTCTCTCTTTCTGGTTCCCTGGCTCTTCTCCCACTCGCTCTCTCCCACCTGCATTACTTTCATCTCATTTAGCGTCTTCATTGTGCTTGGATAAACCACCCAACAGTTTCCCATCACTGTTATAGCGTCATTTATTTCATGCCTGCATTCACTCTGCAGTGAACACTTCATGGCTCTGGGAAGCAGGTCAGGTCCCTTACTGTTTGACTTACTGAGTTAAAGAAGCTCCAGTCCAAAGTAGGCCACACTACACTCACACACACGACAACATGCCAGATTACACACATTTACTAGTGCAAATACACGCATGCCCTTCCAGCTGCAACCCATCTTTGGTAAAGATCCATACACACTCATACACTACGGACAATTGAGCCTACCCAATTCACCTGTACTGCATGTCTTTGGACTGTGTGGGAAACCGGAGCTCCCAGAGGAAACCTCCATACAGAAACGCCAATGACCCAGTCGAGGCTCGAATCAGCAACCTTCTTGGTGTAAGGCGAAAGCACTACATACTGTGCCACTGTGTCCCCCTAGATGCATACAACACCAATATAACTTCCCAAAAGGTTTTACTTTAAGATTTTCCTTACTTACTCCCAGAGTCGTTTATATTGAAGTTGATATTTAGCTGTCCCCTGTTGGTGTTTCGTATTTTCTTTTTTGTGTTTTTTTATGAGGTGGGTTGATAGCCCAACGCGCAACCCCTAACCTGGAGGACCAGGACATACACATATACACTACAGACAATTTTGCTTACCCAATTCACCTATAGCGCATGTCTTTGGACTGTGGGTAAACCAGAGCACCTGGAGGAAACCCACGGCAACACATGCAAACTCCACACAGAAAAGCCAACTGACCCAGCTGAGGCTTGAACTAGCAACCTTCCTGCTGTGACGCGACAGCACAACCCACTGCACCATTGTGGCGCTGTTGTTTATTTAAGGCCATTTTATTTCTTCAATCTTAAATCTTCAGCAGACATTGAGATCAGTGGGTGAAAAATTATTTTAATTAAACAGCATTTAAGCTCATGCAGGCGAACACTAATCACCCTAACTGTAATAGCGCACAAAACAACAATGTAGCTTGATAAAAAAGCACTAATTAGAACTGCTGCATTTATTAATCATTTAAAATAGTGTCCCTGTAAGTCACCATACTGGATTACACAGAAAAATAGTATGGGTGTTTAATCAGCCACTAAGCACTGGGGTTTATAGTGCTTAGCCTAATTTATACTTTGCAATTTTTTGCACATTCATAAACTATACAAAAAGAACAAAAACAACAACATTTAAGTAAATATGTTGTCCACGACTAAGGTACAAGTTAGACGCTCATACCTAAGGTACCCTGAGGTAAATATAACTCAGTGTATTCAGTGTTTACACCTCATTAATAAAATACTTATTAATTAAGAAAAAACTCCTGTCAAACAAACCATGCCTTGCGGTTATAACACCAATTTTTCTGCCCTTAATGTCTTCTAAGCACTGGTGTTCAAACTGAGCATGCCCACTAGTCTTCTTAACATTGTACATTTTCTGTTTTTCTTTTCAACTAGTTTGTCTAACAAATTGGAAGCTTTGGCAACTAGTGTACATACCTGACAAAAGTCTTGTATCCTATCCAAGTTTTAACAACAAATGATAACTTGACTTCTAGTTGATCATTTGGTATCAGATGTGGCTTATATGAAGGGCCTTTAGATTATGCTTGTTTTACCACAATAAAACATGATCATGCCTTGATTTTTAATTATTTAATTAGGATAGTAAGGTCTGACTTTGCTTAGAGAAAAGTCTTGTCACTTAACAGAAAAATGTACAGTACAGAATATAAAGTCACCTTAAAGTGGAAAAAGAATTAATAGTGTATGACTCCCATGAGCTTGGAGGACTGCATACGTACATCTCTGCAATGACTCAAATAACTTATTAATAAAGTTATCTGGAATGGCAAAGAAAGCGCTAATGCAGGACTCCCAGAGTTTATCCAGATTCTTTGGAGTCATCTTCAGTGCCTCCTCCTCTTCACCAAAAACATGCTCAGTAAGGTTCATGTCTGGTGACTGGGCTGGCCAATCCTACAGCACATTGACTTTCTTTGCTTTCAGGAACTTTGATGTGGAGGCTGAAGTATGAGAAGGAGCGCTATCCTGCTGAAGAATTTGCCCTCTCCTGTGGTTTGTAATGTAATAGACAGCACAAATGTCTTGATACCTCAGGCTGTTGATGTTGCCATCCACTCTGCAGATCTCTCGCACGCCCCCATACTAAATGTAACCCCAAACCATGATTTTTCATTCACCAAAGAGATTTCTGTGAGAATCTTGGGTCCATGCGGGTTCCAATAGGTCTTCTGCAGTATTTGTGATGATTGAGATGCAGTTCAACAGAGGATTCATTGGAAAAATCTACCTTCTGCCACTTTTCTAAATGATCAACTAGAAGTCAAGTTATTATTTGTTGCTCTTACAACTGGGATCAACAACAAGACTTTTGTCAGGTAGTGAAGTGTGCAAGTCTAATAGCAGTAAAAAGAAAAGTTAAAATGATCATAAATTTCAGTTTTCTGCTATTTCAGTGAAACAATAATCTGTGTACTTAGATCATGTGACGCTGTCGCTAAAAACTTTTGTTATGAAATACTGTACAAAAGGATCCATTACTTTTCTTCTCTTGTTGCATTTGAGCATTTCAGTTGTGTTTTTTTCTTCTTCTTGACTGAATGTGAACTGACACCTCAATTAGCCTGAAGGTCCTCGTGCTCCTGCTAAAGCCTGATGGAGCCTGTTTTCAAGCCGAAAGCTGTAAGCACATTTAGGACAGCTTTTTGAGCCCACAACTGTGTCATTTCAAGCTGAATATTTAATCCAGCAGAGATTCACATGCCTGTGCTCGTTGTGTTTGGATGTGAACTACTCTCTAGGGTATATGTGAGTTATGCAAAAAGCCTTGGGCTTGTTGAAATACACCAGATTATGAACATTTTCCTTTTTTTATTCGGTGTGCATGTGATTTGGCATTTGCAGTCTGATGCAAGAACTACAGATTCATAATTTGCCATTTAAACTCAATTATACCACTTCCCATTACATTGGGTGATATTATGTTCATTATTTGTTAATATATTTTATATCTGCTTTAGAGTGACTTGTTGTGCCCCTGAGGAGATAACTTTAAAGAACTGCAGACTATGCATAATGCATGTGAATGTTGTGTCATTCCTACTGCTCCGTTGAGGCAATAAAAATGCTCTTATATGTAATTTGCTGTGTTTTTTTATATTGTGTTTGTGGTTCACAGGGGGACATCGGAGGCCAGAGGACTCTTCAGAGGAAGTGGACGTCCTTTCTCAAGGCCAGGCTGGTGTGCGCCATCCCTGATTACGAGCTTCAATTCAACGTCCTGCGCAGTGTGTTTGTCATTGAGGGAAGCAATGTACATGACAGTGTCTTTTATGGCATTTTTGGACTTGAGTGGTAAGAAAATTTACAAGACTTTCCAAAATAGGCTCATTCTGAAAACGTAGCCCTATCTGCATTTCTGGAGATCGTGAATTATGTAGCCAGAAGTACATATGGCTGCATTTCCTTTTTGTGCACTAAATGAATGCTACAAAGTGGTATGATGCCATTCCTTTTTGCGCTTACCAGCTGACCACTTATCTTGTGTGGACAGCTTTCCTGCTGTTACCAGTTTGTCCAGTTAGCTCGCCATGTACGTCGGCGGACTTTAAACTCAGAGAGGAGTTGACCACAACGATGGCATTCAAGTCCGGTGAAGAATGGTTCCAGAAAGCAGATAATACAAAAACAGAATCCAAAAAATTAAATAAACAAGTAAATAACAGGGTAAGAATGTGGTAAAATCTGAAAATGTGGTAAAAATCAGGGGGCTTTTCTTTTTCTAGATTGCTGTCGGTTGGGTTTAGGGAAGATGGTGGGGGGCGGGTCAACCTGTACTTTTGGAAACACTATTGGTTGGGTTTAGGGAAGGAGGAGGGTGGGTCAGTCGATCAGTCAGTCAATCAGTCAGCTGACAGTGCCCTCTGGTGTATTTATGCTAAAACAGGCGTGAGTGGAGAAATTTGAGATCTGAAAAGCGTACATAGCGGCCTTTGGTGGATTTGTAAAAACAAACACTGCAAAAAAAGTAGCTCCTGGGACGTATTTGGCACTCACCAGAAATCTATATAGAGATACGATTTCAGAATGAGCCTGGATTGAGAATTTCACAGGTTTTGTGTAATTCAAGAACTAGGGCAACAGAATGCTCCTTAAAGGGATAGTACCCTCAAAAATGAAAATTTTCTCACCATTTACTCCTTGATTTACTCAAACTCAAGTATTGAGTTTATGTTATGAGTTTCCTTGTTCCGTTGAACACAAAAAAATCTATATTGTTATTGCTATACATATTGCTATAATGTTGGAACCCAGCAGCCAATGGCATCTAAAGAAGGATTGGACTTTTCTACTGTGTACTTCAATGGTTTCTTTTCATTCTCATTAATTGATTTTTCTTCGGCTTAGTCCCTTATTTATCAGGGGTCGCCACAGCGGAATGAACCTCCAACTATTTTTTTACGCAGCGGATGCTCTTCCAGCCACAACCCAGTATTGGGAAACACACATATGCACACGCACTCATACTCTACGGGCAATTTAGTTTACCCAATTCACCTATAGCGCATGTCTTTGCACAGGGGGTGAAACCGTTGCACCAGGAGAAAACCCACGCCAACACTGGGAGGACATGCAAACTTCACACAGAAATCCTAACTGGCCCAGCAGAGAATCAAACCATCAACCTTCTTGCTGTGAGGCGACAGTGCTAACCACTGAGCTACTGTGCCACCCCAACACCCTTCAGTATTTCTTATTTTGTGTTCAACAGAAGAAGGAACCCTAAACAGGCTTTAAACAAGTGGAGGTCGAGTTATTAGTGACAGAATTTTTATTTTTGTTGAACTATACCTTTAAATTTTAATTTAGTTCCTATATTTGAATTACATTAGCAGACAGGATGCAGAATTGCCATTTGAATTGATTGAATTTGAATAGAGAGATGGATTGTTGGATGGTGTTGGACTGGTGAATGGATGGACAGTTACTAAACAATAAACAAATGGATTTAGAGTTGGACAGTTACTGTAATGTATGTATGGATGAAAGGATAGATACATTAAATGGATGGATAGTATAATATAAATGTCTAAAGTGACTCTATACCTTCGAAAGATAGATAATTGGATGTACAATATGGGTGAATGAATGGATGGTTACTGTAAAGATTGGAAATTTGAATACTATAAACGATCGATGGATGCCATTATGGATTAATGAATGATGTGACAAATGATAGATTGATGGGTGGAGGGGTGGATGTAATGTAATGTGTATTTATATAGCGCGTTTATTGTGTATGGCCATACACCCAAAGCGCTTCACAATCATGAGGGGAGTCTCTTCACACCACCAGCAGTGTGTAGCATCCACTTGGATGATGCGACGGCAGCCACAGGACAACGGCGCCAGTGCGCTCACCACACACCAGCTATAGGTGGAGTGAAGAGACAGTTATGGAGCCAATTCGGTGGATGGGGATGATTAGGAGGCCATGATGGGAAAGTGCCAATTGAGGGACTTTGGCCAGGACACCGGGGTTAGACCCCTATTCTTTTACGAGAAGTGCCATGGGATTTTTTATGACCACAGAGAGTCAGGACCTTGGTTTAACGTCTCATCCAAAAGACAAATGGATGGATAATATAAACAAATATAAGGATACTATAAATGCAATGGATGCTTTGATGCATTTATTGATGAACTGATAGAATGTCAGATAGAAGTGATAGAAGACTATAAAATGTACATAAAAAGTGGATGAATGGATGGATGGATGTTTAACTTAAAAATGATGGATAGATGGATGGGTGTACGGTGCACTTCAAATGACTGATAGATTTCTGCTGAATCTTTCACATTATAGTTTCAACTGTTTTTCTTTAAGTTTACTCATAGTAGACAAAGTGCAATATAATTACTTTAGGTTTTAACTTTGGCACTATTGACTTTCTGAGGCTTTAGTTTTAGTGGACTAAAATGTTTTTCAGTGGGTGAGAGGTGCTGCAGTCTCATTAAATGTGATGTGAACAGAAGCAGCATTAATCTGCTAGCATGTGACCCTGTTATTCTCCTTCTCTGAAGCATTTTAGCATGTGAACCCATCTCTAAATATTCCTCTGTGCTTTTTTCACTATAACAGGGACACTCACAATAGGACACAGGGCACTGGGCCAGTATTTGAATTGGCAGAATCAAGAGAAACTGCGTATGCAGAGTCACGCCACATTAAATTGTCCTTCAAATAGGACTAGTTGGGGATTAAACTTCTACAATAAAGCTTGTTTCTATGTGGTAAACAGGACAGAGCACTGAGTGGCAAATGTTTAGCGGCCGGAAGGGAGTAATAACATCAGTATTTCATTGTGAGGATTTTTAGTATGTTCGCCAGTGTAAAGAATCGCAGTGGTTTTGTTTCTGTGCTTGAGTGTGGTATGCACTTTACCTTTCTCCATAAAGATACACATTCAGGGCTTTTAAGTTTAGATAACACAGCTTAAAATATGACAGTTTGACTTCTTCATCCTTAACACAAAAACAGCCTAGTAAATAATTCACTCAGTTTGCCCAACAGCATAATGTGGATTCTCAGCAGCGCTACAGTTCTATTAGAGTGTCACTGACAGTCAGGATAATAATCCCTTTGTTTCTTTACTCTAGAATTATTAAAGAAATGTAATAAATATTGATTTAAATTCATTTAAGATTCTGTTGATACCACAGATATTTATTTAAACTAATTATTTGGATTACTCATACAGTAATATAGTATGTATTCAGTGAAAGAGTATTGGGCAAACCCACTGAGCAAAGACATATCCAAAACACTGACATCCACTGATGTCCAAAAAAACCCCACCAGACGTCCAAAAGCTGTGTACTTATGTCTGAAAGCGGTCCACCGACATCAAAATATAGTCCACTGAAGTCCAAAAGCAGTCCACTAACTTCCGAAAGAGGTCCACTGATGTCCGAAAGAGGTACATTTATGCCTAAAAGTGGTTCACTAGTGTGCGATAGTGGTCCACTAACATACAAAATAAGTCCAAAATTAGTGCCTACTAATCAGACTTTGAGACATCAAACCTGTTTTGCACATCCACCTATGGTCCACTTACATGTGTAAATGGTCCACTGATGTCCAAAAGTGGTCCACTAACATCCGAAAGTGGTCCACTAATGCCAGAATAAACACTTAATCAGGATTAACACATAAACAAATACAAAGTGTTTTGAAGTTCTAGACATCCACTGATGTCGAAAAGCGGTCCTCTAATGTCTGAAAGTGGACCACTAACATCCTAAAGTGGACCACTGACATCTGAAAGTTGTCTACTAACATCAGAAAATGGTCCACTAATTTCTGAAAGTGGTCCACTGATGTCCGAAAATGGTCCACTGATGTCTTAAAGTGATCCACTGTTGTCCGACTGTGGTTCACTAACATCCAAAAGCAGCCCCTACTAATCAGACTCTGAACCTGTTTTGCACGTCCTGACATCCAAAAGATGTCACTGATGTCAAAAAGAGGTCCACTGATGTCCATTGGCATCCGAAAGCAGTCAATATTAATCATATGTTCAGACATCAAACCTGCTTTGCATGTCCACTGATGCCCAAAAGCGGTCTAAAATCAGACTTTCTGACATTGAACCTGTTTTGAATATGCGTTCTGAATCTGAACATCTCCCTGATGTTCCATGTTTGGTGGGAACACATAAACAAACACATAAACAAATACAAAGTGTTTGGAAGTTCTAGACACTTAAACATGTTACTAATATGACCAAATTGTAAAATTATGTATTTAAAACCTACATAAGCTTAAACCCATTTGTCTTTTATATGGGTAAATAAAAAAGAAGCATCTGTTTGTGGTCCAAAAATGAAAAAAGTTATAGGGCATTGGAAGATGCATTTAGATTTTTGTGTGAACTATCTTTTAAGCGGCAATAACACAAGAATTGCTAGCAGATACTGTAGACAGAACTATATTAAACTAGTAAGTTTCTATCACTCTCTCTTTCTTTCTCACTGTCAGGAGAAATGTTAAGATGTCTGCAGTGTGTCGATATTCTCTCAAAGACATCCAGACAGCTTTCGATGGGCCATTCATGGAACTACAGGACTCTAAATGGAGGGAATACACTGGGAAAGTTCCCGATCCACGACCTGGTTCGGTGAGATGCTCTAAATCAAAACCGTCCCATAAACTGTCCCTTTTAAAACCTTGCATTGAAGTGTAGCATGGTTTCTATTTTCACTCTCTGGGGAATGTTATGTAATGGTGGCCTTCTTTCTCTTCAGTGTATAACTGATGAGCATCGTGGCAAGCTCATAAATTCCTCTCGGGATCTGCCTGACAACACTCTGAATTTCGTTCGGAGACACCCTTTAATGTCCACCCAGATCCAGCCTGTGAAAGGACGTCCACTTTTGCTCCAGAGAGCTGCAGATTACACTAAAATCACTGTTCAACAGGTTGTGGGTTTGGATGGACGGACCTATGACATGCTCTTCATTGGAACAGGTGCTGAAGGATTGGTTTTCTGTATTAGGAATAGTTTTTTTTACTATAATTTACTTTTTTGGGGGTTCAATATGACATTTTAGTGCTTTTGTGATGGGCACATAAATACCGCAATGTCCATATATTGATACAGTACACACAAGTACTTTATTATGCAATTTATTTTTGTAATGCGTAATGCATAGTCTTCAGTGTCACATGATATTTGAGAAATTGTTCTTCTATGCTGATTTGGTACTCAATAATCACTTATTATTGTCAGTGTTGAATACAGTTCAGAATCAGTACAGAATACTGGCGAAATTTGTTCATGGAATTTGGATTTTAAATTTTCATTAGTTTGAAGTAAAAAAAAAGATTACATGCATGCAAACTCAGTAATGTACCAAAATGTACTGAACTGCAAATTATAAAGTGCAGTATTATAAAAGTATAGATGGGAGTGGATTGATTGAACTGCATTTGGTTAGGACTTTGTGAGCCTTAAAGGTGCAGTATGTAAGTGACACACAGTGGTTGAAATAGGTATTGCATTCCTGGTTCAAAACACATGCAAGTGCAGGTTGACAGATTAAGGACCAAAAGGAGTGTGCCTGACCATCAAGAATAAAGGTTGATTTTATCAGTGTACTAAATAAAAGTAATACCATGCAACAGAAGGAATATTTTCCATACTAAATGGAGTTTTTGTTCTAACCAACACCTGAAATTTAGATTTTAGAAACTGCTTATATTTCCTTCAGCTGAGCAACAGAAAACTTTGACAATGATCACCTCAGGTACACCTCATGTGTTTTAATCAATGTTTAGTGCTAACAGTGTGAGTTTTACATTGACAATGACATTTATTGCCATACTACTGAAATCGTCGAGCCAACATCTTAAACCAACGTCATATTTGACGTCAAATACTGACATTTATTCGTCAGGTATGGCAACCAAAATACAATGTCTGATAGATGTCATAGGGGTAACATTCACATAATGTCAAGCTGTAACATTGATATTTGGTTGGTTTTAGGTTGGACATTGGATATTGATGTTGGCCTGACGTTGAGTTCTGACATCAACCTGATTTTCATTTCCAAACAAAATGCAAAGTCCCAAAGACATTAGGGTTCATCGTCAATCAGACGTCATGTTGACGTCCTGTGCCTGCTGGGTGTTTGCGTGTAAGATCTCTGGGTCAATGCGTGTAAAGATTTTGAACATCTTCATGGACACTTTTAATACTTCCAAACAGTTTGCTGCAATTATAAAGTGCACACGTCTTGAGGTAGTTCATTATGATGCGATTTACCTTCTACGGTATGTGCGATTTGATTAGACAGGAATCACAGGACTGATTTCTTATCCCCATTGACAAGAAAAATGTAGTTACTGCAGATTGAAAGAAAGTAGTGGAGTAAAAGTACAGATACTGCGCTAAAAATGTACTCAAGTAAAAATACACATTTTTAAACTACTAAGTAAATTACAATTCCTGAGGAAAAACTACTCACAGTAATTTGAGTATTTGTAATTAGTTACTTTACACCACTGTTTGCTAATTAATAACCTCATGTGGAACTGAATCTGCGTCTCATTTCTGAGTCTGTTACTGTCCACTAGAGGTTTGGTCACTGGGGCAAGCTTTGAGAGCCTTTCTGAAAGAATGAATGAAATATGCTGTTTTCCAACAAGGCAACCCAGGGTGCTGAAATATAATTGGCTAAAGTGGCAGTGTGTGGGTTAAAAGAACCAAAACAAAGACAGATGTTCCGACACATAACCCAGATTTTCAAAGCAGGATATCTGACTTCAGCATTGTTTTTCAGATAAACAAGAATGTTCACTTAGCATGTTTCTTAAACATCTGCAAATATATTCTGCTATTTTTATGCACCTTTTAATAATGATGGTAAAATCAGTACCAAAAACCAGTTTTGCATCCGAAAGGGAAACTCCTAGAAATGCATATGTAAAAGTCAGTTGCAAAAAATATGTGTCTGTGCATTTTCAGCGCTTTTCTTTCTTTAATAAATCCTTCAGTAGTTGTTTTTAGTACCAAATGAGGATTTTCGCTGCCCCAAGCTTCATTTCTTCTGAACAGCAGTGTATATTTGCTTTCTTTTCTGGAATCATGGCTTGTGTGCTTCTCTCCAGATGAGGGCTGGTTACACAGAGCTGTGAAGATTATAGACCGAGTGCACATCATTGAGGAGCTTCAGCTATTTCAGGAGAAACAGCCCATCATTAACATGGTGATATCACAAAAACAGGTACTTTGATTAACGCCGCAGCCATTCAAACGCAGCATGAAATCCTGTTATAAGTACAAACAAAGGGTCTTAGGATGTGTATTTTGTGAAACAGAACAGCATCTATGTGAGCGGCGCCTCTGGACTGGTGCAGGTTCCTCTGTCATCTTGTGAACGCTACACCTCCTGTTACGACTGTGTGTTCGCACGGGATCCGCTCTGTGGCTGGGATGGAAGAATGTGTGCTGAGATAGCATCTTGTGCTAACAGGTAGATAAAAGCTTTCTGTTATATTTTCTTCCTAGTACAGTTGTCAGAGCTACAGTTTCCACATTCTTATTCTTCAATTATTCTGCATACACTTATTAACCCATAAAGGGTAGTTAAATTATAAATTAGAATTTTGGGGGGGAACCTATCTATCCAATCAAGCAAGATTTCCAACAGTATATATTTTTATAGCAGATTTCAATACTTATTGCATATATTTATGCTGCATAATATTATGCCAAAAATAAGTTACATTGAAGCTCATTTTATTTAATTGATTTAGTTCTGTTTTTAGTTATATTTTATTTGTTTATAGTATTATTTTACAGTATTATTACTTTATTTTGCATTATTATTATTATTATTATTATATAAATAATGTTGGGTGACGCAGTGGCGCAGTAAGTAGTGCTGTTGCCTTACTAAGAAGGTCGCTGGTTCGAGCCTCGGCTGGGTCAATTGGTGTTTCTGTGTGGAGTTTGCATGTTCTTCCTGCTTTCGCGTGAATTTCCTCTGGGTGCTCCAGTTTCCCCCACAGTCCAAAGACATGCAGTACAGTTGAATCAGGTAGGCTAAATTGTCCGTAGTGTATGTGTGTAAATGAGTGTGTATGGATGTTTCCCAGAGATGGGTTGCAGCTGGAAGGGCATCCGCTGCATAAAACTTATGCTGGATAAGTTGGCGGTTTATTCTACTGTGGCAACCCCAGATTAATAAAGGGACTAAGCCGAAAAGAAAATGAATGAATGAATAATGTGCGGTAACGCAGTGGGTAGCGCTTTCGCCTCACAGCAAGAAGGTCGCTGGTTCGAGTCTCGGCTGGGTCAGTTGGCATTTCTATGTGGAGTTTGCATGTTCTTCCTGTGTTCACGTGGGTTTCCTCCGGTGCTCCAGTTTCCCCCACAAGTCCAAAGACATGTGCTATAGGTGAATTGGGTAGGCTAAAATTGTCCATAGTTTATGTGTGTGAATGAGTGTGTGTGGATGTTTCCCAGTGATTGGTTGCAGCTGGAAGGGCATCTGCTGCATAAAACATATGCTGGATAAGTAAGCGGTTCATTCCGCTGTGGTGACCCCAGATTAACAAAGGGACTAAGCTGAAAAGAAAATGAATGACTAAATGATTTAGCTCTGTTTTTAGTTTTATTTTATTTGTTTATAGTATTATTTTACAGTATTATTATTTTATTTTGCATTATTATTATTCTAATTATTATTTTATGAAACTTGGGTGGCACGGTGGCGCAGTGGGTAGCGCTGTCGCCTCACAGCAAGAAGGTTGCTGGTTTGAGTCTCGGCTGGGTCAGTTGGCATTTCAGTAATGTACCAAAGACATGCGCTATAGGTGAATTGAGTAAGCTAAATTATCCGTAGTGTATGTGTGTGAATGCGAGTGTTTGAGTGTTTTCCAGTGATGGGTTGTGGCTGGAAGGGCATCTGCTGTGTAAAATATATGCTGGATAAGTTGGTGGTTTATTCGACTTTGGTGAACCCTGATTAATAAAGGAACTATGCCAAAATGAATGAATGATATGAAACTTGTCATGCATACTGTATGATAACAAATAAATTGTGGTGCCACCCTTGTGAGCCAGTCTCCATGTATTAATGACAATACACATCACAAACATTAAGAAACCCATAACTTTGTGTGTCTTAGACAAACTTCTAATGCTAGATTTTCCACTAATATAAAAGTAGTTTGCAGACATGCATTAGCAGGGCTGAGATTATTGTTCTTACAATGTGATTTTAAACCATGCTCCTAATAAAGTTACCATCCAACTGTTGAAATATTTTCCTGCTAAACTCCCACTGCACGCTTCGATTAATGGCTTTAATAAGAGCAACTGTGAATATGTGTTTCTCACAGGTCCAGTCTCGTCCAGGACATCCAGATGGGAAGAAGAGGCTGTACCAATATTACAAGTGATGGTGTGTTTGAAAGCAAAAAAAAAAATCTGAGCAGCCTAGTCAGGTCACTTTTATAAGCTGAATGTTAATGTTTCCTACATTTCACCAGGTTTCGTCATGCACCGAACACGTGCGGTGATGGCAGGAGATGATGTGCTGCTACAATGCGAGATTCGATCAAACCTGGCCACCCCTCAATGGACTCTGAACAGTCAAGAACTGAAGGGTTATGGAGTAGATTCTGGCTACCGCACCGGCACAGACGGCCTCCTTATTATTGGTGCACAGAACCAACAAAGCGGACACTACCGCTGTTATGCAGTGGAAAATAGCGTCTGGGTTCCTATTCGCAGTTACATTGTGAAAGTGCAACCAGTTCCACCTCCGGCATCACATCTCTCTGGAAGTCCAACAGCTTTACCTGAAAGTTTTTTTACTACTACAACTGTGCCAACTCCGAGTCCTTCTAGCGGTCCCGTCGAGCAGCTTCTGTCACCCCCACCGGCTCTGTTACCATCTGGTCCAGAGTTTCAGACCTACAGGCACATGGAGGCCATGTATATATCTCTGGTGGCAGTGCTTGGTGGACTTTGTCTGGTTCTAACAGTGGTCCTGTTGTACGTTAGTTTCTGCGCACACAACTCTCCCGATGCCAAATACTCTCAGCAAACCCTTTCCATAACCACACCAACCGAAAGAAAAAGAAGTTCGCACTTTGAGCTCAAAACCATCTCCAGCCACTGCAATGGCCGAACAGAAGGGCGTAGCAGAGCGATGTCAAGAGATGAAGAGTTTCTACAGATTGTGCAGTTGGACATCCAGACTACGCCCAGTGAGGAGCCTCCACCTGCTCCACCCCTTCCAATGCCACCACCTCTGCCTGCTTCGGAGTATGCAAACGGACTGTCAGCCACGTTACCCAGCGTGCTGAGAAAGATGAATGGTAACAGCTACGTGCTCCTTGGGCAGGCGGACTCCGAAACTACGTCCCCGCTTTACCACTCCTTCACCGAGGAGCTCAACAGGATTCTAGAAAAGAGGAAACACACACAGTTTGACATCCAACCGGATGAGAGCTCAGTGTAGCAACATCTCACGTCAATACTACATCGCCCCCTTGTGGTGTGGAGGATTGAATTTGTATTAGAACTCCGAGAGTGGTGTGTTGTGAAGTTCCTCATAGCATCTCGAAATCGACTGTGCTCACACCTTTGACAATCATCTTGTGATTTATTGGAAAATATTTTTGTGAGCTTGGTCAAATTTAGTAGGCATCAACTGTAGCTTAAAAAAAACGCAAGATGCACTAAAAGGTTGTTCTAACAGGAGAATGAAGAGACTTCAGAACACTGTCCAAAGACTGCAAAGCCATGCATATTTGTACATAATGTTGTGTTATTGCTCAAATGCAGATGTTTACAGATTTTCTTTTTTGTTTTTGCCTAATTGCACCTGGTGTAAATAACAATCATTTTAATATCTAAGTACTAAAAATGGCTTTTCACACTGCTCTTGACTAAAAGGGTTAGTTTACCTAAAAATCATCTAATTAATTACTTCATTTGAATCCGATCAGAGTCATTTTAAGAATTATATTGGCCTTATTCAACTCCTCAATAGCAATGGCTGGCTGTTTTTAATCAGCATTCCACAAGAAGTGTAATAAAGCACATTCATCCATAATTAAAATAGCCTCATATGGCTCCGGGGGGTGATTAAAGGTCCCCTTTAGTGAATCCATGCATTTTTGTGAAAACAAAATACATATTTAAAACTTTGTAAACCATTTTGTACTTCCACTATCTGTTATCGTCTTGTCCTTTTTTTTGAGGTGCATTTATCGGTGCATTAGCACATCAGCTTGACAGGACTGCATTTTTACCTCAAGTGTGCAGCGCATGTGTAGTTAAAACAAACACAGAAGCGCAGTGAAAAGACAGACAAAACACAGTCCTGTCCAGCTGATAGCGCTAATGCACCAAAATGCACCTCATAAGAAGGAGAAGAAGACACTGGGCCGCAGTAGCCGGAAACTACACAAAATGGTTCATAAAGTTTAAAATAAGGATATTTCTCTCACTGACATGACATGGATTTATTAACTCGATTTATTTTCCCTGGAGCTGTGTGGGAATTTTTCGTTATTACGAATGGATGCGCTTTATTGAACTTTTGGATTGCTGATAAAAAGTAGCCACCCTTTGCTATTGAAGAGCAGGAACAGCCCAAGATTATTTTTTAAAATAACTCCAATTGGATTTGACAAAGACAGTTATATATATCTAGGATGCCTTGAGTAAATAATGAGTTGATTTAAATTTTTTTGGTGAACTAACCCTTTAACCCTGGGCTATTTTTATCATAAACACCACTTTTAATCACTAGTAAAGGAGTCTTTTAGTGTTTTTTTGCCAGGTTATTAAACCATGTTTGAGTGGTAGAACGTTTTACACAGTTCGCCTTTGGTAAAAAGAGTGTATCGCATCTGTAATTCAGAAGTGAGATTAGCATCATTTTGCTAACGCCATTACGTGAACATTCATCCAATCAAAAACACTGACTACTCAAATATGCAAATAAGGATTGTACAGTGTGAAATTAATTAATTATCATTAATTATCTCCAGGTTCATTTTGAGCTAGTGTGAAACGAAGTGAGAAAACCCAGAATATCAGTAACCCAGGGTTAACCAGTTCAAGTGTGAAAAGCCCTATATAATCAATGCATTTTCTAAACTTCTTTGTGCATTTCAATGATTATTCACAAAGTGTTTGGGTTTGAGCCTGTTGGCAACATTTCACAAGCGTGAGGGCACATTTTGGAGAGCTTTGGACTTTTTTTGCAACACAATTTACAGTAGATTGCGGTCAGATTGCAGTTTTAGCCCATGCACCATTGACATCTACAGACACAGAGATGGTCATTTTCAGAGGCACTCGGCTGTATGAGTTGTGTTTCTCTTTGGCAGCGTGTCAGATGGAGTGAATGGATCTCAGGATGGAAGAAACCACTCTTCCTGATACATGATTTGCCTGTCAACTCCAGCTCCGACAGCGCATGCTTTTTCATGTTTAAATGAAGCAAGAGTTGCCCACACAGAATAGAGCGATCTGAAACGCCAGGACCTTTTGAAGTTGAGTTAGAGGATAATGAGTTTGGATTCAATTAATTTATTGCATTTACCGTGCATGATAATGTGCCTGGTTAATTACTTGCTTTAAACTTCGCATATACATTTTTTATATTAGGGCTGGCAATTTAATATTGTAGTCTAGAAGTAATTAAAATTATGATATGCTACTTTAAAGTTTGGGGTTGGTAAGATTTTTATTTTTTTTAAGTTTTTGAAAGACGTATCATCAAGTCTGTATTTATTTGATTAAAAACAAAGATTACAACATTGTGAAATATTAATATAATGCATTATTTAAATATATTTCATGATAGTAAAGCTGATTTTTCAACTCTATCTCACAGAAATTCGTAACCTTTTGATTTAGTGAGTTAATTCCTATGAATTCGTACAATCTCATTTGTAACATTTGTAAAGTTTTGTAGGATTTGCTTATCCCCAAATGACGGTTGGGTTTAGGGGTGGGGTTTGATGCCACGCCTCCTTTTAAAAAATCTTACATTTTCATACGATTGAACTCGTATGAATTAGCCACTAAACTGACCAAACGTAAAATAGATACGTAACGTTTCCTCGTGAGATCAGGTGGGATTTCTATCATAAATCCCCAGCAGGCACAGAACATCATCATGATGTCAGATTGACGTTGTACCCCAATGCTGTAGAGGTGCTGCATTTTGTTTGAAAAAAAAAATTGGGTTGATGTCAGGCCGACATCAATGTCCAACATCCAAGCCAAAATCGACCAAATATCAATGTTTAATAATGTTACAGCTTGACGTTGTGTGGATGTTACCACTATGACATCTATCAGATGTTGGATTTTGGTTGCCGTACCTGATGAATTAATGTCAATATTTGATTTCATTATGATGTTGGCTCGATGTTGGATTTTGTTCACTTTCCAATACAACCTAAAATCAACCAAATATCAACGTCATTTGACGTCGTTATTGGACGTCAAAATAACATTGAATTTTGGTCACCTGAAGCCACGATCTAAATCTAAACTAATATTAACATCTTATAACGTTGTGTGCCTGCTGTGTTCAGTCACAGGATCATTCAGAAGTCATTCTACAGGGTGGGCCATTTATATGGATACACCTTAATAAATTACATAGACAATTGCCTTCAGATGACCCCAAAGATAAAAGTCTAAGGGGGTCAGATCAGGAGATCTTGGGGGCCAATCAACTGGCCCACGACGACCAATCCACTTTTCAGAAAACTGTATTCAGGAAACCATTCCCATTTTATAAAGGTGTGTCCATATAAATGGCCCATCCTGTAATATGGATTTGCAGCTCAAATACTTTTCTGTTTATTGTTATATCTGAAAACATTTTTAAGAATTTTGTCTGAATTTTTTTAAATAATTAATAGTCTTTAAGCCTTAACTGTGACCTTTATTCAATTTTACGCATTTTCTTTTCTTTAAAGAATGATAATGAAAAGAATGAAAAATCATGCTAACCCCAGGCTTTTAAAACAGTCAAGTATATTAATAAAAAATACATTAGCACGAAAAAAAAAATTACGACCCCAAACCAAAAGGTATAAGTTGACTCACAAATTAAAAATAAAGACTTTGTGATGTCCACTTATAGATTTGCAACTCAGAATTATTTTCAATTTGAGGCTTTTCTCGACGAACATCAGCATGCAATAACATTTATTATCCAGCATAATAATAATTACAACATTTAAACTGACAGCCCTAATATCTCTACAGCTGTAGACTTTATTTGTGTATGTGTGTGTGAATGGTGACCCTGCTTCTGTGCTGGTTTGTAAACAGTGTTTCTCAGAGATGTGGAGTCAGCTCTTGTCGTCTCCCTGGTGGTTTTCTCGGCTCGTTTCTGACAGGAACAGCACCGCTCAGCAAGGACTCCATCAGCATGCACTGAGTCTTTTCTGGAAACTGCAGGAAGAATAGGGAGAGAGAGAGAGACATGTGATGTGCTTGTTTTAGCCAGTGAGTATGATGCAAACATGAGCGTCAGCGTGTTGATGTTTTCTTCAATGTTTCTGACTTTTTTGGTTGGCTGATACATCATACGTTAAAGTGAGACTGTGCCCTTATGAAAATGAACCATGGTTTTATTAAGTAAACGTGTAGTAATTATGTTTTTGGGGGCAGATAGATTGGCATTTGTGTAACTACAGTTTTGCTACACAGCAAATTTGCCAGTGTACATTTTTCATGTTAGTTTTTACACTTTTCTGGTGTATATAGATGAGTCCTACCAGCCAAGTGCCCAGGTTACACTTTCAAAACTGTTAAAATATTTTACACTTGGAGTGTAAAAATGCACACCACATTAAACATTTTTAACACCTGCAGGGCAAATTGTCCAATGTACATATAACTCCAGAGGTGTTAAATTACACTCTCTTCTGGTGTGTATAGTCCCACCAGCCCAGTGTATAAGTTACACTTTAAAAAGTGTTGAATATAAGCACTTAAGCAGAGTAAATAATTTTATACTAAGAGTGCAAAAACTGTATTCTAGATTAAATACTCTACCACCACTGCCCGGTCATATTTAGCATAAACTAAATTTTTCTTTAAACTGACTTGAGTATAAGTTAACATTTTTGCACATGAAATTCACAAAGAAAAGTATATATTTGAATGTTTTAACACATAATAATAATATAAAATGTCAATAAACTCTTTACTTTTGCCTTCTTAAAATGAGTGTTTAAGCATTTATTTTAACCCACATAAGTGTTAAAAACAGTATTATGTACATTGGATTTTAACACTATAACACTACGGGGGCTTACACTAGAAATTCAACACCTCATAATCTGCTGTGTATCATTATCATTAAACTACAGTGGTAAAATAATCAGATGATTATTGTCCTGTCAGAAAATTACTGGATTTTTCTTTATAATTTTGTTCTACATTTACAACACAATTACATTTTCAGGATATATGCATATACACAGGAAAAAAATTATTATTTAGATTTACAAATTTTTTAAGGGAAGTGGTTGCAAACTATTTATATGGGCTGAATTTAAACAAACAAATTAAATAAATTTTAATTGAATTCTTTTGTTCTTTTTCAATTCAGCCTATAGAAATTGTTTGCAACCACTTCCCTTAAAACATTTAGTAAATCCAATGAATAATGTTTTCAGTGTATATGCATATATCCAGAAAACGTAACTGTGGTTAAAAAATAATGAAGAAAAAAAAGAAGAAAAACAGGTAAACTTCTGTTTGAATAAGACTACAAATATACACTTTTTGTAGTTTTGTAATTTTTTTAAGTGTACTGAAAATCCATTGCTAACATTAGCAATATTTTGACACATTTTTAAGTATATTAAAATTAGTGTAGCAAATTACGCACAAATTATCATTAGAGATTAGTTACTTAAAGCGAGTAAACCAATTGCCTTAAAAGCAACAAGTTGATTTCACAAAGATAATGTAAGTAAACCCATTGTAACTTGAAACTGTCGACTAATCCCTTTTTACAGTGTCAGATGGTTTTAGCACATCTGTTTTCAAATAATAACTGTAATTATAACAATATTACATATTTGGTGCTTTATTAAGTCTATAAAATCTACACACTGGAGTCTGGAAGTGCAGATCTATTTTAGTTACTGCATGTCATTTTACTAGATACAGAAAAGCTGGAGAAAAAAACAATATTGTGTATTGAAAAAAAGTGATTAGTTTAGTTTTTTTTAAGGTGAGTACAATTTGCATAATTATAAAAATTAAGTGAACTTAGTTACCATGTTACAATCAGTTTACTTACATTATTTTTGTAAAGTCAACTTGTTTCTTTTATGGCAATTGGTTTACTCGCTTTAAGTTTTTACAGTGAATATTTTTAGTCATTTTGATTGATGTAAGTTGAGATGACTAGTGTTACAAACCCCTGATGTTGGTCTAGAGGAAAGAGGGTTTGTCATTTAAAGTACAATTAAAATGTATATATATATATAGTGAGTAAAGTGCTAGAAAAGTTCATTTGATTCAACTAAAACATTTAAGGCAGCAATCATTTTTACAGTGCAGTTTAACTATATAGTTATATATATATAGTAAAACCATGGTTAGTTTTCATAAGGGAGGTGGATGTTCTTATTGTTTCATCTAAAAATTGAAATCTTTTTATGCTTTTTGTACTTTCTTTGTCATCTTAACTGGAAGATTTTCAAAAACGCCAATGAAATATTAATGTTGTCACGTAAACACACCTTGATTTTATTATCAGGTAAAACAGGGTATTTACTTAATTACTTATTTCATTAATCAAGGATGCATTAAAATGATCCAAAGTAACAGTAACATGACACTTTCTAAACTGATTTCAAATAAATACTTAAAAATAATTTACATTAACATCAATACATAACTTTTATAAACAGTATTAATAAATCATTCCTAAAAATAAGAAGAAGAAGAAGAAGAAGAAGGAATGTTTATTGAGCACCAAATCAACATATATAGAAAATGAATCTGATTTTACCTCTGAAATTGTTTGTAAATTTGACAATTACTTATAAAATGGCAAATAACAGTTGGAATTAATTGTGAAATTGCAAATTAGATAGATTTTTTTAGTTTTGTAGTTCAATAATTATTTACATTTTATTGGGTTATTATTTGCATACAGTGTGATTTCTGAATGATCACTTGACACAGAAGATATTTTAAATATGTTACAACAACTATTAAATTCATTACATCTTAACAATCAGTCATTAACTGTGATTCATAATTATTTCAATATTTTGCCATCATTGTGTCTGTGAATATCCACTGCCTTCCCTATAATCGCACACATTTTGCACTTACGTTTTCCCAAAAGTTTTTGCTATGCTTACTGTTATGTCACTCAAAGTGTATATTCTGGTCCACATGTTGTTTCACTATTTTAGAGCTTATAATATCTGATGTTTACATCCTATTAAAGTATTTATTATCACTATTACTGTGTCTGTATGTTGTGCACCAAAAAAGATAAAAAACAAGACTACAGCCAAAAACTACAAGCGTTTTTTTTCATTCTCATTTTTGTAAAGAAAACAGTGTGTGTGTGTGTGTGTGTGTGTGTGTGTGTGTGTGTGTGTGTGTG
>CAIGQZ010000217.1:324145-339145 GCA_903798205.1 Danio tinwini | reverse complement strand
GATCAGATGCTCCGTCGTTGCGGGCTACTACTGTATCAAACAACCGCTCATCTCTGTGGAAATTCAGCCGCCGGAAGGAAACAACTACACTAGTCAATATTTGAAGTGAATCAAAATGTTGTTCGAAAACTAAGACAAGAATGTGTGTTGTTCATAGTTTAAGGACAACTGTGATGAAAGGTTTTATAAAATCCACGTCAAATGTTAACTGCTGTAAAAACTGCTATCAGTGTCGTCGCTACATTACATATCTACTGTAATGTTAACATATTGTTTATAATGAGTGTGTTTACATTGACACCAATAATCCATGTGATTAAGACAATAGTCAGATTGAGTCTACCATGTTATCAGTTATTTTTGATTACTTTCATCTGACTGAAGTCATAATCAAACTAAACAGAAATCAAATTAAGATATGTGGAGTATGTAGATTTTAGTGGCAATATTGAAGTGCAGTACACTTGTAACTGTAAACACCTTAATCAGACTATTACCATTGTGTAGGATTTTTGCCGCATTTTGCGACAGGATAGTCTATACATACACACACGGCTGTTTGACACATTCTCTGCACCTACCGAGTCAGTGAAGGACCACATGCATTGCAAAATATGGAGGGTTTTTCCCCATACGACATGCGATATGAAATTCCATTAAAACAACACTCTTTCAGCAGTTTATACTCGCATCCAATATCTTGTTATCACGGGGGCATGCATGAAATGCATTCCTGAATGAATGTGAAAGTGCCAAACTGCTGTTAAAGTTGACAAATTAAAAATGAAACACCCGAAATTACATGAAACTCCAGAGGAAATGTGGATAGTGTGATGACGCAATGATGTGCTATATGTAAAACAAGATCATGAAAGGAGCATTCAAAAAGCAACTCAAGTAAACACCTTAATCACATTATTGTCTTCTTCAGATTATGGCAAATGATTAGATTACTGATGTCCATGTAAACTTAGCCACTGACTTTTGAGTACAAAAGAAGAAAATCTCAAATAGCTTTGGAAAAATGTAGGTTTGGTAAATGATGGCAGAACTTGTTTGGGTGAACTTATGTGCTGTTAAACTACAATGTTTCTTTTTTTTTTTTGCAATGAATTGTCAAACTGACACTGATTACAGCAAACATATTTTAATGTTCTCACCCCCGACCTGATTGAGGTCTGTGGCGTACTGTGTTTATTCCTTTTCTTTTCTTTTTGCCAGTAATGTGTGGGAGTGAAAAAGCTTTTCTTGTGTGTCCTTAAGCTTTGTGTTGCTGTCACTATGAATTACATTCTCAAACTGCATGTTTCTCAGCAGCTGAAATCAACAGAACTGTTACAAACAGACAGATTGAGAGAGAGAGACTTCTGGGCTAATATTCAGATTAAAAATCAACCGGTAAAGCCTAAAACATTTATTTTTTTTTGTTGACACAAGTCATTTTGATTTGTCACACTGACTTAAAGAGCCCCTATTACACATTGAAAAGGGTCATATTTCGGTTTTATGGGTCTCTAACAACATACTTATATGTATGTTAGGTCAAAAAACACATTCATGGTCTTATAATATGCATTTATTTTTACCTAATTATCCCAGCGATTCCCATATGAATCGTTCAGCTCTTCATTTGTTCCCAAACCCCTGCTTAGCACGAAGCTAATCTGCGCTGATTGGACCGATGACAGCCTGTTGCCATTGGTCGACAGCGTTCAGCGTGAGACAGTAAAATACCCAGCATGGTTCATCAAGCCCGCGGCCGCGGGTCGCCAACATTGGTATTGGATCCGATCGCAGCGGACGCACGAAACTTCAAAGTAAACTTACTAACACCACAGTAAACAGTACCCAGTTCTCAACAGTGTTATTCAGACATCTCAGCGCTGAAAGCAGTGCAGTTAAACACTAGCATATGTATGACATACATTCAGTTTTAATCCACACAGCAGCAAAAGCTAAATTCTGAACCTTGACCGCTGCACGTGTGCAGGATCAGCTAACGGTGGCCATAGCAACAACAAATGGCAGTGGAACGAGCTCACAAAAGCATTTCAATCTGTAAACAAAGCAGCACGCGTCGAGTTTACAACGTTGCATTAGACGCGATATGAGAATATAAAGAGTTAACCTGATACAGTACACGCGGTTACTGATAACAAAACATGTAGATCATTTCTATTTGCAATCATTGCTGCGGCACCTCGTCCGTGAACTGCTATATAAGTTCTAAGTGCTTACCTGTACTCTGCTTTTCTAAACGATCACATTCCCAGCCGGGACGTTGTAGCATCCTCTGTCCTCTGACAAGCTATCTCTGCGGGCTCCCGCTCTCCATTCGCAAGCCTTTTCAGTGCTGCTCACCAGCCCGAAGCCCAGCGTTCAGCAGCCTACCAGTGTACCTAATATTTTGTCCTTATTTTGCCTGCACCCCTGGTGTCTTGTCTGTCCATTACAAGATGGAGGCAGAAACTAAAGCATAAGCTGTGTAGTGATAGATCGCCTATTGTAAGCGTGCAGATTTCTGAACGACTCCTTTCCCTCACACTTCCAATAATATCCAGGTAAACACATCGTCTTCATGAGCGTCTTGCTGCTGTGTTAGTGGGCGGGGCCGCAGGTTTGAATTTTGCCAGGTCTGCGCACGCAACCATTATGTTTCGTAACGATGTCACGCCGAAACGGCTGAAGATTCGTTATGAAGACGATTCATTTAAACCACTATGAGTCGACTCTTTTATAGATGAATCAATAGTTTTAAAAATTGTCCACTTTCAGATTTAAGCTTTAGCTGGATATTTCACTTCACTTAGAGCTGTTACACACTACATGGAAGGTCATTTTCAAAAACCCATAAAACAAACAGCTTGTATTAGATCAAAACATGATTCGATTATTTATTAAACATAAAAACATGTTGCCCTGACTTATTGATCATATAGCTAATTGAATAGTGTTTAAATCTTTACCAGAATAATGTCTGATTTTGTAACCAGATATACTGTCGATCGCACATTTGCTATGCGTATACATATTTTCTCCACTAAGTTTGTCCACTAGGTGGCAACACTGGTTCAGGCAAAACGGTCTTGTTTTTCGACTTTAAAAAAGTGTGTCTGAAGGTATTTCAATTGTAGAAGAACTTTTAATTGAATGAATGCTATCAAAGCAGCTTTCTGTTCCTTAAAACTACATGTAAATTTACATGATCTGTATCGGCAAAGAGCAAGCAAGTTCTTTGGAGTTGGAGCAGTACACAGCCCCGAAAGTGCATGATCTACTTGAGGGCATACATCACATATTATACTCATAAACCTGATGGAGCTAGCAAACAGCTAACTATAAAGGCTGACTTATACTTCTGCATCGAGTGATCCCATGGTGCCTGCACTAATGCATAGTCATGTATGCATTTATACGTCTGCGTGCTGTTTGTGTTGCTCTGCAAGTTCTGCAATAACACTTCCAAAACGCTAGCTGACAGTAGGTTTTTATGTTCCTCTGTGTCAAGGCTACGCCAGACCATACACATGCGCTTGATGCAGAAGTATAAATCAGCCATTTAGACGAAAAAATCTAATATGCAAGTCTCAAAACCAAAGCCATGATAAAATTAGCAAAAAACAAATAAGGTTTTGTTGGAGGATGTGAAGAAAAGAAAGTGAGAAACTGATCACACAGGAGCCCAAACAGAATGAATATCAGACAGACTCACACTTCCAATGTATGTCACTGTATGACAGGCCACTTTCAGTAAACATGATTTCCAAACAGGATGTCTGCATTCTGCATGTGTGTTGCGCTGCCTATTGAGAAGCCTGTATGGCAGGGGTGGGCAATACATTTTTCCAAGGGGCCATATATTAGACTCTGGGGTGGTTTTAGAGGGCCAGACCAATACAGTTATTTTGTTTTAAAATAAAAACTTTCCATGAAACTATTCAATAAACATTCATAAAATCTGTATAGTTTAAAAAAATAATCAATTTTACACAAAGTATTTTAAAGACTAGCTTCACAATATCAACTTCATATAAATGCCACGGGGATGTTTGTTTGATTGCTTCACCTTAGTTCATTTTTATTCATTCATTCATTTATTTATAATTTTTTTTGTATGTTCAGTGAGAGAATTCTAGCTGGTATTGGGCTGAACAAGTGCACTATTGTCAGGTTGAATGTGCAGTGGATATGTGATGTGATGTAATGATCATCACTGAGAGGGGATCTGTATCTGCATTTGTTAAATCGTTAATCTGAGGTAATTAGTCTACCTTTATTACTGTGTAATTCCATACAGAATGTGAAGCTGCCTGTGGTTGGTTCCTTTTACATGACTCGCGGTTCGCTCACGGCACTCTGAAATGTTTCGATTTTTTTCAACTCGCGGCGTCTGGAAAACATGAACGTGACATACGGCATGTGTATCCCTTCCGGTTCATGTACTAAAACTGCGCGTCTCCATTTGAAATAACGAAACTAAGCACGCAAAAGACATTATATGTGAAAGTCCTCTTGTGTTGACTTGCGTTATCGTGCATTGCAAGGCCCTGTTTGCCGTTGCATTTAAATTATCAAAGAAGTACAGCGAGCCGCATGTGACCTGTGGACCATAAAATGCCCAGGTGTGCTATATGATGATAGTATTCAAGGGACTTGTAGCAGACAATTGCGCTAATCAGACACAGCTGGGCCGTGAGCAAAAAGTTACATAGTGTTGCTTTCAGATCGAATAGAAATGACGGAACAGAACACAAACAAACTTGCAAAGACAGTAGACATCTGCATAGATTAATCTGTGTGAGGATGTTAAAAGATACAGACAACTCGTTTACATGAATTAAAACTATTTGAAAGTCTGAGTGAACCAAAAGTTGCTGAGACTTTAATTTAAGTGTGTTTATGTACTTCCAACTAAAATGGAATATTAAGTAGGGAACAATAAAATTGAGTACTACACTGCTGGCTTTCTTTTTGCACATCATTTCTCATAGAAAACAGTGAGCGGAGCATGGTTAAGAATATTTTGGCTGAGACAATGAAACTGACATCAACAGAGAAGGATCGTCACTCCAAATGCAGTCAGACTTTGATTAAAGATTGAGATATATCCAGCTGCAGGCCCGCAGAACCACACACGTTTCAGGCACACACGATCTAGGCAAACCATAAATGGTTACGACGGATGTTAATGAGTGAAGCGACGTAACTGATGCAGATAGGTCATGTGCCCATGACAACATTCCATTCATACTTCTTCTATTCATACTGTATCTAACGTACTTTACTAACGGCCGAGTAGTACGTTTAAATTCAAATGCAGTACCTATTGAGTAGTAGGCGGTTTCGGACGCAGCCATGTTGTTATCGTGCTCAGTAGATTATTGTTCTTAAATGTAAAATAACAGGCTGGTTCAGTGTTGCCACCTTGTGGACAATATAAATTGTGCAAAAACAATTCAAAAAGCATGTTCAAGATTAGAAAAAGATGCACTGTTGATTACAAAATTTCCATAATGCACATTGTATGCATAACCTAGAGCAATGCTTCCCAACCTTGTTCTTGGAGGCACACCAACAGTACATATTTTAGATGTCTCCCTTATCTGACCCATTCATTTCAGATTTTGGAGTCTCTTCTAATGTTCTGATATGTTGATTTAGGTGTGTTTGATAAAGGAGAGGTTGAAAATGTCTACTGTTGGTGTGTCTTCAGGAACAGGGTTGGGACACACTGACCTAGAGTACGGAAGACAATCAGGGCCAAAAACGGGATATATTTGTCCACTCATGCAGTTTGACCATGATGTGTAAAATTTTTTTATGGCAAAATAAGCTCTTATGTTTTGTACATACATGCCAATATAATATTACAATACCCATCATGAATAAACATGACATCTAATGTTTGTATACATACATCCAAATGCCTGTCACATATGCAAATATAGCCTCAAGAAGCACTTTCATTGGCTCTTTCATTCAACTAGTCACAATCTAAATTTAGCATTTATTTTGAAGACTTTTGGCTCCAGTTGCCTTCCATATTAGTGTACGCATGAAGTCTAATCATATGATGGAGGTTTTACTGTCTTATTAGCAGTGGTGTAAAGTAACTAATTACAAATACTCAAATTACTGTAATTTAGTAGTTTTTCTCAGAAATTGTAATTTACTAAGTAGTTTTAAAAATGTGTACCTTTACTTTCCCTTAAGTACATTTTTAGTGCAGTATCTGTACATTTACTCCACTAAGGGGATTTGGGGATTCTATGGGGATTTGCATCATAATGATCTACCTCAAGACATGTGCGCTTTATATTTGCAGCAAACTGTTTAGAAGCATTAAAAGTGTCCAAGATGTCCAAAATCTTTACACGCTTTGACCCAGAGACTGTTTAGATGTATGTCACTGATGAGAAGATGAAGGATGTTTACTGTATGATGACCAAAATGGCCTTAAACACCCAGCAGGCACAGGACGTCAACATGACGTCTGATTGACGTTGTGCCCTAACGTCATTGGGATGCTGCATTTTGGAAATCAGGTTAATGTCAGAACTTAACGTAAGGCCAACGTCTATGTCTAATGTCCAACCTAAAACCAACCAAATATCAACGTCTAATGATGTTACAGCTTGACGTAGTGTGGATGTTACCACTATGACGTCTATCAGACCTTGGATTTTGGTTGCTGTAACTATGCTATATGACAGTATTTGACGTCAATATGATGTTGGTTTAAGATGGCTCGAAGTTGGATTTTGGTCACTTTCCAACACAACCTAAAATCGACCAAATATCAACGTCATTTGACATCATTATTGGACATTAAAGTAATGTTGTGCTTAGACATCACAACCTAAATCTAACCTATTATTAATGTCTTATGACGTGTGCCTGCTGGGCAATAACTAAATGCACTACAGAATGTTACGTTACACACATCTACAAATTACATGTAAATGCATCAGCTTTTGACAGCATAATACTCAATACTCATGAGTACTTTTGAAAGGTCTACTGTTTACTCATACTTTGAGTAATATTTACCACAGAAACTTTTACTTTACTTGCACTACATTTTTAAGCAAGTAATGGTACTTTTACTTGAGTGTGATTATTTAGTTCTCTTTCCACCTCTGCTTATTATTGTATTATCACACTAAGACTCTGGCAAAATAGTAAATAACACAAAAGTATAATTTCACAGTACTTTTTACCTTTTTAATTCGAGTCAATGTTTATTTAAAGTGACAGAAATATCAGTTTATTAAAAAAACATTGATAGCTTGACATTTACTGACAAAGTCGAGCAGATTCTGTTCAGAATATTATCTGAGACATTAGAACTAATTTAATTAGGGGTAGTTAAGTGGAAGTAATAAAATAAGCAAGGGGAACAAGTCAACAACAGTTTAAAACTTTATTTATCCAAAGGAAACCGAATTACATTTTGTAAATATGGCATATTATAAGGATTTTTGTCTCTATAAGGAATATTGCCATTTAAGAACAATGTTATTATTATATAAACTGCCATATTCCATCAAAATGAAAGATACTGATGAGTAACGGGTCACTTCTGGAAACATTTAAATGATCAGAGTACTGTTGAATGTGCTGATTTCCATTCATTCAGAGCTTATCCAACAGTTCATACATCTGTCAGAGTATACATAATGGCAAAGGTCCTTATTTTGGCTGTGGCCCAACTGGGTCAATGCTGGGGGCTCGGTTTGTGAAGGGGTGCCACTGGCCCTGGATGCTGGGACTGTCTGTGTGGAAGGGTTTCCGAATACGGATGATGTCCAGTCCTGACTGGCTGGACATCTTGGTTATAAGTTCAGCAATCTGTTGTGATGTTTTGTTGGTGATTATCTCCTCCTTCACGTTTCCATTCACTGCACCAATCATATAAAAACAATCAGTGTGCTGGTATTTTACATATTTGATAACATTTAGTCAACACTGCTGGAAACAACAATATTATATATACTGTAAATAAAATCAGACGTACAATATTCAGCAACTATTTTTGGAATTCTGCTGGACTGAGGTGAGATGTACACCACAGTTCCTGGATTATTCTTGGCAAAGTCGACCACACCTTCTTCAATGAAATCCCTAGAAAAGAAATATTAAAATTAGGTGACTAATAACTGTCGTCAAATAAATTATGCAAAATATTAACAAAACATTACACTCAAAATTATTTAGCCGTATTACAGATATTATTAGTATTATCAAGGTAAAAGCAATCAAAACAAAAAGGTTTTCATTTTGTATAATATGACTGGGTTACAAATATTTGGAAAATTTCTTTTAAATTATGTTTTCCCCCCCCCCAATATCATACTGTATTATTTATTTACAAATGTTGTATGGATGTGTGTGTATATATGTATGTATATATTTAAAAACTAATTTGTAATGTTCTAAAATTATACAAAAAATCATAAATGTTTATTTTCTATTACGATTCATAATTAACTTTACTCAATACTAAACAGTAGGCAAGGCAAGGGAAACTTTATTTATAGAGCACAATTGTACACAACCATAGTTGATGCATAGTTGACCATAGTTGATAGTCCAATGTGCTTTAGAATTATAAAAATAAATAAAATATAAATGAGTATTAACTTATAAATATAAACTGTATTCACTTATTGTTTTAATCAAGTGTTATCATTGTTCTCTAATCTGTACTTGTTATTAATGTTTAATTATTGTAAACACACACACACACACACACATTTTTGTAGTCATTTAAAAAATATTAGATCAGTTTAATTACATAATTTGTTATTCTTTATGTCAATGTGTATTTACGTTCTCCTATTAAAACGCAAGGTTGTTTTAATGCTACTTTATTTTTAACTATTTCAAATGTTTTATACGTTTCTTATTATAAACTCATACCTGACTCCTAAAGATCCCTGTCCTTTCTTGGAGAAGATCAGAGAGATTCGCTTTAGCTGACAGACATAGCGACCCACTCCATTTTGAAGAACGCTTTGTAAAAACCGACTCGGTGTCCCACGCGCTGTCATGTCCACCTCTTCAGTGATCCTACATTCAGTTCTACTCCCTCTTTTATCGCAGTTTGTATTGCTCAGAGTGATATCACACACTTTTAATAATCAAATGTACAGAACAGCAGTCAAGAAGGCATGTGCAATGTCAAGTACGCTACGCATTGTCATCCGGGTGAAAACAAAAGCGATCCATTAGAAGTAACGGGAATATAGTTTTGTATAAAAAAGATCGTCCCCAAATGAAACAACTTTATTTGAGAGAACAAGAGTGATACAGCTTGCTGATTTTTTAAATAAACATGCTTCCTATTCAAATCTATACAGTCTGTGTTTTTGAAAATTACAGGAGTTTCTTGTTTCACACGGACGTATTTTGGAGGGAGGACCTCGTGTGCAGTGGGACATGTAGACACATGATAGCAGTTTGGCGCGCTTCTTACAGTTTTGTAAGTTTTTGTATGTTTACATTATTTAATGTCGAATGTTTATGGCGTGTGTATGTCTTATGGATATTTTCCTCACTCTTCCTCATGCAATACTTTCGATAATTTTAATAATACACGTGCGTTAACAACGTCAAGGGCCATGCATGAATGTTATACAGTTATTTTGGTGACATTTATTTATAACGCATTATTAATAAAGCCGCAGCAAGAGTGTAAACATAGTAATTATTGCTCATTCAAAGGTGAATTACAGTTTGTGAAATTTGCAGCTGTCACAATGCTAATTGCCTTTTATTTAATCATAATGTGTTAATGATTGATGTCTTTAATGATAGGCAAGTAATTCTTTTATAGTCCTCATAATTAGTATCTTTAAGTATTTACTTGTATAAAATATTTACAATTTTAAACATTGAAATCATATTACTTTTGTCACACTATCACTACTTATAAAGTAAAAAGTAAATAAAAATTAGTTTTTTGGGAATATTACATTTAAAACCATCAGTATTATTTATGGATCATACAGCATGATATAAGTGAATATTGATTCTTAAAGGAAAAAATTGCACTGAAAATGCCATTACTAATGAGTTTTTAATTGAATGATTTATCAAACTATGTAAAGGAATTGAGTTTCATGACTCTTGAATAATGCAATTTTTTTCTGTGGCTAAAATTAATAAATATTTCCCAAAACAAAACCTGTACCAAACATAGTTTGACAGAGAGAGAGAGAGAGAGAGAGAGAGAGAGAGAGAGAGATGAATTTGACCAAACTAACTTTGAGCCCCCTTTAAAATATATATATTTTATGTTAAATAAATGCTCTGAAAATGATTTGATGCAGCCATAAAATACCTACAAGGTTTATACGGTCATGGAAAACCTGGAAAAGTCATGGAATTTTAACATGGCATTTTCCAGGCCTGGGAAAGTTTTGGAAAAACTGATAAAACCCACAAAGTTTTGGAAGTCATGGATGTTAGTTTAAAAATGTATCTGTATACTTGAATATAGGCTAGTTGTCTTCTTTTCTGTCCTTGGCCAAAACATGCCCTCACATGTGTAAGTGTTATCTCTATACATTTTACATAGATACAATTTATAAATAAATGTAAACTAAATAGATTGTTTTATGATGTCCTGTAATAAATTTGAACGTGCATTGTTTTTCTTACTATTTACCACATATACATAGACATTACATGAAACATTAGGTCATGAAAATTTACATGAAAGTCCTGGAAAAGCCATGGAATTATAGTAGTAAATATGTGTATGAACCCAGTACCTAGTATTATAAACAGGTAAGCGAGTGACATATTGTATTTTTTATATCTGTGTCTAAATAAGATCATCTAGTTTCAGCAACTATTTAAAATTGCGTATTGTAATTGTGCAGAGTGGGCAGAGCGAGGGCTTCATGAAAAACTAGCTACATTTCCATCCACCTATTTTTATGTGCATTTTAGATATGTGCATTAAAAAACGATTCATGGACACGGCAAGATGCGCATAAATTTTGAAAATGTGCATCAAAACATGCACATAACTGAGTAGAATAAACTTTTAATTTGATAAGAAAAGATGCGCATAAATTACGATGGAAACACTTTTACCGCACAAATTCCAGTATGCGCATTGAAAGGTCATGTGATTTTGTTGTAAGAGATCATGTGATGATGAAAATGTGTGCGAATAGACAAACTAGCAGGCTGTCCGCACTGTAAAACATCTCAAATGTTGTTTTGGTCATTCTAAAACACCCTACCGATCTCAGTATTAGTGTTATTATATTATTAATGACCTCCAGAATCAAGAGAAACATTGACTCCCTCACATTTTTCAAAACCCACCTATTTAAGATGGCTTTTAATACTTAATTGTACCTGCACTATTGTTGTGTTTACTTTTTATGTTATTTTCTTGTTGTTTTATTGCTCTTGTTTTACTGTTCGGTGTCCTTGAGTTGCCAGAAAGGTGCCTTTAAATAAAATGTATTATTATTATTAGTAAGAGCGTCTGTGCTCTGCATTTCATGCCTTCAAACACCACCGCACGTTTACTGCATGTCAGGATTGTCTTCTGAGGCACAAGTCGTTTATTAAATGAAGAAAAGATTGACGCAGCTTCTCCTACCGCAGCAAATTCTGTTTTTACTGTTGATATTTGGTGCCAGTTAATCAGGAAGTGACGATTTTGTTTGCTTTGACTCATTGGATGGAAACGCTGCTTTATTCGCACGTCTTTTATGCGATAATCCAGTTTTGCGCATAAAGTTAATTAGCATTTTTGGATGGAAACATAGCTATTGAAACAGTCGAAGCAAATGTGTTGAAGCTTCGAAACGTTTTGAAACTAGCGCTGTATATTGGCAAGGGCCTCACGGTATGATACATATCACGATACCTGGGTCACGATACAGTACATCACGATATATTGCGATGTAATAAATATTGTGATATAATGCAATAGTTTGTATTAGTATGTCACATTATATTGACAACTTGATAAAGTCGGCAGACAAATAAAAATTTCAATTCCAATTTATTTTCCATCCATTCCAATTCATTAGAACTGCACAGTGTGATTGAACAGAAAACTATATATATTGCAAAGCTTACAAATGGCATTTTTTTGTCTAATTCAGTACTCCCTGGTACAGCGTTAAAACCAAAGTGCAGCCACACGTCAGCTCTAAAAGCTGGAGGCACCTTTAGATTTTCAGCTATGCTCACTCTTGCTTACTTCTGATACCATACTACTTGGCGGTTTGTTGATCGCGAGTTTGCGACATCTACAGGAGCGGAGGAGGAGGTTGTTTGGCACAACTTAAATCAATACTTGAGGTTGGACTATCGATACACTATCGTCAAAAAATTATCGCGATAGTTAGATGTATCGATATTTTTGCACAGCCCTATATGAAACCCGTCTCTACAGTGACACCTAGTGGTAATTTTTTATGTATTGCTCTGGAACAGCTTCAGCAAAGAAACAGTTAAGCAGATTGAGGTATTAAACACCACGTTGTAGAGTTGAGGTTTCAAGTGATTTAGTGAAGCGGTGATAGTTCTTGATTCGAACGTGGGTCATTTGCAGAACAGTTACTTTGTGCACACGCATGGTCCACTAGGTTACGAGATAGTGTTTTTTTTTCTCGACCCTGTCAGTCAAACGCTGAGTCGGCAGGTCTCGAAATGCTTTTAAAATGGCCGATGCTTTGAATCGCTTAAGTCACATGACCTGGTGTTTCGAAACACCACTTGGGATGTTTTGGATCACCTGGGTGTTTCGGATCATGCTTCGGTGCAGTATTTCGAAACACTTGCGCTTCAGGATCTTAACACATTGTCTAAACGTCAGTTTCACATCAGCCAATCCTAATTGTGCAAATTTTGTGTAATAATTGCAGGTGTAATGTCCTGAGTGATCATCAAATGTGGAGGAGCAGGTTTCTCAGAGCTGCAGGCTGTCTCTTACAGGCAACAGTCTGTAGTCCTCATAAACCCTCTCATCTTCCTCAATGGAGATTATTATCTTCTCACCAGCCTCTTCACAATCCAGTCCTGCAGCGCTATTTAAGACCACCATCATCTACTTGGTATTGTCCTGAAACCCAATTAACTCCCACCGTTGCCTTATATTTTTGCAGAACTTTGAGAAAGGATGCAAAGTCTGTCATTGATTTTGACCAGCCCCTCACAGTCACTGACATCAAACAATACCTTCGTTTTAAAGAAATCCCTTTCCATGATGGCCACAGCTGCTTACACGCTCCCAGTATTTTTATGGCACCCCTGCCCGAAGGATCAGGGCGAGAAAACTTCTCGCTGTTCATTGATAAAACCACTGGACAGTTTTTATGTAAAGACACTTTAGTAGAAGGAAACTGGGAGGACTTTCAGGACTGCCTCGAGGTGATGCTGAATGAAGGCCAAACCTCCATCAGCCCAAATGTCCTCCTAGGGTTTCCGGAGAGCCTGGAGGAGCAGGAGGAACGAGGGATGGAGATGAAGGAAGTGCAGAGAATTTGGAGCAGCTCCGTGCCTTTTTCCGACCTCATGGAAGATGAGGTGCTACTTATTAAAGCCATGTTTCAGATCGCCAAACTCACCAACGCTACTCTAAAGAAATTTGGAGTCCGGTTCTTCAAGCCAACCAAGAGTTTGGTGTTTCCTTGGTTTGGTGGATGGGATTCCGGACTTCGTGGTGTTAAATTGCTTTCGGCCTCAACGAGGGATGACGGACGTGTGGTTTATACTGAAGCCACGGTACCAAAAGTCTCTAGTTACCACAACCTTTTTGGTCTGCCTTTGATTGTACGCAAAGACACAGAGGTTGTGTTGACGGGACGCGAGGTGGACAGCATGGCGGTGAGTCAGGCTACCGGTCTGCCCTCTTTGGCCTTGCCGCGGGGTGTAAGCTGCCTACCACCGATCCTCCTTCCATATCTGGAGCAGTTTAAGAAAGTCACACTGTGGCTGGGTGGAGATATGCGCTCTTGGGAAGCCTCCAAAATCTTCTCCAGGAAACTAGGGCTGAAACGCTGCTCTCTTGTTCGGCCCGGGGAGTTTCAGCCGTGTCCCAGCGAGGCGTTGGCGCAGGGAAGGAGCCTTGTGCGAATCGTCAAGGGTTCGATCCCTGCTGCCCACAAGTCCATCGTGTCCTTCAAGCAGCTCCGGGAGGACGTGTATGGGGAACTGGCTAATGTGGAGCAGGTGGCTGGAATACAGTGGTCTCGATTCCCTGAGCTTAATCGAATCCTGAAAGGACATCGCAAGGGGGAGCTGACTGTCTTTACAGGTACACAAAAACGACTTTTGCTGCTTGTTCAAACTACTGAGTTGAAATGAGTTGAAACAACACAAAACTTTAGATTTTTTTTGGGATTGTTTTATGTTCAGTCCACTTAAATGTGATCGATTTATGTTGGGACAACAAGAAAGAAATTGTGTGTAACCCAGCATTTTTTACAGTGTGTAGAAAATATAGGATATAATTGATTCCTAAAATTTTTTTTATATTAAATAAATCTTAAATTAAATATGAATAATAAATGATATAAATAGGTATATTTATAACTGTAATGCCAACTTGGGAAAGCTTTGTTTGTCTTAAAGGGATAGTTCACCCAAAAAAATTTTTAATTCTGTTATTTTGTCGTCTTGAATTTCTTTCTTCTTGAAGATATTTTGAAGAAAGCTGAAAACCTGTAACCATTGACTTGCATTAGTATTTGGTTTTCCTACTATGGGAGTTGGTATTTACAGATTTTCAGGTTTATTTTTTCTCTTGTGTTCAACAGAAGAAAGAAACTCAAAAATCACTTGAGGGTGAGTAAATAGTCATAAATAGTAATAAATTGTCATATTTTGGGTGAATTATTCCTTTAATTTCATCATTATAATTTTTCTATAAAGATTTTTATTGATTTATATACAAATGTTTTTTATACATATAAACACACACACACACACACACACACACACACACACACACACACACACACA
>CAIGQZ010000217.1:289319-310073 GCA_903798205.1 Danio tinwini | reverse complement strand
ATTCATTCATTCATTCATTCATTCATTCATTCATTCATTCATTCATTCATTTTCCTTAGGCTTAGTCCCTTATTTATCAGAGGTTGCCACAGCGGAATAAACCACCAACTATTTTGGCATATGTTTTAAACAACAGATGCCCTCCCAGTACTGGGAAAAGAACCCAAAATATCACACTTATAAGTACAAACAAAGTTCACCAATGAAATACTGCATCCATGACATTAAAACTATTGACTATTTCACTTCAGTATATTTGGAGTGTGAGTAAAAAAGTGTTAAACACATTAAAATCACATGGGAGTTATTTGGACACATGTGAAACACAAATGTCAAATATGTGTGGTTTATCTATATGTGCGTTTCACATTGTAAAATGATTATCAACTCTCTTTTTCTTTGTGCGGTACGTAAAACATCATGTCTTGCAGAACTGACATCCTAAACAATGGAAACTATTGATTGTCTTTCCATATCTTTTTAACCCTTATGGGCTGTTGGGGGGGGGGGGGGGGGGGGGGGGGCTGTTCTCTGTGGGGGTGTCAAGGTGGCACAGGGGATAGGACGTTCTCCTCACAGCAAGAAGGTCGCTGGTTCGAGCTGGGTCAGTTGGTATTTCCGTGTGGAGTTTGCATGTTCTCCCTATGTTCACGTGGGTTTCCTCCAAGTGCTCGTTTTACCCCACAGTCCAAAGACTTGTGCTATAGGTAAATTGAATAAGCTAAAATTGTTCGTAGTGTATGTGTGTGAATGAATGAGAGTCTATGGTGTTTCTCAGTGATGGGTTGCAGCTGGAAGGGCATCCGCTGCGTAAAACATATGCTGGATAAGTTGGCGGTTCATTCCGCAGTGATGACCCCAGATTAATTAAGGCACTAAGCCGAAAAGAAAACAAATGAATTAATTAATTTCTTTGTGTTTCTTCAAATAATTGTTGGTGACAAATCTTATTTTGACACATATTTTGAGAAAATGCTGTCAGTTTTTCCTCTAAAACTACACAATACACTACACAAATTAACTAGCCATTCATTATGTTAGTGGCTGTTTTTGCCCCATTGACTTCCATTATAATGACATTTTTTGATTGCAAAGCCATGAGAACATATATTTCTGTATTCTTGATTGTTGGTAGTTTGGGAAAATGTAATATTTGTATTTGTGTTCTGTTAATCATCAGTTGCAGTGAAAAAAAGCATAGTTTTAACTTTCAGTCATCGATAACTGATTAACAAGTATGACCAGCTTACACACTCATATCTCTCCTTAGAAATTTAAATTAATCACATAAACAAACTGATATTCCTCTCCAATCAAAACTAGCAATAGCCCATTGAACAGCTATTATAAGGTTTATTTATTAAATTTGAAACCTTTGCATTCTTATTTTGCTGTATGTTACCGGATTGCTTGTTATTTGTGTTTAAATAATGTTTGTTGCTGCTATAAAGCCTTAATTTGCTAAATGCCAGTAAAAATAAATGACTACTACAACTATCTATCTGGTTGCAGGCCTTGCCGATGGTGACGGTCATGGTGGGCAGTAAAACATCTGGCCAGAAGTGCAGTGTTTTAACCCTGACTGAAGCTGCTGATGAGCCCCGGCTGGTGGACTTTGATCTCCCCAATGTACTGACCCCTCTTTTAAGAGGGCAGCCAAACTGGGCCAATTATGTAAAGGGAGTTGTACAGCACTACAGAGGTAATCTTTTGCAATCATTTTTTGTCTATATGGCAAAAAAGGGGTAGTAATGAGGAAGTTTAGATTTAGTCTGTCTCTAGCACAAAATGTGACCCCAGAGCCCCATGCTGAGAACTGGTCTTTCGAGTAACTTCTTAATGCAGTGTTTCTTTCCGGTATCCATTATTGCAACACTTGCAGAATAGTTGCTAAACACATGTTTACTGTTGCTCTTGAATGAAATATAGATTGAATATACTTTAGAATTGAGTATTATGGTGCTTTCACACTAGCACGTTTGGTCCACACCAGGGTTCGTTTGACGTCAGAGTTCTGTACGTTTAGCTAGTGTCTGCCATATTCTGAACTCAGGTGCACAACCGCGAACCATACTCGAGTGGTCTGAGGTACGGTTCGTGCAAACTCTGGTCTTTTTCACTTCTGATGTGAATACAGTCGTATGGAAGTAAACAGCCATTCCTGTGTGTATGTTTGTGTATCACCTTAGCGACAAGCAGGACTGAGCCAGGGCAAACACAGTGATAATGTCTGCTTGTCTCCTCCAAAAATGACTTCTGTAGACATTGCGTTATTTTCGAAACATTTTTAATATTTTTTTTTGTGGCAGATAGACGCAAGTGGCTTTCTGTATTTTAGTTTTGGCAACAAAACCAAAAGATTCAGCAAAAGCAGAACGACAGTGATATACGTACTTCTTTCCATTTTGATATCTTCACTTTCGTGGCTGTCACCTAGCAACAGCTGTACACACAACAGCAGCTTGATGACGCAAGTGTACTGGGGTTTAGAAGGAAAAAAGACCGTTTGAACACAAACCAGCCAAGAAGGTGGCAAGGGGGACAATCGAACTTCGGATTCGGACCAGGCAATTGAACCAAGTGTGAAAGCACCCTTAATCCCAGGCAAGTGCAATATTAAAGGGGACCCATTATGCCCCTTTTTGTAAGATGTAAAATATGTCTCTGATGTCAGTGTTTATGTGACTTATTAGCTCACAATACCCCACATATAATGTGTTATAACTTTTGTAACTGCTCCTTTTTGGCCTTGATCCAGATTGTGCTGTTTTGGTGACTGACTGTTGCTTTAAATTCATTTTTTCAAAAGGGGGCGGAGCTACAAACGCCTATGTGTCAGCATAGCAGCAGATTCAAAACAGTACTAAAGTTATCTGTGTGAAAAAATGGGAAAAGAAGTTTCTCAGAGGGCGTCAGTCTGTGGAGACTACAGTGTTCATTTGTGCATCATAAAACTCATTTATAATCCTTTTAGTCACTGACATTATCTTCAGCAGGTGAAAACACTAATGGCAGATGGCTGCTTCTCACCATAGACTGTAAAAGATATGGACATAGTATCCGTGATGTCACCCATAGGTTTCTGAATAACGCAAAAGAAGGCCAACCATCACCATTTTGTTCGCTTGTCATCGCACCGACTGCGGGATACCAAACAAGGGCAAAGAGGCGGAGCTATAGACGCCTGCTAGCACTTTGCTTAGGGCTTTTCTTAGGGAGAAATGCTTAATACTTCATTACCTGCGCTTGGTTGTACACTATATCAATAAAGTGTTTAGACTTTTAAAAACACTGTTGTAATACATTGAGCCACTAAGCATTGTTATTATGATTTTTTCAACAGGAGGAAAACGCAAATTACTTCCAAACACTTCAGATATAGTCTGTGTTAGTAAATGCAAGGCAATCCAGGCATAACACGATGACAACGTTCCAGATGACTGTTCTATAGCCTACAGCTAATCAATCTGTCAGATTCTGGAGTGCATTACAGGTCTAAAAAAATATAAATGATAAATTATCTTAAATTAAACAAATACATTTATATAGATGGTATATAAGTATATAATTGCACTCACTTTAGAAAAGGAGGCAAATTGAACGGTTTGTGAGCACAATTAAGTGCACACAGCATGCTATAGTATGTGATAATTTCAGGAAATAATTCCAAAAGGCAAGTGACTGTGTAAAGCCACATAAAACAAAACAAAAATGTGATGTATGTGCCGAGTTCAGCTGCTAATCAGCCGGAATCAGCTGAGGTGACGACACGGGGACCAGCGAGACCTAGCTGTTACTCAAGTGGCCACGCCCTTAATTATGCAGACTTAATAAAACGTAATAAAAATGGAACGGATGAGTTTTTAAAAAATTCACCCCCTCACAGTTGTCATGAAGGGAAATATTAGCTATATAAACCAAAATAGTTCTTTGTCCCAGACTGTAAACATGTTTTTATCAGCTGTAAAATTGGCCGATTTACCATTGCAGTCAGAAATCATCTGGATTTCCTGAAGCTAGCCCTTTTAGTTACTTACATATTGGCTTCCCGAGGAAGAGCGGGAGGTTGCCGCTTGTTTCTCACTCAGAGCTGTTTATGCTAATGAGGGAGAGGTCGTCACTAATAGGCAGGGCTTTCCTGCTCTGATGACAAGTACAACTGGAGAATGTCAATCAAAGTGTTTTTGCTGGCTGTTTATCAAGTGTAATTATAAAAAACTGATTAATACATTTTTACCATTAGAGGCTGGCTATATTCAAATGCTGTTGCCACATAACTGTGTTTAAACTTCTTATAAAAGTGATTTTTGCATAATAGGTCCCCTTTAATATTCGCAGTATTATTTCTTTTACAGCACAGCCCATTCCTGGTTTTAGAGCTGTAATAGCGAGTAGTGTGCCACTAGGAGGCGGACTGTCCAGCTCTGCCTCACTTGAAGTGGCTGTGTACACTTTTCTGCAGCAGTTGTGTCCAGGTAAAACCCTTTTATAATAGTCAAGTATAGTTGAAACTGACTTCGAGACATTCAGGATTTATAATTCCCATGTTTTTACAGAGAAGTCACTGTCTGTCACCATGGAAATAGACTGCGTCATAGTGTTTTAAATGACTAGTAGTTCATTTACTTACAGGATAAGTGTCTTTGTCTTTTTTTCCTCTGTGTATTGTGTTATGATTAGGGCCAGATGGAATCTGCGGAAGTTTTTTGCTATTTCTGCTGAGAATTTTGGTAAAAATCTGCGGATTTCTGCGGAATTATTCTAGAGTATCATAAGTAAAACCTTAAAATGTGAAATAAAAAATAATATCTTTTAAACTTTTATTTAATGTTTAAAATGCAAATCCAATTAGATTAACAGTAAATAGTTAACTGTAAGTAAATAAACAGAATTAATGATGGGCTAAAAATCTGCGGAAAATCTGTGAAAAATCTGCGGAATTCTGCGCGCGCAGATTCCGTGTGGGCCTAGTTATGATTACTCTCAGAGCTGGTTGATTTGGCACACTGCTTTGAACATTTATTGTTACTATGAATATAAATTTATGATTTCTGATTATTTATATATAATCCCTACACTGTAAAAAGCGATTAGTTACTTTAATTTAAGTAAAAGTGAGTTAAAAAATAATTAAATAATTTTAAGTTTACTCACTTTTAAATAGAAGTCAACTAAGTGCTTTTTACAGCGTACTAATAAGTAAAGTACTTCCAGGACAGAAATAAAGCACTATTTATACATAAATACTTTTCTTAATTAATCTTTAAACAAAATCATATTTTGGTACTTTTATTATAATGGAGTAAAATAAAGAAAAACTGTTTTTGTAAAAAATATATTATTTACAAAATCTTTTAAAAGTTTGATTTCAATACGATTTTTGTTTTTAACTTGTATTTTTTTTAAATAAATGAATTTATTCAGCTATTTTATATTGGCTTAGATTGATCTAAAGGGCTGGTAAATATGCAATGTTAAAAAGGTTTGATCTTTTATTCATGATTCTGAAAATTTGTAATGTATGCAGGAAAAAGCTTTAAGAATTTATAAGACACTTCTTAAAAAACTCAATGTGTTTGAATTCTAGTGTATATAGACGTGTACAGCTTAATAGTCCCGTAGGCTATAGATAAAACAAAGTTTGAAACCTCCACAGATGATGGGGATCAAATAGCAAAGGCAGTGGCCTGTCAGCAGGCTGAACACACTCATGCTGCAGTGCCCTGCGGCATCATGGACCAGTTTGTGTCTGTTTTAGGTAAAAAAGGCCACGCATTGCTGATTGACTGCAGGTAAGCAAATTTGGCAATCAAAATTCTTCAGTCAAATTACAATTTATCGGTTATGCATAGTTGCTGAATTTATTAAAATCAAATATTTAATAAAACATTGAATGCAATCTTTTCAGATCTTTGGAGGCCACTGCTGTCCCTTTATCTGACCCCAGACTTGTAATCCTGATCACTAACTCAAATGTTAGACATTCGCTCACAGGCAGTGAGTATCCCACCAGACGAAAACAATGTGAGGAAGCAGCAGCCATTTTGGGCAAGAAAAGTCTAAGAGAGGCTACTTTGCAAGACTTGGAGGGTAAGATTAAAAAATGTATAACTAAAATAATATACAATATATCTTTAATCAAGGTTATATTATTATGCTGGATCAAGAAAGCCAACATGCCGATCCACTACGTAAGCTGCTGCTGCTTTTTCTAACAGCAAATCACTAAATGCAATTTCTCTTTTGAGTTACAACCAACAAACCTTCTGGCTGATCTGTATCTATACGCTGATTCTTTTCTAACTGATCTGACTTACTGTTTTTGTAATATGGTTGATCAAATATGTTTTAAAAAATCCTAAGTCCTACTAAAAAACATCTGAAACCAGCTTATGCTGCACTCAAAAATTATTTTTGCTGGTTGTTCAAACTACTGTACTCATTTAAAATGAGGTAAATTAACACAATTCTTAAAGTTTTTGGGGGGACAACTTAATTGTTTTATGTTCAATACACTTAAATTTGCAAAAACAATGAGGTTAATCAATTTGAGTTGGGACAACATGAAGTAATTGTGTAGAACCCAGCATTTGTTACATTGTAGTGATCTTAAAATAGACGGTAGTTAGCTGGTTCAATGTGGTCAAACTGGTCTCTCAGCTTGGCCAAACTAGTGTTCGGACGATTTTAGCTGTCAGATAGTTTGTCTCTCAGCCTGAACAGTTAAAACCAGACGTACCAGCTAAAGAAATGGTCAACATTAACTTGCAAACCACCTATAATTAAGATGGAAGATCAGATAAAACCAAAGACCATAGGTTACTCATGCTAGCATAGTGTTGTTAACATGTTCATTCCTGTTAGCAATGTGATAAACATGCTAGCATGTTAGCTATACATGCAAATTCATGTTATGTGTCATGCTAGTAATGTGCTAAAACAATTATTCATTCATTTTCCTTCGGCTTAGTCCATTTCAAAGGTCACCACAGCGGAATGAACCCCCAACTATTCCAACATAGGTTTTACGCAGTGGATGCCTTTCTAGCTGCAACCCAGTATTGGGAAACATCTGTACACACACACACACACACACACACACACACACACTATGGACAATTTAGTTTATTAAATACATTTTTTTAACACATGTGGGAAACTGGAACACCTGGAGGAAATTCATGTGAATACTGGGAGAACATGCAAACTCCACACAGAAATGCCAACTGACCAAGCTGGGACTCGTACCAGCGACCTTCTTGCTGTGAGGCGACAATGCTAACCACTGAGCTACCGTGCCACCTATGTGCCAAAGCATAATAGCATGTTTTTATTGCTTTATTTCACCCAGAAATTAATATTTGGTTGCCTTAAAGAGGCTCCAAACCTTTATGAGTTTCTGTTGAACACAAAAGAAGATATTTTGAAAAATGTTAAAAGCCGGTAACCATTGACAACCATAGTAGGAAAAAATACTGATGAATAAAATACGAATATGGTTATCTGTTACCAACATTCTTCAATGTATCTTTTTTTTGTGTTCAGCTCAAACTGATTTAGAAACAGTAAAAGTAAATACTGTAAATGACAAAAGTTTCATTTTGGGGTGAACTATCCCATAGTCAACCCAACAACAATGTTTGTCTGCAGCTTTACTGTCTAGATTCATAATAAAATATGCATATTTTGTGATTTATTTATAGCTGCCAAGGATAGATTGGACAGTGTGACATACAGACGGGCACATCATGTGATTGAGGAGATCGAACGCACAGCTCAAGCTGCTGAAGCGCTGAAGAAAGGGGATTACAAAGAGTTTGGGAGGTTGATGGTGGAGAGCCACAATTCTCTGAGGTAAACATTTAAAATCGAAGGAAGATTATCAGGACTCTGTGAAAACATCCCGAGATTAGAAGCGCTTAACAGTGACTGAACTCTTGTTTGCTTGACTCATTTGTTCAATATTTGGGTCTAGCTGTCAGTTAAATGTTTTTTATTGATGCATTATTTGACTGGGGTTAATATTGTTTTTGGTAGGGATAATTATGAGGTCAGCTGTCCAGAGTTAGATGAGCTGGTGTTTGCAGCGCTGGAAGTTGATGGAGTGTTTGGGAGTCGGATGACAGGGGGAGGATTCGGCGGATGCACGGTTACTTTGCTTCAGGCTCATGCCATGGAGAGAGCAGTGAAACACATTCAGGTTTTTACAAGTTTAAGATACAGCTGAAGTCAGAAATATTAGCCCTCCTGAATATTTTATTGCCCAATTTATGTTTTAACGGAGATAATATTTTTTTAACACATTTCTAAACATAATAGTTTTAATAACTCATTTCTAATAACTGATTTATTTGATCTTTTTCATGATGACAGTAAATAATATTTGACTACATATCTTTTAAGATACTAGTATTCAGCTTAAAGTGCAATTTAAAGGCTTAACCAGGGTAATTAGGCAAGTTAGGGTAATTAGCCAAGTCATTTTATAACTATGGCTTGTTCTGTAGACAATTTAAAATAGAATATTGCTTAAGAGAGCTAAAAATATTGAACTTAAATTGTAAAAAAAATGTTTTTATTCTAGCCGAAATAAAACAAATAAGACTTTCTCCAGAAGAAAAAAATATAGGAAATACTGTGAAAAATTTTTTCCTCTGTTAAACATCATTTAGGAAAATTTCGAAAATATTCACAGGAGGGCTAATAATTTTGACTGTAATTTTCAACTGTACTCTGGGTTTCTTCACATGATTATTTCATCCAAATGAAACAGATAAATGCCGACTAATGAATACTTTTTCTGTTTCTATACAGGAGAAATATCAAGGATCACCCACTTTCTTTATAACTACCCCATCAGAAGGAGCTCGAGCTCTTAATTTATGATTTTATTTTAATACTAAAACTGTGATTTTGATTTTTATTATTACTTGAAGTACTTCAAATTCAATGTCATTTACATCCATATCACTAATCAACACATGATTCCGAATAAATGCTCTCTAATCAATGACAAATGGGTTGTCCTTCTTGCATTTTCACAATGATTAACTTTTTCAATAAATGGCAAAAGTATTGTATTTGCATTAATAGAGTTCATTCATTAATGATTACAGTGATAATTACATGGTAATATATAGTAATATATGTGTATTGGTCAAAGACTTGTTCACTTGAATGACTATTATACAGCTTACCATGATTTACAGAACAGCCACTAAAAATCACTGAAAGTGTAACAATAGTTATGTACTGAAAATCTGGTCAGAAATATTTCGATGAAGAAGCATTTGATGCAGCATATTAAAAGGTTGCGTCATAATACTAATACATTGTCAGTTTAAATTCTGTACACTTTGCCTATAACTTTCGAACCAATCATTTGTCAACAAGAAGTTTTTATTATTTATTACTTTATTTAAAATATAAAAAAAAATGTTTAGTCACATATACTTTTATATATTTTAATAGATACAGGTAAGAATAAAAACAAAACTTTTGGATAAGTATATCTGGTATGCACAGTCATGGCCAAATCTCCTGCAAGGCATTTATTTTACTCTAAAATAAAGACAAATTATTAAAAACAAAATGTTCAAAACCGAAATGTAAAAATAATTTGTATTGTAATTGTTGTAAAATATACCTGTTTTACATTGCACACTAATGCAATCGAAGCATTTTTGTACTAACTATTATTTTAGATGTATGATGCGTGAAAGAATATACTTATTATCTATTTACTTATAACTAAATATCTATCTAAAAATCTATTTACATATTATTAAGGCAGTACATTTGTGTGTGTGTGTGTGTGTGTGTGTGTGTGTGTGTGTGTGTGTCTCGCTACTGTACTTAAAGTGCATACGTCAGCATTTTATGACATTTTGTTATGAACGGTGCTCTAATGAATCCGCGACCCCTACCGGCTGCGTGCTGAATTGTCCCGGAAGGCGTCTGTTCAGGGAGGAGCCAGAGCGCAAATCAGTAGTGAGCGCAGCAGGAAACACTTCACTGATAATCCTCAACCACTGTGTCCATACACACCTCGAACGCGAGGTAAACACGGCTCGAGCCCGCTCATCTTCACCGTTCGGCGTGGTTTTCCTCTTCACCTCAGGATAATTGCGCAAACCCACTTGAATCGTGGACAGAGCCGGGACATCGGGCCGCGGTGAATCAGGTGAGTCCTTCCCGGGCCCGTCGACTGCTGCCCGGCCACAGGTGTTTCCACTCACCGACTCCATGGATGTGTCGAAAAACATACTAAACTTACTAGAATGCTACCGCAGAAATGTTCTTATGATGCCTAGAAATGCTGTCTTATTAGGAAGCTCTAAAAGTGTTAGTGAATTCTGACTTCCAGCAATAATAACGTAATTATGATGGTTTATACCTCGATTTTTCTCGCTTCTTTTGCATGTAGAGTGTTGTTCTAACTAATGAATAACATACAATCTCAAACGAAAGCAGCACCTAGCACTGACCTTGTGTTGCACTGTTGCTTGTGTTATCGTGAAACTACACCTTTCTGAATGAGAGAACAGACAATGTTTTGTTGGATCTCTGGTTTCTTCCCTCACCAACTGTACAGATACTGTATCTGTCCTGAACTGTTACTTGCTCTTTCTACCGTATTATAATACAGTGTTTCAATTCTCATTTAGCTTATTGATTTTGTGAAATACGTTGCCTCGCTATGTCCATATGGAAGTTTACATGTGAAAGTAAATGTAGGCCTACCTTTATAGTATATTGTAAACTATTAGGTTGTAGATATCAACTAATAATGTGTATTGCATTAATATTGAATGTGTATTGTTTCCAGTAATTAGCGAAAATCAACTGCTCACATTGGTATGCAGTAATATTCCATGTGAACAATGCTGTACTTTGATAGTCATTAGCTGCTTATATGATTTCCCTATATAGAATTTGCAAAGAATAATTTTCTGAAATTATATTATTAGGAAGAATGTCTGAATATCCGAATATAAAACCGACTTTACCTCTATATATTCCAATGTAGTTCAGCATAAAATATATATGTTATCCAATATATATTAATATATTATTTATATATAAATAAACAAAATGCTTATTAAAAAGTTTAATTTTGTGATATTTTAAAAACATTAAAGCTATTTGCTAACAAATGGGTATGAAGCATAATGGCAAAACATGAAGTTTTAAAATTAATAGTTCAGGGGCAACACTGTGATTTGTAAATGTGATTCTGAAGTAATTTCTAAATGGTTTAAAGGCTAATTTCAGATTTTGTCTAACATTCATTTATAATTAAGCTTTCTTTCTCTCGAAAGGTTGAGTGTCTAAACAAAGTTTCTTGACATGTAAATTCAATTAGTGGGACTTCATGAATTAATCTAATATTGGTAGACCATTAAATGAAGAACTGATTAAGTTTAATTTGTGTGATTGGAGATCAGTAGCTGCGGCTTTCCACCTGGTTTTAACCTAAAGTGGTTTGGCAAGGACTGGGGAATTGGCTGTCCTTGGTGTAGTTCTATGTACGGTTGTCCCACCGGTCTGACAGGTTGAGAATGGAGAGTGAAAAAGCCTCCACCTCATTTCAGCCTCTCATGTTGCTTCACTCATGTTGTTTCTGATGTCACGTTTCTCCCATTTGAACACTCAGAGTGACTAAATTGGAGTCATTTACCTTCATGGTTAATTTGTGGATTAAAATATATTGTTGCAGACTACAACTAACAATTGTGCTTTGTACAATAGCTTGATTGTTGGCGTCACATGCTATTAAACCTTGGCTCGTTTCTTTCAGAAGCCACCTGTAATGTATGGCTGGATTTATCTTTGACCTTTAGTTGAGCCAATGCAAAGTTCTTGTACAGTGACCTCAGATAACACGTTGAAAACTGTGTTAATGTACCTGACAAACCCGTCATGTTTGTGTTGACACAAGGACTGACCTGAAATACATGTCAGAGAAGGATACAGCATGAATATGCTTTTGTTCAATACAAAGTGCAAAATATTTAGGACTTTAATCCACCAGGATGTACTTTTTCAATCATTGAATTAGTCAAAATGGTTTCAAAGTATTTTTTCCTGATAAATGCTATCGTTCAAATTTCTATTAATCAAAGAATCCTGAAAAAATTAATTCCGACAAAATATTAAGCAGCAATTAAGTTTTCAATTTTAACAAAAATAGGAAGTGTTTCTTGAGCCAACTAGAATAATTATATACTAGAATGATTTCTCAAGTAGTTTCTGAAGACAGGAGTAATAGCTGCTGAAACTTTGTTGAAATAGATAGCTTATTTTAATTTCGGGATGCAACAATTCGATGTTCAGCATCAGTATTGGCTCTGCCATTTTTGCTGATTATTGGTCAGAAAAGAGCGATTAAGATTTGATATTGTGTCTATGGACTGTTGTTAAAATTAAAGGGACAAATTACCCCTAAATGAAAAGTTACACACTATTAGCTTGCCCTCAAGTGCTTTCAAAGTTTCTTTCTTCTGTTATTTTGAAACCTCAAAAAATCTGTAAACATTCCTGAAACTTTATACTGCGTAAAAGTACCTCATTCCATTACAACTAACATACTGTTAAAAAGCAGTGCAGCACATTTATATTGAATTTTATAGTATTTACTGTCTTTTCATGCATTTATATAAAAAAATCAAATGGAATTTTTTTCCCACCATTTTACAAGAAGTGTTACCACTTTAACTTTCCTAACCACTTTCCTATTGTTCATAAATTGAGCACGAGACTTTTGACTACTGGATTTTAATACATTTGTTGCTGAATTATCTTTTAAAGAGATAGTTTACCCCAAAATGAAAAAGACTTCATAGTTTCTACTCCCTCGTGTGGTTTTAAACCTTTATTATGAGTTTTTTTTTCTTCTGTTAAACACATTCATCTTATTTTGCAATTAGTTTTCCTACTGTTATTCTCTAAAATACAAAATAATAAAAGCTTGTGTTGGTTGATATTTGCAATCTGGTTCTTGGAATTGCGTCTGTATGTAGAACTGGACCATCCTTATTTAAATTTCAGCAATATTTTTACACAATTATCCAACCTTAAGCATACTTCACAGTTCACACTCTCAGTTTGGTTCTTTAGGTCCAGTTGTTTCGGACCTAAAAAAGGAAAGTGATACATTTGGTCATTCGTTTTTTTAAAGACCAAACCTTACAATACAAAACATACTAAAATAGATTTTATGACGTGTATTTTACTGCTGAAACATCCAAAACAAAGCTGTGTGTTGGGTTAAACACAGTCGTTGTAGTTGCACCCATATAACGTTTTTTGTTTCATCTGTTGACAAATCATGAATGGCTAATAATAAATGTGTAACCGAGTCTAAAGAACTACAGTGTCAGTAATTTCCCCCATCAGGCACAAACTTTAACTATACTATAAAATAGGCATGTAACCAAAAACATTGGTCTCAACGTATTTCCTGGTTTACATTTTTTAATTTCTATAGCTTCCAAGAATCCAAAAAGAACCATATATTGATAAGTAATGTTATGAAAGCCGTTTTAACATTACGTTATGATTGAATTGCCACTTGTTACAGTTATGAAGTAGTTTGATAACAAGCAGAAAGAGTTCATTGGCCAATGACATGACCACATTGAAATAGTCTAGAAATAATGAACTATAATGTGCAATGTCGGAGGGAAAAACCAGGCATACTTGAGCATTTAGCTTTTTTGTAGTCTTGTGCCTTCATGTCCTGTTTTTGGTTCATTTAGAGGTGTGCATTGCATTCTTTTTAATTGAACCAAGTGTGCACACTCTTGATCTCAAACATTTGAACAGTCATGTAAAAATGGACTTAATTGACACTTGTTTGGTTTAAACTTGCATTTTAGGCTGCCCCAATTTCATAACAATCCAAATTTTCTTGCTTGTACATATCCGTTGTTTCACTTCTGAAGTCTCTGCGGTCCAGGGAACTCTTCACTTGTTGAAATAAGGTAATGAAGAGCTGCAGATAGACGATAACTGTTTACAAAAAGCTGTTTAGGTGTGGTGGAACTCTATCTTGGTATTTACCTTTTACCAAACATGACACTTATGCAGCGCTCATATCAGATGTAATTAGTTTTGTAAGCAGTCCGATATAACAATTTGAGATGTTCGGGTGAAATGTGGTTTTAACGCTTCACGTCAGAGAAGACAGGAAAGGCTCGAGTCTGGGGACTGACATCCTGTAACGGACCACACCCTGCAGCCATAGTAGACAAGATCTTATATTTTTTTTTACTGAGAGGAAGAGAAGGTAAACAAAGGCTTCTCACTTCCACAGTAACAAACGGTCGGCGTGGATGATAGCATGCAGGGAGAAATATGCTTTACAATGACCTGTAAGAATAAGAGGAAGTTCATCCAACACTTCCTCATCCTCTCCAGCTGCGCTTTTTTTAAACACTGTGACTTTTGTCTGAGTAGGTTGGGCATTTTTGACCCAAAAAAATGCACATCGTCTGTGATCTATCCGTTAGTCATAAGTTACTTATTGTGGACTTTGTTATATTGAGCGGCTGCCATTATCTTTTATGACATTAGTGACTGGCACAGAATAGACAAGCTTGAGGACAGTGCTGTGGTGTCACTATGAATGACATCATATAAATGCATTTTAGGCCATGTCTTTTTTCCTGTTGTGTACATGATGTTTTTAATTGTCAGCTGCATTTGGACAAAAAATTTAATTGCGATTTATCTGATCAAAATTGCGACTTGTGATTTCAAATGTGATTTACTACCATTTCATAAAAGAGCTACAGGTTTGAGGAGGGTTTTTTTTACAGCACCCAATGAAAGACCAAGCATAATCAGAAAATACACTAAGCTACTGTTTATCTAAAACCTCTTAAACATTGTTGCCATTTTTTCCAATAAAGTTGTAATTTTTCATTACAAATTAAGGAAATAGCTACAGTATTTTAAATTCAATTTAATGAATACTATATAAAAATCATATGTATAAAGATAAATAAAATCTTTACATTTAGATTGTTACATTTTTCACACTGAGCAGGATAATGTGCTTAAGAACTGTCACAATTTTCAAAAACTATACTGCACAATGTATCGTTCCAGCCATTCGCAATAGTCATAGTATATGCAATGTTGAGTCTGAATTATAATTGATCATTTTGCAAGTGTTTCTTGAGGCCTGTGACTGTGTGAGGGTTTTAAAAAGCATTCAGGTGTAAAAGATGGTAACGTTTGTAAATTTATAGAAAATTTATAATGATTAATTTTATTGAATGAAGACTATGCAGTATTATTTTATGTTTGATTATTTAATCGCTGTATACCTGAATACATTTTGACTTTTTGGACAACAACGAGTCTGTGTTTATTTATTTTTTATCTTTTCCTTTATTGAATTCATGCTTGTAGGTTGTTTATTATAATATATGCACTCTCCTACAGAATCATCCCAATTAATCTACAATTATACATTCTTTTCAAACAGTTATTAAACTCATCTAGTGAAATTGATATTGATATAAATTGAAATTCATATTGCAATATAGATAACATAATTAAAAAATATTGCAACGGTCGAATTTTCCCATATTGTGCAGCCTTAATATGCTTGTTACCATATAGTGAATCAAAATAATCGCAGCTTTTTGGCAATTTTGGTTTAAAAACAGTTAATTGTGCAGGTCTATCAGAATGGTTAGTACAGTTATAGCAATGCAAGTTTCAGCTGTAAAAGTTTTTTTTACCTTAATAAATTTTACTAAAGACATTAATAATGTTTTTATTAGTAAATGCTGCTGCTTTTTTATTTTAAAGATTTTAGGAATTAAAAGTCAGAATTACCAAAAATATTAGGCAGGTCATGTTGTAAAACATTGATAATAATAAGAAATGTTTCTTGAGCACTGAATCGGTATATTAGAAAGATTTTCGAAGAATCATTTGACATTGAATAGACTGGAGAAATCATGCTGAAAATGACCTTTTCAATTTTTAATTACATTTTAATGTGTGTTAAAACGGTAAACGGTTATATTGTGATATTTCAAAGTTTAACTGCTTTGACTGTATTGATCAAATAGGTGCAGCTTTGACTACCTTTTCAGTAAACTAAAGAGTTGAATGGAAGTCTGGATGTTTCCAATAATAAAATGTATGCATTTATTTGAACTGGCCAGTGGAAATGTTGTCAGGAGCTTGGACAAGGTGACATCTGAACCACTGCAGAAAATTAATTCTCGTTGTTGAGCCCTGATGCCAGTATACACTCTTAATTTCCCAAAACAGAGATCTTTCAAAGTATAATCTCTGTATCCGCATCGGCATCTCGTGGCGGTTAAACTGGTTTACATTCATGTTTGCATGCAGTTTTTTTCCCTCTTAATCGGGGTGTAGCTGACGAGTATTGCAGAGCTTGACCTATTTGTACTTGACTGCCTTTCTCTTGACCTCATATGTAATTGTATTAATTTCTTAATGCACTTACACCCATATTGAATCTAAAGAAAATTTGAATATACAATTCTTCAGTTTCTCTGAATGACGTATTTAACTAGGTTAAGCAGCTGAAGTGGGCTGTCTGTGTATTAAGTGTTCACTGACAGTCCCACGCTCATGTCAGGACAGGTTCTCCACTTTTGTCTTTTCCTCTGATCTCGGTTTCCTGCTGGATGCTATGCTGAGAATGTAGTGATGTCACCAGTGATGTGGTTAGCTGGAACGATTTGCTGTCAGACTGACGGTTTAGCTGAAATAACGGATTCAACGCTATGAGAAGTACTTCTGGTTCAAAAGAATGTAGATTTATTAGATGTGTATGCTAAGGAAGCACTATTGCTCATAGAACTCAAATCAAATCAGCCACAAACTGAGAAATCAAAATGAGCTTTTTACACTTGTAACAAATTTTTTAGGTCAATTTCAGAACTCAACTTTATTGTTGGTCTAAAAATAGCATAAATTGAGACCTAAATTTAGAAGCAAAGTGTTGAAAATATATAAATATGCAAATCATTTCTTTTTAATTCCACAAACCAGCCCGCGTATTCAAATGTGTCCAGATGAGGAGGTCAACACTAGGCAGAAAATAATCTTTTACTTATAAATTACTATGTTTTTTAGGTAAAAATCTTGATTATAAGTGCGTAAATGTACAAAACTAAAAAAAGTCCAACAATATTGTTATAAATGCTCAGTTTTTTTGCACAGACTTATTGTTTGGCTTCATAAAACCTTAAACTATAATCAAGAGTCACAAGCATGAGTTTAAATTTGTGCTTTGTGTTTTTTAACTTTCATAATTTGCCAGTATAGCTATTCATTTTCATTATGAACGACAGTTTCTGCCAAAATCTTCTTAAATGCCTTGCTGAAGAAAAATACACCTATATTAAATTGTCTGAGGTTGAAAAAAAACATTTTAATGTCTTTATTGAATTTCGTTGAGTAATTTATAGATAATTTGTATACAATTAGTATTTTAGTATATGTATTACATGCTAGAGCTAATGAAAATATTTCACATTAATTTTGGTCTTGCCAATAAACTCAACATTTTTTCTGATTAATGTTGAAGCTTTTATTACTCATAATATTTTTTGAAACATTTTCCTTATAAACATGTGATTTTTAGGTGATTATGATAAGGATTGCTTTAAAAGGTGCTGGTTTTATTATAAGCTTTTTTTTTATTATTATGTAAGTTTCACATACACAAATCCAAGTTTGCCAAAAGCTACCTCTTCTTATTGTTCTAGAAAAAGAGATTTAAATGTATATAAAAGTTGCTCAAAATGACTAGAGTTCTAGTAAAGTACACACTGTTAGCCATTAGCAAAAATCAAGAGCTTAGTTGATAATCCAATGCTCTCAAAGATCGTTTAGCTTCTTAATAGATACTAAATTGAGCTGCACAAGCTTATCTAACAAACCAATCACTTTAATCAAGAGGGACTAAACAACAACAACAAAATAATACAACAAACACAAGGAACAGGCTGGCCGACACAAGTGAGGAGTTTGGCGGTGAGCCAAGCGCTCCTGCTGAACAGCGCAAGCCCACGCCTTTTATACTTGGTGGACCAGCTCCTGATTGGTGCGCCAATTGCGTCATGATGTTGACAGATAGCTTTTTCGACCGATGGTTGCACACCTAGAACAGAACAGAACAAACAACGGAAGAGAGAAGAGAACGCAACGCAGAAAACAAACAACAAAACATACGTGAAACGTGACGGTATACTAGTTAATAAAGCAAAACAAGCTTTGTAAATGCAAAATATATATATAAATAATTTATTATTATTATTATTTTTTTTTTTTTTTTTTACAAAATTCTGTGCAGAAATAGGAAAAAAAACTATTTCTACAGGTCTATTGTGTTCTCACTAAGTAGAGGAACCTGATTTATGAAAACTGGACACTTGAAACTGAAGCTTTAACACCTAAAATGACATCAGATTTTGTTTTGCTTTTTTTAACCATTGCTTTGTGCAACCAGTAATAGAAAAAGGCTGTATAGGAGTAGCACATGTAGTAGCCTACTGTAATAACAGTCGTCAAGCTGGGTGGGACGTTTTGGATCTGGCAAGACGGTTGTGTTTGTGTTGTGCTGTGTCATGAAATGAGTGTGTTGTCGGTCTTGAATGTACTGTTGGTGCTCATGGGCTGTTTTTAAACTAAAAAGCAGTTGACCTCTCCTGACCAGTGGCTGCTATTTTTTGGCTGCTCTCCTGAGGGTATCAGGTCAAGTCCTGGCTAGTAACACTTCAACGAGATGCTCGTCAAACATATTGACGTGTCTGCGTAACATGATGTTAACTCTCGCTGTGACCTTTAACTGAGGAATCTCTAAGCATATTGATCTTTCGGTGGTATCACTGTTTACTACAGGGATTTTTTGGTTAGGACTAGCAAAAAACATTGATGGTTTTTAGTACTTGATTCAGCTTTCTGAGATTCATTCAAGGATCTAAGTTTAGTTTATGATCCTTTTTTCTTTTATTGGGTATTTAAACAAGTCAGAGTAAACTGATTGTGCTACAGACATGAATGAGACTTTAGCTCATGTGACATTGAGAAGCATGCAATCACTGATTTTAACATAAATATTATCCTTAAGTTTGAAGAAGGATCAGGGCACTATTAGTGAGATTTTCTAAAATTGGGGTAGAAGTTTCAAGTTTACAATAACCAAATATTAATTGTAGTAATAATAATTTATTAATAATAGAATATTTTAATTACTTTTTATTGTTGGCATAATAGTATACTAACAAGTAGAGCTGAACAATATACACTCACCGACCACTCTATTAGGTACACCTGTCCAACTGCTCGTTAATGCAAATTTCTAATCAACCAATCACATGGCAGCAACTCAATGCATTCAGGCACATAGACATGGTCAAGACAATCTGCTGCAGTTCAAATCGAGCATCAGAATGGGGAAGAAAGGTGATTTAAGTGACTTTGAACGTGACATGGTTGTTGGTGCCAGACGGGCTGGTCTGAGTATTTCAGAAACTGCTGTTCTACTGGGATTTTCACGCACAACCATCTCTAGGGTTTACAGAGAATGGTCCGAATGAAAATATCCAGTGAGCAGTAGTTCTGTGGGCACAAATGCCTTGTTGATGCCAGAGGTCAGAGGAGAATGGCCAGACTGGTTCGATATGATAAAAAGGCAACCGTAACTTAAATAACCACTCGTTACAACCGAGGTATGCAGGAGAGCATCTCTGAAAGCACAACACATAGAACCTTAAGGCAGATGGGCTACAGCAGCAGAAGACCACACTGGGTGCCACTCATGTCAGCTAAGAACAGGAAACTGAGGTTACAATTCGCACAGGCTCACCAAAATTGGACAAAAGAAGATTGGAAAAACGTTGCCTAGTCTGATGAGGCTCGATTTCTGCTGTGACATTCAGATGGTATGGTCAGATTTTGGCATCAACAACATGAAAGCATGGATCCATCCTGCCTTGTATAAATGGTTCAGGCTGGTGGTGGTGGTGTAATGGTATGGGGGATATTTTCTTGGCACACTTTGGGCCCATTAGTACCAATTAAGCATTGTGTCAATGCCACAGCCTACCTGAGTATTGTTGCTGACCATGTCCATCCCTTTATGACCACAGTTTATAGCCATCTTCTGATGGCTACTTCCAGCAGGATAACCCACCATGTCATAAAGCACGAATCATCTCAGACTGGTTTTTTGAACATGACAATGAGTTCACTGTACTCAAATGGCCTCCACAGTCACCAGAGCTCAATCCAATAGTGCACCTTTGGGATGTGGTGGAACGGGAAATTCGGATCATGGATGTGCAGCCGACAAATCTGCAGCAACTGTGAGCTGTCATTTCAATATGAACCAAAATATCTGAGGAATATTTCCAGTGCCTTGTTGAATCTATGCCACAAAGGATTAAGGAAGTTCTGAAAGCAAAAAGGGGGCTAAACCCGGTACTAGAAAGGTGTACCTAATAAAGTTGCCGGTGAGTGTGTATGCGCATTAGTCAAATCACAGGATTAGAATATTTAGATATTATTTAAAAATATAAATAATATTCATACAAAGATGATCATGTTATTTTACATTTATTGGTCAAATTCAGAAAACGGTAAAACAACTTTTTTTTTTTAAATCTGTTGTGTGTATATATATATATATATATATATGTCTATATATATATATGTCTATATATATATATATATATATATATATATATGTATATA
>CAIGQZ010000217.1:261244-284319 GCA_903798205.1 Danio tinwini | reverse complement strand
ATATATATATATATATATATATACACACAACAGATTTAAAAAAAAAAAGTTGTTTTACCGTTTTCTGAATTTGACCAATAAATGTAAAATAACATGATCATCTTTGTATGAATATATATATCTATGCTTGTAATTTATTAGATTTTATTCAGATGCACTGCATAGAAAAAAAAATCATCCCAGTTGATCTAAATGAATGAAATCGTTCCAAATAAGCATCTGGTGAAATTATATTCATATCGTAATATATATTTGCACCAAAGCAAAATATTCCAATGTCAAACTTTCCCATTGTTGTGCAGTCATACTACTAAAAGCAGACAGATTTAATTTAAAGATTTTTAACCTTATGCCTTTTTTTTAAATATATTTTGTCTCGGTTTTGAGAAAAGACAGGAAGCTTGGAGGGGAAAGAAGGAAACCGGACAGGAAAAGGTTGTTATGGTCTTAAACTCTGCTCAACCAAAGATTTCACCCACAAGACTATGTCATATGCCAAACTGAACTTAACAGTTATTGATTTGAGTAGAAACCTGCTTCTAAGGAATGCTGACTTGCTTCATTCCTATAATTTGCGTAAAATATGGTCAAATCATTGAGACTTGTGCCATGTACTTAGATGTAATGGACTTTAATGTGTGAATCATATAATTATGTAATAGTTTGGCAATACTTTTTAATGCAACAAACCAATGTCACTGTTTGAGACTTGCAGATTTATCAATACTTTCTTGGCTAATGTACCACGTCATTTTACATTCCACTGCCATGAATCTGTCGTCTGTATGGTTGAGCTGATTATGCACAGTGTTTCTTTGGCGGCTGCTTAATTCCACATACCGTTTCTCCTTAATGTCTATGAACTCTCCACAAAGACCTCCTACCTCTAATTTAAGCGAGTTACAGCCACTACTCCCACATCACTGCCCTCACATGCACCGTCGCTATAATTCCTCCCAGCGGGATTCAAAACAAACCACCACTTATTTTTTCTGCCTCTAATTAACTCGGGATTAAATGGATGGAGGTGTAATATTGATCTCCAATAGCATAATTCTCTGAAACTGCTTCCAATGATCAATATGGTGCTCAATGAGTTTTAGACTCTTTAGTTTTGAATGAATTGTGTTGGGTTTTTTTCTTCTTTTCTTTCCAGCTCTCCTGCTGAGAGTTTTCCCCCATAAAGCCAAGCTCACTCTTAAGTAGAAGACCTCCCACTTTACCATTGTCCCTAAAGCTAAGCTTAGAGACTCTCTTTTTTTGTTGCTGTTGTGTTTCCTGACTGTAACCCAGATTTCTGGTCCTAAAAAATAAGGAAATGCTTATTTTTACCCCTCTGGAAGCATTTGTAGCCACATGCTTGATGACGAAATGTTCTTGCCTAATATTGGCCATAATCACAGAAATATGTGTGTGAGTCACTGGGAAAGTTATGTTTGGAAAAGATTGATGGCGGGAAAGAAGGGTCTCTCTTCCTGTTAATATGCAAATGCGTTCAAACTCCACAAGGCATGATGAATTATGATGGTATCTTTGTCTAGACACGCTCACAGAGAGGTTATGTGACGTAACAAGTACTTGGATAGTTCTTTTTGAATATGCAGTCCTTCCTTACTGTCAGTGATCAATGTCACAGACTGTGACTCATTGCTTGTTTTCTTCTCGTTTTCCTTGGCTGCATGCTGGTTGTCTCCTGTTGTACCGTTCAGAATTTCTGGTTTGCTTGTGGATGTGTTGTGTACACACATTTGCAGTGAACATTGGCACTGTTTCCTCTTATTAAAATACTACTACGACTATAGTAATATTTGCAAATTTAAACCATTTGGCCACTAGAACTTATAAACTTTGCCACTTTACCAAAGATTCATTTTTTTATTTATACAATGAAGACAATACAGTGTTATTTTAGATTTGATATTTTTAATTTCTGTACATTAATGGATTCTTATCACAAGACTGTTATGATGCATTTTACGGTCATCATAATCTTAAATCCTTGAAATTTTTAAAGATTTTGATTAAAAAAAGTATATACATTTAAAAGTATTTGTGTGTATTATATCATCTTTGTGCCAAAATTACAAAAAAAAAAAAAATTACCACTTATGTGAGGTGCCTTGAACTGTGCCTGCACTCACATTACATTTGGGCCTGAGCACGCTTACGTAATCGATGATGCGCTGTTCAGTAAGCTCTCTCGCTCAGCTCAGTGGAGGTTTCTTTATATCGTTTTAGTCATTTGGTATGCGGTGACACACAGTCAAATATTTTGCCGAACAAATCAGCCACTTTTGGCTCTCATAAACAATCATAAAGTCCTCTTCCAACCGGGCCAGGTGAACCGTGCTTGAGCCTTATTCAAAGCACTCACACTTCTCAAACGAAACGGGCCTGGGCATGGTTCGGATAGCATAGTGTGAGTACGCCCTTACGGCATCGATGATGCGACTGGTCAGTTTAACAGGAAGAGAAGCACTCTCGCTCAGCACAGTAGATATTACTTTAGTTATATCGATTTGTATCATTTTTAGTCATTTGGGATGCAGTGACGCACAGTCAAATTACTTTGTGGAACAGGTCCGCCACTTTTGATAGTCATAAATTCAAATAAATAAAATAAAATCAGCCCTCATGCTGAAGGTGCAGCTGACGTGCAGTGGGAGGTTTGGGTTTTTAATAAACTATGACAGTTAACTTACATTGAAAGGTAAGAATGATTAATAAATCCATATGAAACCGTCTAGTTTCAGGTTCTTTGCACTCACACTACAACCGAACCGCGTTCTGGCACATCTCTTCCAACCGGGTCAGGACTGGCCAACTGAACCACACCTGGGTCTGATTCGGAGCACTCACACATGTCAAACGAACCAGGAAGCGCGCCCGGGCATGGTTCGGATTGCCTAGTGTGAGTGCACCCTAATGCAGAGTCGATGGAGCAGAACAGTAAATTTGATGTTGTTTTCTTTTTCTAGCTGCCGTTATCAATCTCTCACTTTTTTGTCCTTTTTCTGAAAGTCTTGATAACACCATTGTGGAGTTTTTCTATTATTATATCAGCAAATGGGATTGTAAGAAAAAAATATTTGTTGTACACCCCCATTCACTGCATTCTAAGTTTACCCAGCTATGACGACTTCTACTGCTGATAAACCCGGAAATGTGAAAAAGGTCCAAACTGTTAGACTCCACCAAAAACCATAAAGCACTGTTTATTTGGTTTTAATCTTTGTTCTATTGTTGTCATCTGTGCTTTATTTTTTATTCTGAATGATTTAGCATGTTTTATGCAGATGCGCTTTCATTCAAAATCATCCCAATTGATGGGAAATTATGAAATCTATCCAAAGTAGTGCTGTCTTGTAAAATTATATTGCAGAAAAACTAAATATTGCAATATTATTTTTTTTTCCTATCGGGCAGCCCTAGTCTAAACTTAAAGAAGAGGCATCCATATTTCACTGCATTGGACAAAAACACACTGATTATGAGAGATATTGTAGTTGCCGTTCACATTTAAAAAAATGTAATTATAAATTTCTAGACCTGAATTTGTTCGACTTCCAAGAAAATCATAAACCATCTGCTGTTGTAATTGTTAAATTTTATGCATATGAACTCCCCTACAAAATCACCCTATTCATTCTAAAGTAATACATTCTTTGCAGATAGCACTATTCAAGTCATCAGGTGAAATCAATAAATATAATATAGCACAAAAACACAGAGTAGAAGGATATTTATGGGCAATTAAATGGAGAAGAATAGTCAATGGCATATTTCTGTTTCCAGCCACAACAAATAAACACTGATTCCAGCTCCAGGTGAGAGAAACTGCCACTTATTCACAGGTCATTGTTTATTGTTGTAGTGTTAGTGGTCTGTTTAATGGAGAGCAGGTATTGCAGCCCCTCCTTTCTCTGTCCATTTGAAAGAGGCTCTTTCTGATTCGGCTTCCCCAGAACTGCAGGTGTTTTCATCAGGTGCGGTTTGCTCAGAAGAGGGGAGGGACTGTAGCACAGTTCAGCTCTGAACAAAAGCTGCTTCATTCAGATCTGCAGTATCTCTATGGGGGCTGGGCAGGGAGAGAGTGGAAGAGGAACCAGGGGGGTGTAGTTTCAGCTAAAGCCCACAACTTCTTTCTTGGAATTTTTGATCCTATCAGATTCATTGTTTTGCTGGAGTACACACACAACCTTTTGCGAGGTCTGTTTGAATTGTACCCCCTTTGCACTGCTTCAGTATGTGTCCTTTAAAGAACAGGGTAGATTTTCCCACCCTTATATTCTCAACCTGTATGATTAAGTTTGCTGTGGGAGAACAAGAAAGGAGATATTTATCTGTGTGGAAATTGTTGGTGCATTTCCAGTAGGAGTTTTTAATTTGTATGCACGCGTGTGTGTGTGTGTGTGTGTGTGTGTGTGTATGTGTGTATTTATGTATAAAAAAATGTGTGTGTTTATGTATGCATTTCACTCTTACAGTCAAACTTTAAACTTCTAAAACATCCTAATTAGGGCTCCGCAATTAATCGAAGCCAATTTAAAGTCAGTAAAGACAGTTTTGTTCTAAGCTGTAAATTTCCAGCACATACTTTCAGATATGACTAGGTTTACCACACAGTAGGGATGTAACGTTTCACTTGACTCACGATGTGATACGATTCACTATACTAATGTCACGATTCAGGATATTTTTAACAAAATTATTTGAGACCGATTTATTTATTTGAATAATAAAGTCAGATTCAAATAAATAAATGAAGTTTACTGAAGATAGTTTGCAGTTTCATCAGCAGAAGCCAGCTTCAGCACTCGCAGTGAGTTCCTAGGCCGCTTTGCTTACAATCACAAATCAATAACAATTATAGTCTTACATAACGTCATTAACTGTGTCATACATATAGGTGTTCTAACCTGATTGGTTAAAACACAGATAGACTAGGAAAATTTCCTTATGGGTGCATGCGTATTGCGTGCTATTTTGAACAATATCTTAAGTATATACTGTAAACGTCAGACATCCACTAGACTGTTTAGTGCCCTTTCATTTTTTTTTCTCAAATGCTGCATAATTTTTTTGTTTTTTACAAAATAAATTATTTTCTGCAATAACTACATTGTAATTTTAAAACAAAATCCAAATAAAAAAGTGAATACAAACTAAAGAAGACTTCTTAATATAAACAAACTAAAACCTTAACTCTGCTGCTACATTACTAAGTTAAAACGAATTCCAAATCAAAAATTAATAACACAAATTTTTAATACAAACTAACTGAAACTGTGACTGTGCTGGAATTTGAAACATTTTTAAAAGAACATTTTTCTGGAGTAAGCTGAGGTCTTTGCACATTTAAGGCTCGTGCACACCGGGATGCTTTTCGTTTGCGTTTATCGTCAGCGTTTTCCAAGACGTTTTTCCGGATTCAAACCCAAGCGATTTACACAGGCGTCAAGCAGAGAAGTATGCAAAATCACTCCTTGACGTTAGATGGCGCTACACATCTTAAAGCTCCTGACACCTGCTTGTAACACAGAGAAAGAAGACAAAGTTGACACGCTTGTTGTTATGGATGGTTCAAGTAGCGGCTTCAGCTCTAGAAATGAAGAAATGATTATTGTTCACCAGTGCAATAAGCAGCTCCACATTCATTAGCCTCTGGGCATCCACTTCAATGTGCGCTCGCATTGACAGTGTTGCGCTTGAGCGCCTCCAAGTGCTGTTTACTGTAACTTCAGCAGCTCTGTGCACGTGAACAAAAGTGCCAATCTGATTGGTGGAGTAGCATGTGGCGTTTTTTTTAAAATAACGCTTTTGCACCTGGCGTTTTGCGTGTTGGTGTGCACGATCACATTGACACCCTTTATTTAGTCACGAGGCGTTAAACGTCAACGGAAAACGCAAGCAAAAATCGTCTCGGTGTGCACGGGCCTTTACAATGTCCCCTGCTGATGAAAAAACTCTTTCACTGGGGACTGAGATGGCTGGTGTGAAGGAAAACCTTTCCTAAACCAGAGAACAGTGTGCAGTATAGGTGGTCAATAGGCCCTCTGCTCCTGGAGACTGGCCACTGGCACAAAATACTGATTATAATATATATATATATATATATATATATATATATATATATATATATATATATATGATATAACAAACAAATTAATAAATCTGCTTAAACTAAATTGCTAAAGAGAGGGGAAAAGTAACAATCTAATACCTGTATCTGTAACAGAAAAACATTCTTTCAGTCTGAAAAACATCTTTACACTTTCGCTATGAAAACACTGATGCACCATGTGATCTCTGTGATGTTAGCACTCCGGTCAGCAAGGTTTGGCTTTTTGCATATAGACTTCTGTGACAGTAGTTTTTCACTGAGCTGCATCATTTTTGTTGTTCTGTTAGTGTTAGTGAACAACTTTTTGCAGTAGTTGCACACAGTTTGTGTTTGTTTGGCGCACTTTTATGGTGCTGTCATTTTACTCTGCCGCCTCACCTCTTGCTCACCACTGATGTGCAGGTAAAGTGAGTTTGCACCTGTAAATACAGCACCCAGTTCTGTTCAAAACATGTATCGCGACTCATTTAACACTTCTACCAATTTGAATCGTCACATATTTGAATAGTTTTTTTTAACCGGCTCACAGTGAATCGTTACACCCCTACTACACAGAGTCGTAGTTCACTCACAAGCTACTCAAAATCACAGAAAAAAATGATTTAACCTGCGCTATTCTGCCATTTTCCACCTGTCCTCGTAGATTTGCTCATTTTAAGTGGAGAGCTCAAAGACGTGTACTTTAAATAAAAAAGAATGGTATATTGAATTAGATATACTGCTGGTAAAATAGAGTGTATTGTGAAGAAATTACATGTAACATGTAACAACTTGCGTCTTCACTGCAGCATTACCAAACTAGAAGCCTAATCTGCACTATTCTAAAATCAAAAATAATCATTCTGCAATTTGACAGCTGTTTGCATTGCCTCTCATTGAACTATGGTTCTCATTTCGGCTACATCTGATAGTATGTTAAAATACCACAATTAATAATACAGGTTTACTCCAAACTCACTTCATAACTTCAGTCGAGTGTGTTAAATAAATCATGTGATTATTAGTCACGCCGGTTCAGTGAAATCAGTTAAATCCTCTGTTTGATTTTTCCTGTGTCTTGTCATAATGATGTATCTGCAGTTTCAGAGATTTACTACTGATCACAGAGCCGTGCTCCCTGACTAGATGTGCATGACAATTGCAGCTTTTGATAAATCACAACTTATTTACGACTTAAATACACAATTTATTTATTAGCCCTAATCCTAACAACAAACAGAGCTGCATCATTATCAAATATTAGACAGGAAATTTTAACCATCTCCATTTCTTTGCCATTTCTGCTTTATAAATAAATAAATATATGTAGGTTATGGCCCTGCTTAACCCTGTATCTCTCTTGTGTTGTCAGGTGGCTGAGGTGAACCTGTGAGAGAGGGCAGTGTGAGTCCCGGCTCGTCCAGGGACCATGAAGAGGTTTAGGCGTCATGGGCACGAGTCTCAGAGGGACAAGCACAAGCAGGATCTCTATCAGTTCAACAAGGTGACATCTTCTGCTGAATGCTGTGTGTCTAGTATATTCAACTTTTTAATGATTTGGATGTTTTTCCTTCCAGTTGATTTTCAATTGAAGTGAATTGTAAATGGTTTCTCATACACATTGCATAGGGGAGTTGAATCCAATCATTTTGGATATGTTTCTGGTTGCCATTTTTGGTAGATCCATGCAAAAGTTGATTTTAAAGTTGATTTCCAGCATGTTTGATTTTTGAAAAACAGTTTTTTGGTCTGTCCAATTTGGTGCAAAACAGATTTAAAAATTTGTGTTTATTAATGTGGCAAAATGGTTTTTACTATGCATAGATTACTATACTGCTATTACATTATATTATTACTATTATTATTATTATGGTAATTGTATTGTTATCATTATTATTGCTACTAGTGTTATATTGATTTAAAATAACAAATCCTATCGTAATGTCACTAAAATTAAAAATTAAAAATTTATTTAATGTAATATAATGTAATGTAATGTAATATAATGGAATGTTATTTATAAAATAATATAATGTAATGTATTGTAATGTAATATAATTTAATGTAATAAAATGTAATACAATGTAATGTAATTTAATATAATATAATGTAATGTAATATGATGTAATGTGATGTAATGTAATATAATATAGTGTAATATAATGTAGTATAATATAATGTAATGTAATGTAACGTTATATAATGTAAGGGAATATAATGTAATGTAATGTAATATAATGTAATGTTATATAATATAATGTAATGTTATATAATATAATGTAATGTAATATAATGTAATAATTTAATTTAAAATTCAGACTTCAAATCTTTAGTATATCTGTGATGTTTAAAATGCCCATGTAGTCCGCTTATACCAGAGCTGAGTCTGATTGTGTTTCCAACTTTACACGTCTCACACATTTCACGTGTTTTTCATTTGTCTTCAGACTGTAGAGCATGGCTTCCCCCATCAACCCAGCGCTCTAGGATACAGCTCCAGCCTGGAGCTCCTGGCCATCGGCACCAGATCAGGAGCAATCAAACTGTATCCTTCAACAACCACAAGACATTTCCACACAACCATGGCTTATTTTTGAACTATGTGTAGCTTTACTGTTCACCTGAATAATCCCACTCAGTCACATTCCATTGCTCTGTCTCTAAATCCCTAAGGCAAAGTGACCGTAGTGTGAAGTGATGATGATGAGGATGATGATGATTTCCTGTAACTCATCTTATAGTTGTTTAGTGACTAAACACACCCTTCATGCAGGTACTATGAATGCGGCACAGTTTATATTAGTGTGTACAGGTAGCATTGTTTCCCATAGGATGGTGTAAGTTTCTCTGTTAGTCATTTAGAGAAGAGGAAATGGAAAGATTAACTGGCGTGTGACCAGCATTGCGCTCCATTTTTATACTTGTAGACTTGATATATTTTAGTTTATAAAAAAAAGCTAATTATAGGATTTGGATTGTGAACTTCCCTATAAAAATGGGTTGTTTCATATGTCGTGTCTGTGAATGGTTGCTGTGTTTGCTTAACATCAGGAAGTGTCATAGGAAAATTATTTTTTATCATGTATTTACGCTAAAAATCTTATTTAATTTATTTATTAATTTGTTTGTTGTTATTAATTGTAGATTTATTATTGAAAAGCTCTTGCCATGAAAATAGCCTTTGTTGCTGACATGGCATTAAAAAGAAAATTCATCATTATCATCATCCTTAACCTGTTTTCAGCTACGGAGCTCCAGGTGTGGAGTTTATGGGGCTTCACGATGAGAATGCGGCGGTTACACAGGTGCACTTCCTGCCAAACCAGGTACGGCCTTGGACTTTTAATCCTGTGGCTTTTTGATCTCATTGTTTTGATTTCTTTTTATTTTTTTTTTCTTCTTGGAATTTGTTCCAATCTTTGGGATTTGGTTTTCAGTGAATCATCTGTGCTTTTGGGTGAGGTTGTCGAGGGGAAAAAAAGTTTTAAGTTTTGAGAAGTTGCACAGAAACTTTTTAATGATTAAAATTTATCCAACTACATTTCTGCCTTGGTATAAAAAACATTGTATCTGTCAAATTTTCTGACTTTTTCTCTATCCCAAATCCAAGTTTACAGTTCACTATTCAAACTACTTACTCAGAATTTTAAGTTCACACCAATCTTTTTTTTCTTCTAAATTTTAAAGTTTAAAGGGCCATGAAACCCCCCTCTTTTCATTCAAGTCTACCTCAGAAATTTTTCAAAAAATGCTCCGAGTTGGGTGTGGAGCACTGTGGGCAGATGGAGGAGTGGGTGTGGCCGGCAGTGCAGGGGGGAAAGAGTGGAGCGAATAACTGTCAGTTGACTCACAAAATGAGACTTAAACCATGAGGAGACCCATGATTTTATAGTTTACAAAGTTAAAATGCAAAGAAATCAAGTAATTTGATGTCCTGCTACATATGTTATTCGTAATTTCATATACACATAACCACAATTTGTTATATCATCATAACGATAATATGTTTATATAAACACTATAAATGATGAGGACTTCTCTCCTCAAGAACAGCAGGTTTCTTGCCCTGTCTATTCCAACGATTAACCCTGCCGGTAATCTGGAGGATTTTAAACATAGGCGAATACAGCAGCATGGATAAAGGTGATGTGTCTTAATGGTAGCCTGATAGTAATGAACTCAACTGATAAAAGACAAAGTCCGCCATTCTCCAATTCTCGTACAGCTCTCCCAAAAAAAATGCTTGCTGCAAACCAACAGCTTTGCTGTATTGGCCTGGACAGCATTGTGGGGAAAAGCATGCAACAAACCCCGTGGATCATGGAAACAAACACATACGACCCATGTCTCACCTAGTTATTGGGTCTCCCAGCTTGGCAGGTCTGCCTTGCCTTCGGAAAGCACGTGCTCTCATGAATAATTAAAAAGCAGGGTCTTCTCATAGGATATAAAAACTCCGCTATGAATAATAATGAGAAACCGACGCGTCATCACTCCACTTGCAGTTTTGCTCTGTGACTGGTTTTGATCCACCCCCAATAATTATTTTAAACCTAGAAGATGAAATTAGCTGACAAAAGCTCAAAATTATCCAGTTTTCTCCACAATTAAAGCTGACAGATGCTAACGTTGTCTTAAATGATGATCAACACACACAAATCTGTTAAAATCTCAAAAAAGTACACCAGGATGTCTTGAACCTTTAAAACTTTATAAATACAACTGACAAATTAGCATATTGTTTAAAGAAAAGTCAGATTTATGAGATTTAAAAGTCATTTTTTACCTTTTTATTTGTTTATATATTTGTATTTCCTGCTGCAAAAGCAAAGTGAATAATTCACAGTTAAATACCTCAATAGTTACAGCAGAATCGTAAATAAGTCTCTATCTCTCTTTATCTTTGTTTGCAGGTGGAGTTGGTCACATTACTAGAAGACAACAGTCTACATATGTGGACACTTCGGGCTCATAACAGCATGTGTGAGCTGCTTGAGATTGGACGGTTCACTCTCTCTGGTCCACCTGGGTAAGTCAGGAACAAACACCTACAGACTCGCCTCACTCTAATATTATAGTTTAGTTTTTTTTCATTCCAATGTGCTGGGATGCTCACTCACACACACCCAAGGAATGAGACATGAGCATTGAGTCACTCTAACGCAGACACGACTGATACTCTGAATCCATATGTAGTTTTGAACATACTGTCAGCTGACTTTCTCCATGAATCAAATATGTCTTTCATGCAATCTTCGCTGTCATATCCTGTCCACCCTTGAGTAACTGAGCTAATACTTTATTGAAAAATTGACTTGTGTCATTCTGGAAGTTATAGTTTGCTTGCTTCTCATAGCATCCTATTAAAGATCAGCCATGTTCTGTTCTTATGCCACTGCGTTTTATTTTCTTATTTTTAGCATTTTCAGTCTCAGCCGACAAATTAATTGGAAATTTGTTGCATCACATCCACTACATATTTCGGAATCAAAACCATTTAAAACATGCCGTGGCTTGTATTCCTAAGCCACGGCACGTTGGCTTATTCCTAAGCCATGGCACATTAATACAAATGTATTAATTCCTAATACATTTGTGTGTTTCTCACGCACCGTTAGTTTCAATTTGACTTTAAAATAGTTTGTTGATGTTTATAATGCTGTTTTTTATGGTGCTGTAATTTCAGTTTGTTTTCTGCTTTGTTTTAAGTATAGGGAGATGAAATACATTTTAAAGATAAGTGTTATCTGCATGCATGTGTGTTTTTCTCTTTTCTCCTCATCAGTTTTGGCTTATAGTCAGGTACAAAAAATATAAAATACAATTCGTGTATCGAATTGGTCGAATCAATGTAAAGACAACTAAAGCAGTACAATATGCTCTCTCTCTTACAGTCATTTAAAATAAAATGTAAAATAATGTAACTGACAGTTTTTTGATTAAAAAAGATACTTTTAGTGTTTGTTCTAAAATAAATGTTGCCATATATACTCACCGGCCACTTTATTAGGTACACCTTACTAGTGCCGAGTTGGACCCCTTTTTGCCTTCAGAACAGCCTTGGCAGAATATGGTTACACTGTGGTCAAAAAGGGATGGACATGGTCAGCAACAATACTCTGGTATAACAATACTCAGGCTGTGGCCTTGACACGATGCTCAATTGGTAATAATGGGCCCAAAGTGTGCCAAGAAAATATCCCCCACAGCGTTACACCACCACTACCAGTCTGACTTTACCATCCGAATGTCACAGCAGAAATCGAGACTCATCAGACCAATGAGCAATGTTTTTCCAATTTTCTATTGACCAATTTTGGTGAGCCTGTACGAATTGTAGCCTCAGTTTTCTCTTCTTGGCTGACAGGAGTGGCGCCCGGTGTGGTCTTCTGCTGCTGTAGCCCATCCACCTCATGGTTGGATGTGTTGTGCGTTCAGAGATGCTCTTCTGCATATCTCGGTTGTAACGAAAGCTTTTTTGAGTTGTTTGAATCTGGCCATTCTCCTCTGACCTTTGGCATTAACAAGGCATTTGCACACGCAGAACTGCCGCTCACTGGATATTTTCTCTTTTTCAGACCATTCTCTGTAAACCCTAGAGATAGTTGTGTGTGAAAATCCGAGTAGATCAGCAATTTCTGAAATACTGAGACCAGCTTGTCTGGTACAAACATCCATGCCATGTTCAAAGTTACTTAAATCACCTTTCTTCCCCATTCTAATGCTCGGTTTGAACTGCAGCAGATCATCTTTTCCATGCCTAAATGCACTGAGTTGCTGCTATGTGATTGGCTGATTAGAACCTTAACGAGCAGTTGGACAGGTGTACCTAATAAAGTGGCCGGTGTAAGTACTTTATGTAAACCTTTATAATGCATTGTTCAAAAAATAATAATAATGAAGTTGTAATTGACTAAAACATAATAATCCCTCAAACTAGGGATGAAAACAAATCACTTGACTTTAATTTTAACCTCCTTGTGATGTGAAATGTTGGCAGTGCCATTCCCAGCGTGACGCGGGTCACTGCGGTCCTGGCACACTCATCGGGTGGGCTGCTGCTGCTGGGCACAGAAGGAGGACATGTGTTTGTTGTGGAAGTTCCAGGGTTCAGAGAACTGGAGGAGAACAACATCAGCGTGGAGGACGTACAAAACAGGTCAGACATTACACTCATCTGAATCACGTAAAGCCAAAAGAATCGATTACATTGAATATTTATAGGATGAAAATGTAATGTACAAATTTTCAGCCATAAAAAGTTTTTACAAAATAGTGTTTAAATATTTTGTTACTTTACATATGAGCAATAGATTGAAAGGTTGTGCAGTGGGTAGTGCGGTCACCTCACAGCAAGAAGGTCACTGGTTCGAGCCTCGGCTGGGCATTTCTGTGTTTACGTCGGTTTCCTCCGGGTGCTCCGGTTTCCCCCACAGTCCAAAGACATGCAGTACAGGTGAATTGGGTAAGCTAAATTGTACATAGTGTATGAGCGTGTGTGGGTGTTTCCCAGTGATGGGTTGCAGCTGGAAAGGCATGCGCTGCGTAAAACATATGCTGGATAAGTTGGCAGTTCATTCCACTGTGGTGACCCCTGATGAATAAAGGGACTAAGCTGAAAAGAAAATGAATGAATATATTGAATGGCAACTAAATATTTTAACAACCAACTAGCAACCACTTAAATTACCCTAGCACACGGCATAGCAACTGCCTAGCAACCACCTAAAATTCCCTAGAAACTGCACAGCAACATGTTGGCAGCCACCCTGAAAAAAATATCTAGCAACCATTTGGCGACAACCTATCAACACCATAGCAACCACCAAGAACAATCTAAAAGCTGTATAACAACTGGTTGGCAGTCTCCTGAATACACTTGCAATGGAAAGCAGCCACCTAGATCAAAACAATAAATAAATCTAGCAACAAGTTTAGCACAGTTTATCAACACCATAGGGACCACCTTGAAATCACCTAAAACACCCTATAGCAAGGGTCTCAAACTCAAAATGGTGGGGGGCCATTTCAGTGATTGACAATTCATAAGAGGGCCGTTTTAACGTTCAAGCACAAGTAAAAAAGTGGAAACCTGATGTAATTGATGCATCTTAGGATAACAGACATGACGGTTTTATTTCAAGCATTACCTGTCACCAGTGATGACGCAAATCAGCACATTTATCAGGTCACGCATCAGCTGCTGAAATGTTTGTTGTTGTGTTTATGGACGAGCGTTAGACACGCACTTTTCCACAAGCTATACTGTATGCAGTCAAAACTCTAGCTTTTTGTTTGTTGTTGAACATATTGAAGGGGGAGTTTAAATAGCTGTGGAAATGCTACAAATAATAGGCATAATAATTATTATTCTGTCCCAAAAAATTGTATTGTACAATAGTGTGCCGTTTGGCCATAGGAGAAATGGTCGTGCCCAACTGAGTCTGGTTTCTCTTGAGGTTTTTATCCTTCACTTATGCCAATTGGTGAAGTTTTTTTCCTTGCCGCTGTCGGCACTGGCTTGCATGGTTCGGGACTTGTAGAGCTGCGCATCGATGAATTACTCTTCAGTGTTTGGACTGTCAGCAGTGAATATTAGGGTGCTTTCACACCTGCCTTATTTAGTTCAGTTACATCGCACTAGAGTTTGTTTTCCTTTTTGGTACGGTTCGTTTGGGCAGGTGTGAATGTAGCAATTTTACTTGAGTGCACACCAAAAGCGGACCAAAAAAAGCATACCGAGACCTCCTTGAAGAGGTGGTTTTGGTATGCTTTCAAACGAACCCTGAAGTGGTTAGTTTGTGGTGAGAATATGATCCAAACTAAAACAGACCCAACCGCAAAAAGTACTGCGCTGGACTAATCCAGCTGCTGTAGGCTGATGCGCTGTGCATTATGGAATGTGGAGGAAAAATATTTGTTGACAGCGCTCTACCAACAGAAAGAGAGAGAGGGAAAACATTACCTGATGGATCGTTGGTAATATTTTCGGAAGATGACCATGTCGCAGTTTAGCAAAATTAATTCACGCCTTCTCCTGAAGTGACGTGCGATGCGCCTTTGCTGTTTGCAATGCCGTTCTTAAAACATTGTTTTTCAGCCACAGCCGCACTTTATTCTCGAACTGTATAGTTTGTCTAAAGTGATGTATACAAACTGTATAGTATACTATGAGCAGGGATACAATCAGCCAGCGCAGTCGTAGCTCCATAGTCAAAAGCGACATTTTGTGTCTGCCGGTTTGTTTACTTGTGGGTGTTCCATTGGCATTTTCCCGCACGTGAATTCTAACCAATGGATAAGCAGTTTAGGAAATATGTTCAACATCATCTGGCCAATAAGTGATGTGGGTTATGTCAGATGACTGCATTTTGATTCACATTCACTTTAACAAGTTCAATTCAATCGGCAGTGCAATATTACTAACTACTAGTACATAGTTTTTTTGTTAATCTTAATAAGCGTATGAGGAAAATCTATTAAATGAGATAATTTGAATAGAATATTAGCAAAATTATCATATTTGTTACACTAGCATAACGTGTAATCCATATAGAAGTGTTTGTACAACAAAATATTGATATGAAACTGATGATAATCAAATGACCCTTGAATACTTACAAAAAAATAGCTTTAGTAAAAATAAAGCACTTACGGACATATATTTCTGTTTAAATCAGCCACAGAAATTAAACGCATGTGTTACTTTCACAGTACACTGAGAGAAAATGAAAATAAACCTAATTTAAATGCAGTGCTATAAATGTCGACTAGGTGGTGGGTTAAAACCACAAGTGGCTAGATGCAACTGTACAACAATGATAGTAGTTCAAAAATATATGTTTTGGCGAGCTTAATCGCATTATTTTTTTGACGTAAGTTTGGGGCCGGAGGGATGAGGAGTGCGGGCCGTAAATGCCCCGTGAGCCGGCAGTTTGAGACCCCTGTCCTAGAGACAGCATAGCAACTGGTTAACAACCATACTGAAACCCCAAGCAACCACTTGGCAATCTGTCTGTCTGTATTCTTTATTACTTTATTATTGTCAAACACCAAGGAAGCCTTGAAACAAGATCAAATTCCTCCTTCAGAGATGAGACTTTTAATCAATGTTTACGTTTTAAGTAAGTGGCAAGAGTAGTGGGATGCATTGAAAAATAATAAATTGTGTAAAATACAACCTGAAATCTCAAACAGAGTTTTAAGACATTTTAAGACTAGATTTGATCAAGTGATTTTTTTTTTTACCAGATGTCGTATTGGACATACAAGAATACCTCATGTTTATATATTTTTTTTGCTTAAAGCTGAGTTGTGTTTGTATTGCACAATTCCTCCCACAGTACAACACATTCTACTGGACTGTGCTGCTTTTAATAACTGCTTTTTTAAGAAATTAAACTCTTTCCCAGAACACCAGATCTAGGAACAAAATATAATCAAATGTCCATAGAGAAAATAAAAGATGAAAACATGATATGAAAATATGACACAAGTTTCTTTTTTTCTCATATTGTCATGTTGTGCCATTTTCATCACAAGAATTTAACAAGCTTGCCAGACCTTATAAAATGTCTCAACAGACCCCTTGATAGTATGCCTTATTTTCTCCAACTTAAGATGAGACATCACTTCTCTTATCTAGCGATTATGTGTTGGTGGAATAGAGTCTTTCCATTTAAACATGATCAGTCTTCTAGCCAGAAAAGAACCAAAGGCTAACATTTTAAGTTGTCTTATGTTGAGAGGAGCATTCTGATTTACATTCAAAAATTGAGTGTATTAGAATTGGGGGGACACAGTGGAAAGTTGCTGGAATTCGAAGCTACAAAGTTCCAAAATATATATCCAAGCTACAAAATCACAGTGTGATTGGGAATGTCATATTTCTGTACCAGCTGTTCAAAAGAAGCAAAGTTTCTGGAAATTAACTCTAAGGAAGTTTTTAGCAAAGTGCCAACAGGAAAAATTGTAAAAAAAAATTTAATCATGTATTAACGCAAACAATCGTACTTAATTTATGTATTCATTTGTTTGTTGTTTTGATTTGCATGTTTATTACTGAAATGTTCTTGCCATGAAAATAGCCTTTGCGTTTGACGTGACATTAAATAAAGATTCATCATCATCATTATCTGGGCTTTACATTGACACCCGCCAACCCGCCAAATGTGGGTGGATTTCAGCTCTGGCGGGTTAAACAGACACCTCCACTAGCCATTTTGGCTGGTTGGAAATAATTTTTAATATGGCCCAATATTCGTGCAATGTGATCGTAGAATTGAGAAGCAGCACGACTGATAAAAATAACTGTTCGCGTGAGCAAAAAGCAGGTAAATACCGAATGAGAGGATGATCACTCGCGCACACAGATGATGCGATGCGCGCAACTGTTAAAAAGTGTGCGCGCACTCCCGTTTACTTGCGCGAAGCAACAGTGCCTAGAGGAAGCACAACTGGTGCGATCGGTTCCCTTTGAAATAGACTGGACAAAGAGCGAAGATCGTGCAACCACAGCCCTGCTGCTTTCAAGAGCTCAAGATTAAAAAAAATATATAGACATTCTTTTGTAAGCAGCAGCGGTCACTGCTTTTTAATTATTCTTTGAACAGATTATTAACAGGCCAATATTAACTTGATCATTCTTTCATTATCGAATACAGTATGTTCCACCTGCTTTTTCTGCTTACAGGTATTTTTGTTAATATGGTTTAATTATATTTTTTTACAATAACATTGCTTCAATGGGAGATTACACTGGGTTTATGTGTAGTTAACTGGTAATCTGGGATCAACACTGAGCAAGCTAATACACAATATACACAAGAAGTTAAATGCATGAGAAGGCATGTGGACATAACACAACATCTAAATCAAGTCATTTTAGCATGTCAAAGTCAAATTTATGCATATAAAATATATTTTCCCAACAAGAAAAGTGTGGCTAGTGAAAATGGTGAGTGGCTATTAATGTTGGAAATCTACTAGCTACAGTGGCTGGTGATCAAAAAAGTTAATGTTAAGCCCTGATCATTTTTATTGTCAAACTGTTGCACTCTTCAAGTTTTTAAACTTTAAGACAAGCCAAACTGTCTTGACTTTTTTAAAACATTTTATCTAGCTTTTATTAATATACATTTATTTAAACATTTTATCTAGCTATATTTAATATTTAATGTACATTTCTTCAACCTTTCTGTCCCGGATTTCTATAATCTCTGTTCATTTTGCCTATATACACACTGTACATTCTTCAGATAGTTTCTGTGGAGTAGTATTATGCAACACTGTCGCATACCTGAGATGACTGTTACAGTTACTCTTTGTGATGGCTGATCTCTTCTCTGCTGCTTTTCTCAGAGTTCCAGAGGATTATGTTGGCCGCAGAAATCTGGAGTGTGTGGAGACTCTGCATGAAAACCCACTGAACCTGCGGCAGGTGCTGATTGGCTACAGCCGAGGCCTGATGGTTCTGTGGGATCTGGACCGGCAGCGTCCCGTCCAGCACTTTCTGGGCACACAGGTGCAGTATATTACAGTGTTTCCCGCTCTGAAGCTCAAAACGCTTATCCGGGATATTTTAAAAGGTCTGTAATTGGCTGTTTTTGCATCCTCTGCAGCAACTAGAGAGTGTTTGGTGGATGGAGGATGGTGAAAGCATTCTCAGTTCGCACAGTGATGGAAGCTACTGCCAGTGGACGGTGACCGGTGAGGATCCTCAAACAGAACCAGAGAAGCAGGAGACGCCGTATGGTGAGACCACATGACCAAAATCACTTGTGTTTTCAGCTTAAACATAAACTATGTGCTTCTGTTCCAAAACCTGCATGGGTCGGAAATTGTATTTCTCCATATGTATAATGTATATCAAAGAACTTCTTGATAATTAATACAGTATTTTATGTAAGCATGATTGCAGAGTGAATCAAAAACTGTTTAGTAATGTAACTGTTTTTAAAAGTTTATTATATATACATACAGTCAAGCCTGAAATTATTTAGATATAAAATTATTTAGATATATATGAGCAACATCACATGAGTAGCAGTGCGATTTTGCTGTATATCAGCACTGGTGGGAGGCATGTGTTGGTTTGAGGCCGCAGGCTGAGTACCTTAGTGTCCCACCAGTGAAGATACACAGCCATATCGCACTGCTACGAGTGTGATACTGTGTTTATACAACAGTTTGATGGCATAATTGTGTATTTAAAAAAGAAAATTAAACACAAAGTCTAAAAACCCTTTTGTAAGAGGAACTACTTTCTTCCACCATTCATTCACATCTGCAGCTGACTTCAGAACAGCAGAAACCGTTGCTTATTCACCAACGTCACTTTAGAGCTAGTATTTGAATGATTCTCTAGCGTAATGTCTAAAGTGATGACAAAACAGGTGATTTTGCTCACATTTTAAGACTGCATGAAATGCCGTCAGTCTACAGAGATATCCCAGTATTTCTCTGTTGCAATCCGGAGATCACAGTAATTAACCCCGAAAAACCAAAGCAACACAATCACTATGAGATTACTGTTGTGTTTGTGATTAGGAAAAAAGCTAAACACATCTGGGCATTTTTTCCTTTTTTCTTTTTACTGAACTAGTCTGCAGTAACGAAAACAGGAGACTCATTAGAAAAAAACAGATGGCCAGCCAAAAAGTAACTCAGGGTTATTCAAAGAGTGGCCAAAACAAAATGCATACATTCCTGATATGTGAATCCCATCTCACACTCAATACACTACAATTTTATGGTATAAACACAGCAATGCAACGTACACAAAAAAGAGAGATTGACTTAGAATATCACCTACCAGTTTAATAATAATTTAATCAGCTGTAGTTGGAAATTAAACGTTTTTTTTTCTCTAAGGGCTTATTATGCAGTCTCTGTCGCCATCTTGTGGATGGAGAACATCAACCGTCTTTGCTCTGCTCACTGACATGCTAATGGCCGCAGACATGCTGTATCTCAGAAATTATGAATATTTAAAATAGGCACTATCCTTATATATCCTGCTGTCACTATGTGGGTGGAGTGATACACAAGAGTGAAGAGGCTGTACGAGTTCTGATATTACAGAGTATTGCACCGCTATCAGCCAATCAGGTTCGAGAACCAGACAGAACTGTTGAATAAACACATATACATGCATATATACACTGAATATATCCATTCTACACACGTATTCATATATACATAAAATATAAATTAATCTAGGCAAGAACATATCTAAATAAATAAAACATATTCTCTCAATGATGCATAACCTCTAGGATTATGTAAACGCTAAATTATGAATAATATATTGTGGTTGTGGAGAAAGCCAGCCATTTAATCCATTTTTTTTTAAAGATCTGCTTTTGTAATCGAAGTGCATGTGTCATTCTCCATATTTTCTCAACTTCTGCTATAATTTTGAACCATTCGTCTTCTTTACTTGGTAAATATACAGAAATTGAAAACAAAAGTGTACATTTTTTACTTATATTGTTTGCTTGTCTCAAATAATGCTGGCTTAGTTTTCCGATCACTAGTTCTGGTACAAAGCCAGTCTTATAAGATGCCATTTGCTTTCTGCTCATTTTTTTAAACAAACATTATCTTTACACAGGTGCCTTCCCATGCAAGGCTATATCCAAAATTACACAGTTGCCATCAAAACAAGGGTGAGTCTTGCATATTGTTTATCAAACAGTACCATGAGTGTTTACTACCTGATTCTGGGCAGGTGTGTTTGCTTGTGATGTCATTAACCCAGAGTGCTTCACCATAACTTGCAGCGTCTGGTTAATATTTAAACTTTCCATAGACCTTCATATGTTCCATTTTGCCTTCATTTGATTGCACTTTACAATAAGTACAGTCTTGTTTGTTAATTAAGATAATTCAATAGTAACAATATATTCTTAAAATATTTGGAAAGCTTTGTTAATTCCATTAAATAAAAATGTTCAGGTTGGGTTTAACAGTGCATGTTTGGTCTTAAAACTGTGTTAAATGCTGAGGTTAAGATTGAAAAAATGCTATAAAAACAATAGTTTATTGGTAAGCTAATCTCTAGCCTTTTTAAACAACTATTTCCTGTTGTTTTTTCTGTTCTTAATAATAATTGTAATGGCTGATTTTGAAATACTTTTGTGCTCTTTCCCCAGTCCCCCATTCCTTATCTTCAGTGGAGGGATGCCGAGGGCCAGTTATGGGGACAGACACTGCATTTCTGTTATTCACAACAAAACCCATGAAGCACTGGACTTCACCTCTCGCATTATTGACTACTTCGTCATTCGTGAAGGAGAAAACCGTAAAGGTAGAGACAGACACTAAGAGGTCTCTCTTTTCTTTTTTTACCTTTCCTAAATATGTCAGTCACAATGTTTTCAGTCACACTTTTTTTTCTGCATCTGTGTTTACAGAAGTATTATTGAAATCATCTTTAATATTCGAGTCCTGATTTTAGAATCAACTCTAGACTTATCACTGCTTACAACTTTTTAAATTAGAGTAATGTTCACACAATTTTGCTGTGATAAAATATTTACGCATCCCTCCTTTCAGACTTCAAAATGTATCTTTACAACTATTTCTTATTAGCATCTATGATATCTTCATGTAGTCCAGAGCGCTGTTCAAAGTCTTCCATTGTTCAAAATCTTCTTCAAACCAGTTCCACAGTTAAGCTAAATCACGGACCCTTTTTTTCTTGTACTTTAAACACTGAGAACAAATCAGTGTTTGTGCCTTGATGTCATTATTCTGTTTTATTTTTAAATTTTTTGTAGGAAAACTTTCCAAGATTTTATTTGATTTTTCAGTAAAATTTGCATCTAAATGAACTAGTTCACTGAAATAAATCAGACTTCCTATTACTGTTTGCGAGCAGCTTATTAAAGTTGATTCTCTTTGATTTCATCTTTGATGCCTAATGAATTGATTGATTCTTTATTGAATTGATATCCTGTGGTCTATAAGAATTTTTTTTTATTTTTTTTTTATAAAATCAGCCAATCACATGGCAGCAACTCAATGCATTTAGGCATGTAGACATGGTCAAGATGATCTGCTGCAGTTCAAACCGAGCATCAGAATGGTGAAGAAAGGTGATTTAAGCGACTAACGTGGCATGGTTGTTGGTGCAAGACAGGCTGGTCTGAGTATTTGACAAACTGCTAATCTACTAAGATTTTCCCGCACAACCATCTCTAGGGTTTACAGAGAATGGTCCGAAAAAGAGAAAATATCCAGTGAGCAGCAATTCTGTGGGTGTAAATGCCTTGTTGATGCCAGTGGTCAGAGGAGAATGGCCAGACTGGTTCAAGCTCTATACAACCGAGGTATGTAGAAGAGCATTTCTGAATGCTCAACACGTCAAACCTTGAGGCAGATGGGCTACAGCAGCAGAAGGCAACACCGGGTGCCACTCCTGTCAGCTAAGATCAGGAAACTGAGGCAACAATTTGAATCATATTAGACTGGTTTTTATTGAACATGACAATGTTCACTGTACTCAAATGGCCTCCACAGTCACCAGAACTCAATTCAATAAAGCACCTTTGGGATGTGGTGGAATAGAAGACTTGCATAATGGATGTGCAGCCAACAAATCTGCAGCAACTGTGTGATGCTATCATGTCAATATGAACCAAAATCTCTGAGGATTATTTACAGTACTTTACTGAATCTATGCCATGGAGGATTAAGGCAGTTCTGAAGATAAAAGGGGGTCCAACCCGGAACTAGTTAGGTGTACCTAATAAAGTGGCGTATACATATACAGTGCCTATAGAAAGTCATCATACCCTGTGACAATCTGTATACCTTTACTAGCATTACACCCTGCTTTCTAAAGCCATTTGGGATAACGTTGTAGAAAGGCACAGGTTAGGAGAAGGCAACAAAAACTTTTCTGTATAACAAATATAAGTAATTATTTCAAAGAGAAGTGTGTGTGTGTGTGTGTGTGTGTGTGTGT
>CAIGQZ010000217.1:235220-256244 GCA_903798205.1 Danio tinwini | reverse complement strand
TACACATATATATGTATGTCAGACTTCCCATCTCTGTTAAAGACCAACCAAGAAGTGTCTTTTTCTTATGGCGGAAGCTTTTTCAACTTTGGGAATCAATTCTCATTTCCAGTTCCTCTAAACTGATTTTTTTTCAATCAGACTTCCCGATACTATTAGTGAGCGACCAAAAGGAATTATTTTCTTTTGACCCAACCAGTTTCAATAATTAGGATCAATTCTTGATTCCCCAGTTCCTCTTAATCTATTATTTCTGGTATTAGTTAATCTGCTTAAACATTTTAGCTAAGCTTCGGTAAGTGCACTTCCTCTAAGTGTGTGTCTGTGTTTCAGGTGAACCCAGCGCTCTTGTGGTTCTAGTGGAGGAGGAGCTGGTTGTGGTGGATCTGCAGACTGAAGGGTGGCCCGTCATCCAGACGCCATACCTGGTGCCATTACACTGTTCAGCCATCACTTGCTCACACCACGTCTCCTCCATCCCTCTCAAACTGTGGGAGAGAGTGCAAGCTGCGGGAGCCCACCAGAACACACACTACTCCAAGAAGGTATGCAAATATATGACTCTGGCCAGAATTATCAGGTACATTTCAAGCTTTTCCATTTAATTTATTAAAATATGAATAATATACAACAAATGTAAATTGTACAGAAAACAGGAAATCTGTTATTAATTGAAAATAATGCAAAATGCTTAACTGTATTGTTGTCTTAACAAGCAGATACAGAATTGTAAGTGATGACAAATGGTTCAGGACGTCTTTAAGGCTGTTTCCACTGTCAAAAGGTACCTAAAAGCGAACCGTACCATAGCCCTTTTTGGATATCCTTTCGAAAGTGTACCTAGCACGACATAAGGGTACCAAAAGGTGGAGCCAGACACGCAGCTAAACTCTATTGGTTTACAGAGATACATCACTAGCTCGTGCACAAGACAGGAGAATGAAAACAAAGGAAGTGCCATTTTTAAATACACAACAAAGACATTACACCGTAATACTATATACATATAACAAGTCATGGTCAACCCGAACTTAAACAAACCTTGTCGTCGTTTTGATGAACAGCCACAAAGCCAAGAAGAAGAGCAGAATCTACCTTGTGCCACGGGGATGTTTACAAGGTCATCTAAGGCGCGAGCGGTTTTACTTTCTCGAGAGAGCTCACATGCGTCTATGTTTAAATAACAAATTTCTTGAACTGATGATAATAACGTGCACGAGATTATTAAAGTGCTTCTGACAACCGATTCTTTCAGAAATGGACAAATGCAAGAGTGATGCGCGAAAAAACAAAAGAGAAGCAGGAAAAAACAAAGGAGCAAATGGTTCTTTCAGCAACCTAAAACATGAACAAACTGCCATGTTTCACTATTATCAACACCTTTAAGACTATTATGAACTCTGGAATGACGGAATTACTTTATAACAAGAGGTTACATGTGCTGGTGAAGATTAAAGATGCAGATGAGAGGTTTGCACTGACTGTAGGCTATATGTTGTGGGTTGTTTTTGAACCCAAATAAGGACTAAATGTGTGCTGTGTGCTTTTCTCTAATTGGTAACATATTGGAGACTGTAAGGATCTGTATGTGTTCATATATATTGCATTCATTCATTCATTTATTTTATATAATTGTAGACGTTACAGTGGGCTATTTCGGTCATTGATCTGCAGTTATAATCAAATCATGTTCATAGAAAGGTTAGTAATGAACATTGGTACCCTTTTGGCAGTGGAAACGCAAGCCTGATAAATGTGATCCGTACCTTACCATACCGCACTGTACCACTCAGTGTAAACGGGCCATTATGGAATACTTTTTCCAAGTCTAAGCCACTAATCCATTTAAATTGAGAAAATATTAGTTTATGACGACTTTTTAGTCAATTCACACATTATAGCAAATTTGATATAAAACCATGGTGTACACAACAGTCTCTGGACTTTACAGAAACCAATATTTTAACAATTTATAAAAAATTAATCACTTTTTGGCCATCTGATATTAGGCATGGACATATATACTTTGATTGTGATTTTCGAAAGTATTACAGTTCTTTGTAAATGTTTATTATTATCATTTGATGAGTCTTCCCATACAGTTTGATATAGCGCTTGGATCCTAAAGCTGCTTTGCGCTATGTCACACATAGCAAGCAGGTCCAAAAAGACCCGCCTTCACTAAACCTTTAAAATAAAGCAGCTAAATTTAATTTCAATCCTCAAATCTACTTTGCATTAAGAAACAACCTCATTTTCATCACAAACTCTGTGAATGTGTTATTTTTCCCTCATCAGTGTGCATAATTTCATCAACATTTAATCAGTGGGCAACACTCATTTTTGACTAAAGTAAAGGATATATTTTCTAATGCTAAAAGTATCTGCATTAGGCATGGGACGATACCAGTTTCAAGGTTTACTGCCGTTAGGAAAAGTCAGGGTTTTAAAACCGCAAAAAAATTCTGCTTTATCAAACCTTGGGTATATGTAAGGGTTTTATTTTATTTTATGTGTTGTAAAGAAATGTGTGTTGAAACTAATGAAGACAGCAGAAGTTATGGATTTATTTTGATTATTTAGCCTGACATGATTACTGTTCCAAAATATTATAAATGTTTCTTGAAATAAATGATATTGGGAAGAAAGTAGTTGTTATTTTTTACCCAGACATTTAAGAAGAACTTATTTTAGAGCACTAATCACAATACTGTGAAACGGTGATATTTTTATCCAAGGTTATCATACCGTCAGAAACTTATACCGGCCCATGCCTAATCTGCATAAGTGTAAAGTTTTTAGCAATAGCATATTCATAAAAGGTAAAGCTACAGATTCTTATTGTGTGTGTTTAGGTATGTGTGTATGTTGGAGTGTGTGCCAGTGTGTTTCAGTAGTCTTTGTGATGTAAAAATGGTTTTATAGGTTAAAATTGACCCGAAAGACAACTGTTGTAGTGCTAACGTGTACAATCTTCAAGAAAATTATTAATTGTTTGTAATGTTGGGGTGGTTTTTGACAAAGTCACCAAACTTTAAGATATCCCGTAAACCAACAGGAGGATTAAATGTGACTGGGAACATTTGGTTCTGTTGCTGATTGTTTTTTAACTTATTGTTAAACTTTTTAAACCAATACACGGTTGACAATAACAGAGTTGATATTTTCCAGCATTTTGTGCTTTAGCTTAAGATACTGACCTTAAACCAGATTCAACATGATATAACTTAAACATCATTTTATGTGTTTTCAGGATATTGTTGCTTTCAAAAATTCAATGAGAAAGTTGCTGAAATATCACACGCAGCAGAGTTAACAAATAACTAATCTACTGTTGGTGTGTCCTAAACAATTTGTGCAAATGAATGAGAGAAGTATAATTACTGTACATGCCTCAATGCTTTCAAGACTTTCCCTCCAGAGGAAGTGACGTTACGTAGAGCAAGTCAAATGCTTTAAAAAAATGTTAAGCAATTTATAATCAATGTAACAGAGTGGACCAGAATATTATGGATATTACAGAAATTACAAATAATATAGAAAATAAATGTTTCATGCTGTTTATTTAACTTAGAATAAACACACACACAAAATATGAAAATGCATCATAATTGAAGCTGAATGGGTGATTCAGTAGACAGAGACTGTCAAAACTAACTTCAGTGGAAGCGTTCATGTTAATATTTTCAAGACTTAATATTACTAAATACACAACATTATTTGTGAGATGAGAAAAAATAATAGATATAGTATATCTTGGAGATGCAATATGTATCTGCTATTTTAGAATCACCCATAAGCATGCAAGAATGAAACAACTCACCAAGCAGAAAATGAACTGTTGTATACCATTGGTTTTAATGTTCCCACATGTTTTTGTTGTGTTGGATTCTGTTTGTTAGAAGCATCAAAGACTGTGAAGTCTGACTTGGAAGCTATTTAAAAGTTTTTTTTTCTTATATCTGTCTTTTTGTAGCCTTGGCCCATAAACGGAGGCAAGAACCTGGCCCCAGACCCTCCCCAGAGAGACCTTCTTCTGACGGGGTGAGGAATCTGTGTAATCTAATGCACTACATCTTGATGTGACCAGTCTCGACTTTTTCATTCACTAGCTTCTACGATTGACCTATTATTAATGCATAATTAAATATTGTTCTGTTCAAACAAGTGAAAACTACATTTTCTTAACAATGGGTAAACAACCTACAGGCAAAAGTTGTCTGCTCTGTGTGATATTGTGTTTTATTTTTACTAAATAATGATTGCAGGAGAAAAATGTACAATAATAATGTTAGTGTTAAAGTTATTGTCATTTTGCTTGTCTTATACTTTTCGATTGCAGTTAAAGCTTTATAATATTACAATTTAAAAATAACAATTTCCTGTGTTAATATATTAAAATATCATTTAATTATCTTATGAAAAATCTGATTTTCTACATTATTGCAGTCTGTCTTCACCGTCACAACTTATTTTATTATCATTTTAGGGAGGATTTATAAATATATAATAATAATAATAATAATAATAATAATAATAATAATAATAATAATAATAATAATAATAACTTAAATGGGGAGCTTTTGTAATAACTTAAATATTTTAATGAAACTACTGGTCCTTGAAAAAATCATTATTCATTTATTAAAGTATCGTTATTATTTTATTTTTTACCAAAAATGTAGACAAAAATTAAATAAAGTCAGTTTAGGCAACAGAAAAGGCGAAACAGTTGTGGAATTGGTCTTTTAGACTGTTTGTATCTGTTTTGATTCACTTATCCATCAGGTCGCTAAAAACAGGAAAGGTCAGATTCCTGTGTGTTCTTTGCAAGTTAAATCATGGATTATGCATGAATCATGCAATACCTAGAAATCAGGAAATAGTCTGTTTGTTTCATCAAAGCTAACTGTTATTTGGGATAATACAGCCCTGCTTGTATTTGATCTTTCATTAAAATGTGTCTTTCAGTCAAGTCAGGTTTTTCCCTTCTCATGGAAACTATACGAATAACAAGGAAGCATATTTTGTTAAGACTCTGTAATGGTTACACTGGAAGGGAATGAGGAAACTGATGCTTAAAACAAATCTTGCCTTTTATTTGAAGTGTTTTTCATCCCTCTTTCTCTTAAAAGACATGAAGATGGAACGGTGCGATTCTGGGACGCCTCAGGGGTCTGTCTTTACCCCATGTACAAGCTCAGCACGGCAGGAGTCTTTCACACGGACGCCGACCCAAACGACAACATGAACCAGGGCAGTGAAGGAGAGTGGCCTCCATTCCGCAAGGTCTGTCTAAGAATATTAATTAACATTACTGCTTGATTTCTTCATCATCAGATATTTGATTTTGTGTATATTTTTTCCAATATTTATCAGGTTGGCTGCTTTGACCCATATAGTGATGACCCTCGGCTGGGCATTCAGAAGATCCACCTGTGTAAATACAGTGGATATCTCACAGTGGCCGGAACTGCAGGACAAGTGAGTTTTCATGTGGGATTTTAGGAGGTGACTCAGTTCACACGTCTCTTTTTTTCTCTCTTTTTTTTTTCTATTTATCGAAACGGAACAAAAACATTTTCGAATGACAACATAAACAAATAGACATGCAATCAAAGGCTGTTTCTCAATTGGTGTTCTTGTCTTTACTTGCATTCTTGTGTCCTCGTGAAACTTCATTAACCGTCGCCGAAGTACTGTTCTAATTCAAAGTTCACATCTAGTCAAGTACAGATAAAATTCCCAGATGTGTACTTGCTCCACCCCTTTAGTCAAGAACGCATCGAGAGGTGACTTGTGCGAACCTGTGAAGCACAGGTATGCCAGAATGCATTGCAGCCAAATCAGCAAAAGCTAATTGCCGAAGAGAAACCCTGCACAATTTTCAAAATACCCCTTTGCTGTGTCATAGAATAAAATTTGGAGAGTTTGTCAGGCGAGAACGTAGTTGTTTTAAACTCGAATCGACTGTTTATTTACAAAGATAGCGTGTCTTTGACGATGTGCTTCAGCTTATGCAGACCCTGACCCCCAGCAGGAGCTTCGTCATCACCTCTCCCGCCAAGAGCAGCCAGTCCATCTTGAATCTACCGCTGGATAGATTCTGCATTTGTCCATTGTAGTTAAAACATGATATTTAATCCATCTTATGTTATTTTGTTACATTTTATCATTTAATTATGCTAACGTTACCGTGTTGTACGATGTTTGTCTTTGTTTACCTAATTGCTTAATGTTATATTTATTTACTTTTGTTACATCTTGTACTTTATAATTGTATAATGTCTATTGTATTTTATTAAATCTGATAATCAGACACAGGTCTGTGTATAGTAACCCATTTTACTTCACATTTGTGGTGATTTATGTTTACATTTTCTTAAATCAAACATATTGAATTATAATATTAATATAATATTAATTATAAGGCCGTGCTTTATATAATTAAATCATTTTATTGGTAATGTACAGTGAAACCGATAAATCCATGGTTAGGTAAGTGAAGTTATAAAGTACACTGGCGTTCCAGTTGAAGAAGTACCTGACTTATGTCCTGGGTAGTTTGTTCTTGCACGTCTGAACGTCCAATGATGCAAGTCTGAACTTTTTGTACTTGGTATTGACAAACAGTCAAAGTCCCTATAAGTCAAGTCATTTCACTCTGCAAACATCTTTGAAACACTTCACAGGTAGTATGCTCGAGCATTCTGTGTGAATGGGGAAACATCAAATTCTTCAAAATTGCTTACGATTACATTTCTGTAATCGTAACAAAATCTGCAGAAACTTACGTCTAGTCCGAGCCCCTCACTCAGAGAATCGTCAGTCTATAGAGATCGATGATTGGCTCCATTAGCTTCATTCGCCATATTGACCATTACACTTTTTCCGATACAAAACTATACGAGGGACATGCCTTGTGTATTCTACAGTCTTTGATGCAATATAGGTACCAAGGTCACCAGATACAGTCTTATTTACATTCATAAGTGTTTATATTTGATCAGATCTTGCCATACAACATTCTGAAAGGGTTACATATCTCACCATTTAGGAATCGAAAATCTCTTGTGCAGGGGATTGCAGATACATACAGTAGAAATAAAAGCAGCACAAATGAAATTAAAACATTCTATTTTTTTCCTCAACCACCTTCCCTAGTATGAAGAAATTTATTAAGATTGTTGTCTAAAGGGAAGACTTAAAAAATAACCAGTGCTGAAATAGTCCCCTTTGTGTCATTTTCAACTTATATAATGGAATAAATATATACTAATAAAAAGTTTAGGATTTGTTCTTTTTAAAAGAAGACTCTAAAGTTCACATTGGCTGCATTTATGTAATTAAAAATGGCGTCACAATGGCGCAGTGGGTAGCACGATTGCCTCACAGCAAGAAAGTCACTGGTCTGAGCCTCAGCTGGGTCAGTTGGCATTTCTGTGTGGAGTTTGCATGTTCTCCCCTTGTTTATGTGGGTTTCCTCCAGGTGCTCTGGTTTCCCCCACAGTCCAAAGACATGCGCTATAGGTGAATAGAATAAGCTAAATTGGCTGTAGTGTATGGGTGTTTTCCAGTGTTTGGTTGCAGCTGGAAGGGCATGCGCTGCATAAAACATGCTGGACAAGTTGTCTGTTCTTTCCACTGATAAATGAAGGGACTAAGCTGAAAATGAATGAATGAATGAATGAATGAATGTAATTAAAAATATCCAATAAATGCGAAGCGTTACAATTCAAACAATTTTTGTTTGAATTCCAATGTTTTTAATATTAATATTAACATAGTAAATTAGTAATATTGATGCATTTTAATTTGGTGCTCGAAAAGGGCATTGTTTAGTCGTTCAAAATCCACAAGTCTTGTTTTATCTTTAAAACACCAATGAAGATATTTTTAATGAAACGTAAAAATTCTGTTCAACCAAATTCTAGAAACTCCAAAACAACCATAGAGATTAAATAGTAAGTCTATATGAATTGAGCAATAGAATAAAAATTGTTTAAATAGATACATTTAAGTTAAAATAAGTTATTTTTGAAGAATGCTTGCAACCAGTAGCCATTGACATCCATAGTAGTAAAAATACTATGGGATAATGTCTACCAATTATCCACATTCCTCATAATATCTTATTTAGTGCTGAACCAGTAGAAACTCACACAGAATTGGAACAAGTGGTAATTTTGAGTGAACTATACCTTTTAACTTGTGCAGAATTTAGTTTTTCCCAGTGGAATCATTGCTGTCATGGAAAATAACTGATCTCTCGTTCATTTTCAGTGTCTGCTGATAATTAATGATGAGAGAACTTGACTGAAGCGCCCTGATTTAGCTGATTATTAACATTCCACTACACACCATATCTGCCATTAGGAAATGAGCAGAGCCTGGTAAAAGTGCTTCTTTAGGATCAATAGTTCTTCTCATTCACTGAACTTCACTAAAGCTTTCAAACGCACTCTGCATTTTTACTATTGATGTGAATTCTGCTTTTACATATGTGGTAAAAGGTAATGTGATCCCACTGATCTTTTATTGAACAAAATGTCATTTGTCTCTGTGTGAATTCAACTCAGATTCTGGTTTTGGAGCTGAACGATGAGGCCGCGGAGCAGATGGTAGAAGCTACAGTAGTGGACCTGCTGCAGGGTCAGGAAGGTTTCCGCTGGAAGGGACAGGCGCGTCTAGACGTTCGAGAGGAGCCGGTGCTGTTTCCTCCAGGCTTTCAGCCGTTCGCCCTGGTGCAGTGCCAGCCGCCCGCTGTGGTCACGGCAATCGCTCTGCACTCAGAGTGGAAACTAGTGGGCTTCGGGACCAGCCATGGCTTTGGTCTTTATGATTATAACCAGAGGAATAACATCATGGTCAAGTGAGGAAAAAAACATCTTAAATAGCATTTCAGATTAACTGGATATGGATTTATGAATGTTAATAATGGGGTTATCTACCTTTTTCTTATGATTCTTTGTGGCAATCATGGGAGATATTCTGTTAAACTAAATAATCAGTGAGTGTTTTAAGAATGAGATATAATGAGGTGTCATTAACTTTCTCTCTCCAGTTCATCCATTGAATGTCAAAAGGCAGCTTAGTTAAAGCAGAGTTACAATTTCTAATAAGCTGCTTTTTGATATTAATTGCCTGTAATTGCTAATTACTTTCTGCAGACATAAATAACTATAAAAATATAGAAATGAGTCTTATTGTATTAATATTATGGAAAGTATGTTACCATGGACCACAAATCCAGTCTTGTACAGGTACATTTGTAAGAATTATTTTTCTTTTATGATAAAAATCATTTGAATATTAAGTAAAGATCATACCTCATGACGATTGTTTTGTTAAATAGTTAACATACAAATAATTATGTCTTTCATTCATTCATTTTCTTTTCGGCTTAGTCCCTTTATTAATCTGGGGTCACCACAGCGGAATGAACCGCCAACTTATCCAGTTTATTATTGCATGCCCTTCCAGCTGCAACCCATCTCTGGGAAACATTCAAACACACTCATTCACACTCATATACTACGGACAATTTAGCCAACCCAATTCACTTGTACTGCATGTCTGTGGGGGAAACCAGAGCACCCGGAGGAAACCCACCCGAACACAGGGAGAACATGCAAACTCCACACAGAAACGCCAACTGACCCAGCCGAGGCTTGAACCAGCGACCTTCTTTATGTGAGGCGACAGCACTACCTACTGCGTCACTGCGTCGCCATAATTGTCTTTTTTGTTCTAAATACCTATTTATTTTTGTAGTCCAGGTTTACGTCTTACTTTACTATAGAGAATACAAAGTGAAAATATTCTAGAGGAAAGCGCTGTGAACTCAAAAGAGCTTTGGCCACAGATTAGCTTGTGGTGCTAAAAGCAAGGCGCTGAACATGATTTAGTGTCTTGGTATACGGATGGCAAAGTTCTATTTCATTCTCAGCTAGGAAGTAAAATTTATTTGGAAATGCTAATGCAATTATTTAATAATAACTAAAATTCAGAAGCCACCCATGCTGCTGAGAGAGACTTTTAGATGAATATGTAAACATGCGCTGCACCCTTTCCTCTCAACATACAAGAAAATAACTAATGTGAGAAAAAAAATCTTTAAAGAGAGAGTTAAAGCATCTAATTATATTGATGTGGATTTATTTACACGAGCTGTGAAACTGAATGAAGATGACGGTTGGTGTATCACACAAATAGCCTACATAAAGAAAACCTGCACAATATACAGCTTATTAGACAGTTTTTTTTAGCTGGTTTATCGTGACGATGAGTGAGAATACATGTGCTAATGTGATCATCACAGTAGGCTTAAAAAAAATCTTCCCATCAAAAAGAGAAGTGTTATATTTGGTATTTGTAAAAATAGTATTGTCACCATGGTGTACTTTCATATTTGCGTCAAAGGGAAAAAAACAGCTCTTTGTCTGATTCACTTATCACGATACATTGGCTTTTCATTCAGATCATTCATACTAAAAATATTTAAATGTTACATGTAAAGCCATATGTTTTTGTTTTTTTTTGGCAATAAAAGTTAAATGTATTTACTCTATCATTAATATTTTCCACATTTAAAAGAATGGTATGACCAAAAGAAAATCTTATGTTTTTTTTTATAATTCAACTTTTTTTATTGTTCAACAGCCAAGAACAAAGAACACACTTCGCACTACACATACATATGATACATGTTACATATTCAGCCACCTGTCACACTGAGAAAATTCAACTAAGAAAAACAACATAAAGTAAACATATATGGAAATTAAGGTAGTGGTATCTTTGTAAGTACATACTCATTTATCCTAATTTTAGATGTTGCCAGAGATTATCCCATTTTCTATGTACTTCTCCCTCATTGTTCAATCTCCCCAACATACACTCATACGATGCAATTTCGATCATGCCATTAATCCACTCTTTCATTTCTGGCATTCTGGGACATTTCCAATTACGTAGTATTATCCTGGCAGCTGTAATGCATCCAATCTTGAGCAGAATAAAGGAATTTTTATCTATATTAGGTATCACTAGTTTATCACCCAGAAGGCATAGCCGTGGCTCTACAGGTAACTCACAGCCTAGCCACTCCTCCATTATTCTTAAAGTTTTACACCAGAATGGGTAAACTAGACAACATTCCCAGATCATGTGTAAATATGTGCCAAAAGACCTTATGTTTAACCAAAGCTGCACATGTTTGGAAAAAAAAACTGCAAATGCAAATACTTTTAAATATTGTAACAATTTCAAACCATTTTTTTTCTACTGTAAAATTTTTAAAAATATAATAATTTATTGTGTATCTATTTTAGGATTGAAAAATCGAAAATTGAGAAGGCTGCATTCACTTAAATTGCATATTGATGCTAACATTTTTGCTCTCACTGTGGATAAAGGTTCTTGATAAAGGAAATCTTACTGTCATGCTTTGTGGTCTTTAAAATTGGAGGATAATATTTATAAATTATATACTACTAATAATTTTAGTTTTTATAAATGACTGGATTTTTATTTTTGGGTAAACTATTACTTTCAGGTCATTACAGAGACACAGTTTATCAGTTTTTGTATTGTTCTTGGTTTTTTATTTGTGTTAAGTTTTTTTTTCTGTCCATTTACAGATGCACCCTAAACCCTAGTGACCAGATGGCCATGGAGGGGCCACTGTCTCGAGTCAAGTCCATCAAAAAGTCTCTGCGACAATCCTTCCGCAGGATCCGCCGCAGCCGAGTTTCCATGCGCAAACACCACACTAACAACGCAGCCAAGGTGGGTAATAAAGTCTAAATCTCTTATATTGTGTTGTAGGTCTTAGACCATTTTAAACGGGTCTTCATTTTAATGTCCATGTAAACCTACCCCACATCCATCCAATCAACGACAATCTACCTGGTGAAGACACTGAGCTGGACAGACGGTTATATAAATTTAGTTTATTACAGTTTAATTATTTTTTTTTTAAGAAAAGTTACATTGAGAAAAGATATCTGACAGAATTTTTGACATAATTAAAAATATGTAGCTAAGAAATAATTAATTAGATTTCTTTTTTTTTGTGGGGAAAATAAAAATCTTTTCCGCTGACCCAACTGGGCTATTAGGAAAAAAACCTTTATAATAATTAAAATTTATCCTTGTCTGAAATTTCATTCTTAATGGTCTTAAAGTATTAAATTCTTAAGAGCATAAACAGAAATAAAAGATTAACCAAAATTAGAAAGACAAAGGCTAGTCACTGAGGAGAATCCTTATGAAAGTTCCAAAAGAGGACCAAATGTGACAATATCTTTGATGTAAATCTTAAATAAATTTTTCCGATAGTAAAAGTGTTGTCGCCTGGCTTAACCATATGATGACTGAAGATACCGGAGCAGTTGACCATAATAATTAAAAACTTTTTTTTTTTACCAAATATATACAAAAATTTGACACATACTTTATAACAATCAAGACTGGAAGTTCCAAAAAGTACAGTGGAAGAAGTACCACAGGAGATATACTATTGGGGGCACTTTCCAATAATTCTCTGAACAGTTTTGTGAATCTCTTTCCAGTACATTTAGATTCTATCACAGTCCCAAAATACATGCATTACTGTGCCAATATCTTAGTATGGCGGTTGAACTCCTTTTCCGAATTTACATTGCCAATCTTAGCCAATCAAATTCACCAGTTTTGGGTCAATTCTGAGTTTTCACAACTAGCACAGAGCCTCTGGGATGGAGAGAGGCTGGATTTACCTTCCCCAGATCCATTGTCTTAATCCAGATTTAAGACACAGCTGAGAACAATTGGGAAATATTCTATGAAGGCTAACTGTGTCTTACATAAAGAGTTATTTCAGTAGCGATTGGTGCTGTGTACTTCAGAGTTATTGAAACGGTGATGCTGGCTTGATGGTGAATATTCTGGATCTTTCTGCAGCTGCAGGAGATCAATGCCAGGCTGGAGGCCGAGGCTCTGCAGGAGATGGAGCTGGCTCCTGTACAAAGAAAGATTGAAGCCCGTTCATCTGACGACTCCTTCACGGGCCTCGTCAGAACGCTCTACTTCGCAGATACGTTTGTCAGTGATAGTAAGTAACACAGTTTTTTTTATATCTGCAATTAGGGATTAGATTTTGGGTCTTATAACTGATACAATGACCTTCATCATCTTCCTATTTTCCTCAGGTTCTCACAGTACACCTTCACTGTGGGCAGGGACCAATGGCGGAGCTGTGTTTGCATATGTCCTCCGTGTCCCACCACAGGAACGAAGGGCAGAAGATCCAGTGACTGCTCATGCAGGTACAAAAACTAAAATATAAAATAATAGTCAGAAATAAAGTACATTATTAAAGCTTTAAAATCATATTTAATATATCAGCAGTAATTTGCCAATTAGGAGCATGTTATGGTTGTGTTTACTTTTAATACAAAGTACTGTTGTGAATCTGCTACTGCATCATTATCTACATGCTGCAGGTGATTGGTTGAGATTGCTCCTCAACATTTTAAATGCCCCAGTGTTGTTTTACACTAGCAATTTGCAGTGTGTTTTTCTAAGATCCTCTTCCACCCCAGCTTCACATGATTTAGATCTGCTAAATGGAGTTGCATATATCATATTTGCAGCAGCAGTGTGTTATATTCTCAGACTACATGTTGGTGAATATACTGGGACTTGCTCTGCCACCATAATAAAAGCAGCAGCAGCAGCATATCAGGTCTATTCCACCAAGACCAAACACATCAACATTGCCATATACTGCACATGTTTGTTACCATACAAAATCTCTCTGAAAGATGTCATGACAGAAATAAATAGTGCATATTTAATGCAATTTGATATTAATTTCATATTTCATGTTTAATTTTTACATTATATTTTACATATTATAAAATGTGGAGCATATTAACAAGGTGTGTGTATGTGGGTCAAAGATGAAAAGGGGTTTCAATCATCAAAATGTGTAAAACAGCTTTAATACAATTTCTATATTTGTCAATTTCTTAGTAGAAACACAATATCTATCATTACCTTGATTTACAAGGACACCCACTAAAAAGTAAATAAATTACTATAAATTGGTTTAAATACCAGAAACAAAATCTTGTAATGCATGTTTAATCAACATGATAAAATGATTAAACATTAAAATATGTTTTTTTATTATTATTATTAATATTGCTCTATATGTATATTGATTTTTATGTACCGCCCATTGGTCAGTCTTGTGGTTGTTTGTAAATATTAAAAGGTGGTGTTTGCTGATTAAAAGCACTAATTAACTGCCACTTTAAATTCCTTTGCTGATATCATTTGTCAGCATGGCATTTTAAGTCATTAAACAAAAATGTAAATGTAGCATGAAAAACATCATCTTTTTAATTATTCAGTAAAGGTCAGGAAATAATGATTTTATTTTTTTCATTTTTACATATGTTAAGCTGAACAAATTATTCAACCCATATTGACATTTGAAGATGTTCACAATTATTCCAAACATAATGAACATTTTAAATGCATTAAATGTTCCTTTTTTTTGTAAATGAATTCCATTTTTATAGTTAATATTATGCGACTACCAAAATGGAATGTTTCACTTTTGACCCATAACATTTAACCCCAAACTTAAAACAAAGCAAAACCTCAAAATTTCCTTCAACAATACATGATGATGATGTAGCTTTCACCACATTATTGGCATAGAGGCTTATTTTCCTTAAGTGGAAACATCTCCACCTTCATATAATAAAATTGTTTGTGTTTAAAGTCAGAAAAAATTTGGTTTTCATTAAGAGGGTCTTTACAACTTTTTATAAAACATAGAAAACGTTTGTCGAATTATATTGATACCATTGATCTTTTTTATTATATTATGCAAGAGGTACACAAATTGGGATTACATACAAAGAAAACAAAACAACACAGAACAGATGAAAAAAAACAAAAAACAATACAGTGAGGTACTGACAGGTACGTGTTTACGTGCGTGTGTGTTTGTGTGCATGTTTGCATGCGTGCGTGTGTGTTTGAGTGTGTGTGTTCATACATGCATACATACATACATACATACATACATGCATACATACATACAGTTGAAGTCAGAATTATTTGCCCCCCTTTTTCAACACATTTCTAAACATAAGTTTTAATAATTCATTTCCAATAACTGGATTTTCTTATAATATTATAAGTAAATAATATTTGACTAGATATTTTTCAAGACACTTCTATACAGCTTAAAATGACATTTAAAGGCTTAACTAGGTTAATTAGGTTAACTAGGCAGCTTAGGGTAATTAGGCAAGTTATTGTATAACCATGGTTTGTTCTGTAGACTATCGGAGAAAAAAAGCTTAAATAGGCTAATAATTTTGGCCTTAAAATTGTTTTAAAAGAAATTAAAAACTGCTTTTATTCTAGCTGAAATAAAACAAATAAGACTTTCTCCAGACGAAAAAATATTATCAGACATACTGTGAAAATGTCCTTGCTCTGTTAAACATCATTTAAGAAATATAAAAAAAAAGAAAAACAAATTTAAAGGGGGGCTAATAATTCTGACTTCAACACACACACACACACACACACACACACACACACACACACACACACACACATATATATGGGAGAGAGAGAGAAAAAGAAACCAATCAGTTGTAAGGAGTGACAATGATAACAACAGTAATAATAATACCGACAATAATAATTACAACAACAAGTACTTCTATAAACTACTACTACTACAAAAATGACTAAACTACTACTACTACTACTACTGATAGTATTGATATTGAAATAGAAGAGGAATAACCCATATTGTATATTTACTGTATTATTTAATAACTACATTCTTTTATTTTTATTATTTATATATTTTAAATGGTCATTTGTACTTGGTTGTGTTGTATAGTTGGGATTATAAGGGTGGTAGATATGGTGGATTGGTGTGGGATAAAAAGTAGAGCAATGTTATTATTTTTGTATGTATATGATATAAGGTTGCAAAAATCTGACATTGCAATATTTTAGTTTGCTGCGATATATATTGCAGTATGAATGTAATTTCACCTAATGATTTGAATAGCTCTATTTGGAACGATTTCATTAATTTAGATCGACTGGAATGATCAAGGCCCAATCCCAATTTTACCCCTAACCCCTACCCCTCGTTTTGCGCGTTCACGTCAAGGGGTAGTGGTGTCTCAATTCTCTTTAGCTTGAAGACGTATGGCTAAGGGCAAGGGGTATACACCCCTTCAAACGAAGATTTTTCAGGACCACACTTGATACCTAGATGTGAGAATTTCCTGGAATACACCTGCCACAACGGCAGTATTGCTGAACCCGGAAGTAAGGAGATCCACAAATTAGTACTTTTTTGTCATTATTACAAATTTTTACAACAAACAAACATATGTTTTAATATATTCATAACCACGTTCGTGTTTTACCGTCATGCTTAAAAAAAAAAAAAAACGGCAAAAAAACCCGCTAAATTTTGCGATCTATAATCCATAATCATCACTCCTGTACAGCAGTCCCACAACATTCTGACACTCAATGACACTCGAACACTCTGTCAGAAAAGTCTAGTGGCTAAGAATGAGCCTTTTACAGTGTCTGCTATAATGTTAATGTTGTTTTCGTGTGTTTACATAGATGAATACGGCCACTGTGTAAATGCACAGTACAGTTACGATCTTACTGCCACATTATATCATTATGATAACATAATATATGCCTTCAGGGGTTTCCTGAAGATAAATAACAAAAAACAACACAACTGGAATAACTACAGCAGTCGCAACCGTCTGATCTCATATCTCATATAAGCAAGAGATTGCGATGACATATGATGACGTGTGCAGGTGTTGAAGTGCTGTCCCAATTCTTAGGGGTAAGTTTTGAAGCCCTTCCCCTTAACCCTCGGTTGTAAGGGCCAAGGGGAAGGGGTAGGGGTACAAAAATAGAATTGGGATTGGGCCCAAGTCTTTTTCTATGAAGTGCATCGGCATAAAATATAATGAATTACAAACATATATAAATACGACAGCAAAAATAAAAATGTTGTAGCTGGAAATGTGTTGATTGAATAAGAAAAGGTCATAACTATTAATAAAATATTGATTTTTTTATTTTTTTTGTACTACTGTATTATCGGAGTATGAAGCTAATGCAATAAAGATGTATAAAAATCAATCAATAAATAAAAATGTGTTCTGAGGAGGTTAACAGTATTCAAGTACAGAAATGGAAACATCAAACATGAACAAACAAGGTTGTCATCACTGTAGAAATAATTTTTTAAATAATATTTAACTAATCATTTAATCTTTAATAAACAATCTAATCCAACGATGTGACTTGTGATATCGATGCTCAAAGGATATATTGTTCAGCCCTATGTATTTAATAATACATCAGTCAAATGCTTACTATAAAATTGCTTTTCCATCACCAGCCAAAGAGATCCAGTTGATGCATCGTGCTCCAGTTGTCGGCTTGGTGGTCTTGGATGGGAAGGGAGCCCCTCTGCCTGAACCCCTAGAAGTGGCACATGACCTTGCACGCAGTCCTGAAATGCACGGCTCACACCATTTATTGGTTGTGTCAGAGGAACAATTTAAGGTGAGAATTTTCACAGTACAATTTATATTTCCAATATATATATATAGTGTCTTACCGTAGTTGTGTGTGCGCAGCTTTTTACACTGCCAAAAGTGAGCAGTAAGTCGAAGCTGAAGCTGACTGCGGTGGATGGCTCTCGTGTGCGGCGTGTTGGTGTGGCTTGGTTTGGTTCTCGGACTGATGAACAGTTAGAGAGCTGTCTGGTGGTGCTGACCAATCAGGGGGAGCTCCACGTCATCTCTCTGCCCTCCATCAAAATGCTGGTCCATTATCCTTGCATACGGAGAGAAGACGTCAGTGGAATCGCGTCCTGTGTCTTCACCAAATATGGCCAAGGTAAGAAAGAGCTGACTTTCACATACAATACACCATTAGATTAGCTGCTAGTATAAATGAAATAGGAATTTTTAAATGTTGTAAAAGCTGGTATATGGAAACTTGTAGTTGTAAGAATAACAAGTCAGAACCAGTAGTTAAACATTCAGAGTTGGTTTTTGTTTTATTTTGTAGCAGATAGAAAAATGTCTAAAATTTAAATGCATGATTTGAAAAAAAAAAGAATGACTAGACATTCTAGACTAGAATAATGGTCCATTTGTTCATGTATTTACTGGCATCAAGTATGGAAAATCTTGTAACATTTATTAATCATAGTTCAACATTAACTAATGCACTTTCCTGGAGGACCACCAACACTGCATGTTTTGAATGGCTCCTTAGTCTGTCAAACCAATTACAGGTTTTACAGTCTCTGCTAATGCTGATGATCTGAATCAGGTGTGTTTGGTTAAGGAGACAAGGGCTGTTTTTCAATTCCATGAACGCAGAGAACGGACTTGCGTTCTTGTGGAGACCAGTCTTGCCAGGTGTCCTCGGAAGAACAAACTCGGGAGACCACGAGAACAGAGAACGCGTCCTGTGAGAAATGAGATGCTGCGTTCTTCCTGATGGTCACATGACCTTCACGTGTCTTTAATGGAAAAGTATTTCAACATTACAGCATTCATACAATGATTTTTTGTTTTCCCCCTTTTCAAAATATATTATATGCATAAAAACATTAGAAATATACGTTGCACAATATAAATAAAACTGATTTTAATACGAATTTTAGCAAACAAACACTCTTAATGTGTTTATTCATTTATTAAGATGTCCATGGTGATGTTTATATTCACAGTTTCATTTAGGGAAACTCCTTAGTTAAATAACTTATATCTCTGAACTTTAATAATAAATCTAAATAAAATGCTGTGCTTCCCACTTCCAGTCGCAATGACTTCTGGGACTTCTAGAGTGAGATAGTTCTCAAGTCTGCATCGGTGCGTCCTCGATATCAAGAACACATCCAGGAAGTTTCACGCGTCATCTGTTCTTGCGGTCTTGAGTATTGGAACTGAACTTTGGCAGCTGATGATGACGTTACACGAGGACGCAAGACCGCTGAAGAACGCATATTGAGAAACAGCCAAGGAAAATCTGCAGAGCTGGTGGTCCTCCAGGAACGGGATTGAGAAACACTAAACTAATGCATTATTAAAATCCGATGTTGTGCAGGTTAACATGGACTAACGTTATTAAGCTTTAATAACATTAACTGATATTAATCAAGACAAATAAACACCATAATAAATGTATTATGAATTGCTTGTTCATGTTAGTAAATGCATTATCTTTAACTAATGCACCGTTATTTATTTACGTTTTAAACATTTAACATTTTAAAGTGTTACTCAAAAAAGTCAAAATTGTAACATTGAAACATAATTTCTTTGAGAAAAAACATCATAATATGTAAACTTGCAATTGAGGAAAAAAGTTATTATTGTAAGTTATAAAATAAGATTTCTGAAGGACAAATTCTGGATTGCCAGATGTAAACTTTGGATTTGAGTGGGAGGAAAAATCAAGGTTGCTAGGAATTCTGACAGAACGGCAGAATTGTGAAATGTAACCGAAGTTTTAATAAAAAAGCAGAGTTGTGAAATTCATTCATTCGTTTTCTTTTCGGCTCAGTCCCTTTATTAATCTGGGGTCGTCACAGCGGAATGAACCGCCAACTTATCCAGCATATGTTTTACGCAGCGAATGCCCTTCCAGCTACAACCCATCACTGGGAAACACCCATACACACTCGTCCACACACATACACTACGCGCAATTTAGTTTACCCAACTCACCTATAGCGCATGTCTTTGGACTGTGGGGGAAACCAGAACACCCAGAGGAAACCCACATAAACAAGGGGAGAACAAGGGGAGAACATGCAAACTTTAGGAGGATTTAAGTTGCTAGGAATTCTGACAGGAAAAAAAAGGCAGAGGGGCGTCATGGTGGCGCAGCGGGTAGGACTATCGCCTCACAGCAAAAAGGTCACTGGTTCGAACCCCGGCTGGGTCAGTTGGCTTTTCTGTGTGTAGTTTACATGTTCTCCCAGTGTTCGTGTGAATTTCCTCTGGGTGCTTCGTTTTCCCTCACAGTCCAAAGACATGTGCTATAGGAGAACTGAATAAGGTAAATTGGCTGTGTGTGAATGCAAGTGTGTATGGCTGTTTCCCAGTATTGGGTTGCAGCTGGAAGGGCATCTGTTGTGTAAAACATGTGCTGGAGAAGTTGGCAGTTCATTCCGCTGTGGCGACCCCTGATTAATAAAGGGACTAAGCTGAAAAGAAAATGAATGAATGAAAAAAAGGCAGAATTGTGAAATGTAAACTTGGAATTTTGAACAAAAAAGGAGTTGTGTGATGTATACTATTCTGACAGAAACAAAAATGTGAGAATTGTCAGATGTACACTAAGAATTCTGCTAGGAAAATTGCTACATTTGTGCAAAAAGATTTGAACTTCTGAGGGAAATGAGCCTGAATTGTGAGGCGTATATTCTGAATTCTGATGGTAAAAAAACAAGCATTGCTTGTTGCAAGTAAAAAATTGGCATTCCCTTTTTAAAAGTTCCACAGTGTAAAGCAGCTTCCATGTGATTGTCTGTGAAACTCTGTCTGGTCCTCTTGTAGGTTTCTACCTGATCTCTCCATCTGAGTTTGAGCGGTTTTCTCTCTCCACCCGTTGGGTCGTGCAACCTCGCTGTCTGGTTGAGCCTCCCCTCCAGATGAGGTCCAAGAGCCCATCAAGCCCTGTTCACAGGGATCTGCCAGATGGAGTACCCACCGAACACAGGTGTGTGTGTAGCCATGTAAAGAATATTGCTAAACAAAGACAAATGCACCATGTCTTTAATAATATAATAACACATTGTATGTATACTGCTGGTGTCAATCTGCGTCCATCCAAGATGTCCAGCTATGAGACACAAGCCTGTTTAAAATCCTGCCTCTTCACTCTTGCCTTTGTGGCTTAAATATATATATATATATATATATATAT
>CAIGQZ010000217.1:213191-230220 GCA_903798205.1 Danio tinwini | reverse complement strand
ATAGCTTTATTTAAATAAAAGACATACTTTATACAATGATATAAATAAAATAATAAATATATACACAAAACACTTACTGTGCACTAGTTTATCCTTTGTGCCTTTTTTCCTCTCTTTTTTTGCAGTGTCAGAATTGCTCTAATTTTGCTGTACTAAATACTCCGTACATAGTCTTGGGTTATTGTAAAAAAAAATGATAAAAGTGTTTTTACATTGACGATTGTTAATTTTTTCTTTTCAGAAATTTCAAAGGGGATAGTGAAGGATATGGTGAGATTCAGTGATGTTTTTTTTTTTTTTGTAGTTGTCTGTGAACTAAGCGTCTAATACTAAAATATGCATGTTGTTAGTGCTTTGTTGAATGCTTTCCCACATTATTCTCACAAGTCTCATGCAGATGACTTACAAACACAATCTGTAATTGATGAAACTGGGCCACAATGATAATTACAATATTACAAGTACTTGCAATTTATTTGAGGGCATATAAATGGCAAAGCATCATACTACTGTATATAAACAGCCTTCAAGTGCACTCGTGTATAAACTCATCATATAATTTACTGTAATTATGTACAGCTAATAAGAGACCCCCTAAATGATCAGTTTCTTTGGATATACGATTTATACCTATATGTTTTTGTTTTATTTTGTAAACTACTAATGGTATTTCTTCCAAATATGATGATGATGATGATGATAATAATAATAATGATAATAATATAAGAAAAATAGATGCACAAAAATAATAGTATGGTCTAAAAAAATAAACATGCAATTAGATTGGCAATTGAAAACAACACATTTGCATTATTTGATAATATACAGAAGTTAATTTTAGATTATGGTAGTTTATTACCACATTGTCCAAATATAAATGACCTTACTTTTATTTACTTTTTATTACCATTTTGTTTGACTCTTGTTTCCTTTGTCCAATGTAAAAAGGTCTGTGTGCTATACATTTAAAATGTTGAAAATAATGCAATAAAATCTAAAAACAAAATAATAATAAAATTTGCCTGAAAATAAAAAGGTCATGTTTTCAGACATTATGTATTATTTTGACAGATAATGTTAATATTGTTATTATTATTAGTATTATTATTATTATTATGAAATGCAAATTCAGAAGTGTATTATTAAATGTAAATAATCTGAGACCAGAGAAAAAGAAACGAAAAAAAAACATGATAAAGAAGCTGAAAAATGTCTAGAAAAAAAATAAGAAGCTAGGCATTTTTTTTCTATCTTAAAGAAGGTAAAGCATAATAAATAAATAATGATAACAATATAATAATAATTTCAGAAGCTCATATGCAACATTCAGAAAAGTTCAGATCTGAATTTGGTGAAATAACCCTCATTTTCAGTCACAACAAATGCAAATATTTTAAAAAATTAAGTGCTGTAAATGATTATATATGTAGAAATATAAATTTATGTGGATGAAGTATTATCAGGCCTTTTATAGAATAAAAACACTCAAACCTATACTTAATACATACAATAAAGCACCGCAAATTTATTTAATAAAATAAATAATTAGTTATAAAATCTATTATTATTTGGATGAACTAAATTGGTTGTAGTGTATGAGTGAGTGTGTATGGGTGTTTCCCAGTACTGTGTTGCACCTGGAAGGGCACCCACTTCGTAAAACATATGCTGGAATAGTTGGTGGTTCGTTCCACTGTGGCGACCCCTGATAAATAAGGGACTTAGCCGAAGGAAAATTAATGAATTATTATTTTATTTTATGATTATATTAATTATAATATAAAAATAAAGTGATATAATTAATTTAATGACAATATTTAATTATTAAATTAATTATTATATTTTTCATTATATTATAATTAATATCATATAAAAAAGCAGTATTTAAGTAAAAGCAAAACATTCCTGTGGCCTGCCAGTAACCACAATTGCAGATTGTCTGAATAACTCCTCTTGAAAGTGTTTGCATGTTTGCACTGGACTGATCCGTGTGCTTGTGTGTTCCAGAGAATTCTGCTAGACAAGTAATGGAGCATGCTTTGCTCAACGATGAGAGTGAGTACACGAGGAATCAGCCGTTAGACAGCATATTCAGTTAGATGTCTAAAGAAATCATTAGAATAGCATTATCAGATTATTGCCAGTTTGTTATTTGTTTCTTGCTTGCTTTGTTTGTTCTGTGACAAAAACTACAATCTAAACATGCTGAATGTATTCTAGTAATCGTGGTCTGGTCTGCGCAGTCATGTGTGCACATGATCTGTAACACTGCCATCTGCCTGCACTATAATATTGTCTTATTAATATATATGTGTGCAAGTTTTTGAAGAGAAGAACGCATTTTTGAGTACTTTACACACAGTTCTTGTGAGGACTAGTGATTTGTGAGTAAAACTGTTTGAATCACATCTTGCTTTTATGCAGGAGTTCTGCAGGAGATCCAAAAGTCTCTAGAAGGAGATCAAACGTAAGGATGTTTAATTTTTGCAGATTTCTTTTTATTAATATTCATGAATGCCTGTGTGGTCTGAATAATAATCTGCCAATCGTTTATTCAAAGGACGTTCCTAGAGAACAATCTGAAGACAAAGCCTAAAGCAGGCAATGTGCTAAGTAATGGAGGTAATGACTTTTCTGTTGCTAATTAGCATCAATTGTTATTTTGCATTGTAATTGTTATGTTGTAAGTATTACCCCTGTGGAAAAAATAGTGATCACCATCTTCTAGAAGGCATTTTATCGGGATGTGAAATGCAGATCTTAGTCTTCGGGTGCAGTAGTGTGTTGTGTTATGCAGGCCTTATAAATGTTTGGAGGTCCTTTGCACAAGTGCTTCTGATTTATATGTTGTGCACAAGCCTGACTTTTTATATTTGAGTCACTTCATGAAATGTAAAGATGGAGAATTTAAATTGTATTGGATTATTATTATTATTAATTTTAATTACGAATATTAATGTTTTGTTTAATGCAAAACTGAATGCAAATGAATTTGTATTAGTGAATGTAAAATGGTCAGAGACCTTAGAGTTTTTTGTAGATAAGCTAAGAAAACAAATAAATAATGATAATGATATACTATTATTATTAATAATACTATTATTATTATTATTTATTATTATTCATAATAATAATAATAATGTTAAATTGTAGATTATAATATTTTATATCTTTTTTACTTTACATTTCTTGTTAACAAAGGTTGATAAAAATCACTATTAAAAGTAAAATATAAATATTAAATCAAATAATAACACAACTGTATCAAAATTACTATATAATAAATGATTGTTTTAGAACAACAATTGGGGAAAATATACCAAAACATACAAAGCAAAGTTTTCCTTCAATACATTTATTTTGGTCTCTAGCCACTTCATTAAATGTGTTTATTACATATTCATTAAAAGCTACAAGGTAAATGTAAAGTTCACAGGCTTTACTGTCAGGCACGTTTCCCTCTGCAATGAAGTTCTTACTTAACTTTCAACTCTGAAGACTGTTACAAAATAGAAATCCAAAAAAATAACATGATCAGAAATAAGGAACATAAATATATAGCGTACAATGGTCTGATAAAAGTACTAATATTTGTTTTAATGTTTAATAAAAAAAGTAATTTAAATAGTGTTTGCATATTCATATTTCAAACTTCATTGTTTATACTCATATTTATAATTGCTATATATATATATATATCTCGTAGTGCTGTCAAAAGATTAATCGAATCTGAAATAAATAAATGAAATTATTTGTAACGTTTAATTATGATTTTTCCCCTTGAAAATTCTGGCTTTAAGTTACTTTTATTCAACCAGCAAGATTTTTTTTAACTGGATATGACACGGGGTTCTTCTAAAAGAAAATAAGACTATGCACAAGAGGCACATCATTGTGAAAAACAAGAACTATTTCTCAGCTTTTATTTACATTTGTAAAAAAAAAGTCATAATTTGCCATGGGTATGAATAATTTCAGGCATGACTGTATATGTGTACTGTGCATATGTAAACACGCATGTATATATTTAAGAATTGTTCTTTTTATATAGAAATTTATATTTATGCACATTTTATATATATATATATACATACATACATACATACACACACACACATACACATACACACATACATACACACACACACACACACACACACACACACACACAGTTTTTTTTAACACATTTCTAAACATAAGTTTTAATAACTCATCTCTAATAACTGATTTATTTTATCTTTGTCATGATGACTGCACATAATATTTGACTAGATATTTTTCAAGACACTTCTATACAGCTTAAAGTGACATTTAAAGGCTTAACTAGGTTAATTAGGTTAACTAGGCAGGTTAGGGTAATTAGGCAAGTCATTGTATAACAGTAGTTTGTTCTTTAGACTATAGAAAAATATATAGCTTAAAGGGGTTTATAATATTGACCTTAAAATGTTTTTTAAAAATTTAAAAACTGCTTTTGTTCTAGCCCAAATAAATAAGACTTTCTCCAGAATAAAAAATATTATCAGACATACTGTGAAATTTTTCTTGCTCTGTTAAGCATCATTTGGGAAATATTTAAAGAAAAAAATTATTCAAAGCGGGGCTAATAATTCTGACTTCAACTATATATGTAAATATTTGAAGTGTTTATATGTAAATATGGAAGTATTTTATAGATTTATTACATATTATTAATGAATTAATTATTGTCAAATAGAATTTTATAAAATTATATATTATAAAGTGTGTGCGTGCTTGTGTATGTGTGTGTATATATATGTGTGGCTATTTATATATTCATGTAAAGCACTTTGAATTACCATTGTCTATGAAATGTGCTATGTAAATAAACTTGCCTTGTCTGTTTATGAAAGCGTGGGAACCCTGCACAGAAACTTTTATTTTACATGCAATTAAAAACGATTAATTATTTGACAGCACTAATAATATATTGTGTGTGTACTTTTTTTGTCTTCTGTCCACAGATTGAGCCTTTTTTAATTCCCAGTGCCTGAATGATTGTGGATGCGCTCTTCATTCTAGACTTGCTTCCGATCTGAACACTACTGCTAGTTACCACTACTGAACCATGACAAAAAGAGCGAAACCTCCTACGCCCAGACAGGACAGGAGAGAGAGCAAGGGACCACCACCAGTGCCTGCCAAGACCAAACACTGTATTTCCACTCACTCCATCACACGCTAGCCGCTCGCAACACCTCAGCAAACACAGCGGCATTTCAAAGACTCGCAGTTTCTTTTTTAACTTATTTTTTTAATGCATGACTTCCATTTTTTTACCAGATCAATGACCTCAGAGTTGGTGTAAAATACTGGCGTTTGGATACCATGAGCGGTTGCTGACCATTTAGGGTTGGACGACTAAGGCAGCATTAGCAATAGATGCTAACTTTAAACTGCATACAGATTTTAAGTATTCCACAAAAAGTAGTGTTGCCTTTTCCCCGTCCAGGTTTCAAGTTCTTATAGGTACTTGTACACTACTGTGTAGTACATATGCTGTAGTTTCTAGGCTGTACAGCTTTCTAAGGGGCTAGGTTTTGATTTTCGGTTTTATTTTTATTTTTTAACGTAATTCTGTTTTTGTTATGCCACGAATGAACGATGTAATCTAGGAATGTAATTTTAAAAATATTGTAGTCTAATGTTTTTAATATATGTGTATATGAAAAAAAAACTAAATCCGTACCTGTTTTTTTGGACGGTGGGTTCTACGGAGGGCCGTATTTTCTGATCTGAGGAAATATTTTGGTACTGTCTCCTGAAATGCTTTTTTAGCGTTTTCTTTGGGGGGGAGCTCTAGAATATATTTTTGTAGAAACATGATGATTATGTATGAGAACACTAATTATTATTCTTTCTAATTTCACACTACAGTCTTCTCAGTAAAACGATTTTTCACACAAACTGTCTTTTTCTTCGTTTTTTTTTTTTGAACAATACACATATTCTGTCTGCATGACAGTGAATAGATGAATGCAGGAGACGTCTGTTTATGATATAAAGAATATGCAATATCCACTATTCAAGTTTGGTTTTCTGTCAGAAAGCTTGAACAAAAATAATTTTTGCATTAAATCTGAGTTTCTAAGCACCGTTGAAAGATGAGATGTGTTATGCATAACAGCAATCCTCCTTTCATGACAAAAAAGATTCTAATTGGGCAAATCAATGTATGAATGAAAGTTGGACTTGCAATAAGTGCAAATGTGTGAATTTTAAGGAAACGTGTATGCTATGAGTTTCATATAAAGGTGCCATAGAATGCTTTGATACATTGTTTAAACTTCTCTGATATCTGCACAGAAGGGATGTGAATTGGGTGAAAAAGAAAACTTATTTGGAAGGGTCATGAATATTAATGAGCTGCCAGAGCTTTCTATGGGGCGGTTTACACCTAGGCACTTGCATTTTTTGTTCTGATTGGAAAACTATCCCTTCGTGAAAAGGACAAGTGTAAATAAATGCTCTCTGATACGCGGTCGATATGGATTTAAATCCGGTCGCTCAGACCACTTCAGGAGCTGGTTTGGGACGCATTCCAGATGAATTGTTGAAACCACGTATGGTAATTTTATTTCTACCAAAATGAAAAGATAAACATGAGAGTAAACGTGTTATGGGTTATATGACCACAGATATACAAGCACAAATGCATAAGCTACAGAAGGCCACAGATGACAATTTAAGATGTTTGTTTGGTTTTATTAATTTTTTTTGTTTACATGATTAAATTAAAATTAAATTAAATTAAATTAAAATCTGATTAGAAAAAAATCTAAAATCAGATGAGCCCTAAGGCTTTCGTGTCTAACGCTCACAGTGTAATGTATTCTGAAATGTACATGTGCAAATGAATCATACTTCAGTACAATCAAGTAGATGCCCTGATAAATGACAATGTTTTCAAATATCGGGGGGGGTTATGTTAGCTATCTCTCCATAACAGCTCCTGAATTGTGTTGCAAATAAAATATAGGCTAAACTAAAGTTATACCCAACAAAAGAGACAGGCAGAGATGTATTTACAGTTTTGTTTTGTGGGTTTATGTATCTGTAACAGGCAGGAATCAATAACCTCTGTGTAAACATGAGTTTGATGAAGTTTATTGCTTTTCTTTATAGAGATCCCGTAAGAGCTGAATATGGCACGTTTGTTCATTATGCATCAAAAACTTAAAGTATATTCAGCAGTTTTTTATGTGTTTTTTTGCCTCAATTAGATTACAGTCATCTGCTGCCTCATTACAAACATACGTGTCACAATATACACGTTAAACTAACAAAAGATACAGTAAACAGACCTTATGACTCTTTAGAGTGGTGCTGAATGAATATAATGCATCTTTCCTGAATTTTGCATTCGGACGATCTGTAAACAGGGGAGATGCTGTGTCTGGTTAAATTCATATTAACATTACATCTCCCACACCCCCCATAATCGTTCGAACTGTCAGTTTCTTAGACTATCAATTCATGACCACGCCCAGCTGGGATGCAGTGGTCTGAAACTGGCAAGTACCAAACGATAGACACTGTACAGTAACTGTTCAACAGTTGAAAACTAAAATAAATTTAATTAACAAATGAGTTAATTTGAATATGTGAATTTGGCTCAATAAGGCATGCATACAGTATGTATTACCAGAGATGTATAAAGTACTAGAGACCCAGATTTAAGTAAAAGTACAAGTGCTCTATCAAAAAAGTGACCTGAGTAGAAGTTGAAGTGCTCTTTAAGCACAATACTTAAGTGGAAGTACTAAAGTATTGCAAGTAGTTTATTTAAAATTTTACTAAAGTACTGAAAGTAAAAGTACAAGTATTGCGTTATGTAGTTATTAAAGAAAGCAGTCAAAAGACATTGTTTTGTTTATTTTAAATATCTTTTTTGGGGCATGTGATTAAGCAGAATGATGGTTTCAACTTATAAAATATATATTAACAGAGCCATCTGCTGCTCTGGCAGTGATAATGTGGGTTTGGAATGATTCAAAACATTTTTATAATTGTAACGATGCAGCACATAAAAAATTATCAGAGTAAAAGTATTAAACTCATCGGAAATATGTACTGAAGTAAAAGTAGAAGTAGGAGAAAAAAAACAATACTCCAATAGAGTACAGATACAACCTTTTAGTACTTAAGTACAGTAGTGAAGTAGTTCTACTTCGTTACTATACATCTCTGTATTACACAAAGTACTGAAAATAAAATCAAAACATTTTTAAGTATCCTAAATAAGTTTTATGGTCTTTTTTCAAAAACAATCTTCACAAAAAGATTGTTTTCTTGCTGATTTTTGGGGTCACCTGTTCGTTGTGAATATTGTGTTATTAGGCCAAAACAAGCCATTAAATGGACATTTTTATGTAAAATAGAAAGTTCTAAATACTTTCCAGTATATAATCATTTTTGTTTAATTATATTTATATACCTTTATCTTTAATTTAGACTAAAATATAAACCTGTCTATTTCCATTGGTGCTTATAGGGGGTTTGTAGCTTTTGATGGTTTTTCTTTTTAAAGAAATGTACTTTGCTCGGATAGATTGTCATACATGGCCAAGAGTTTTGATAATCTATTATTAAGAGTAGCTTTGTTCCCTAATCGCAGTAGCTCAGATGCTTGTCTGATATTGGACACCATCCTTTAGAAAATCCTGGAGAATAGCTGTTTACGCCATTGGCCAAACCCCAAAAGAGAATTTCAAAACACACAGAAAATTTACTAATTTAGTTTCCTATATTAGTCATATAGATCAATTGATTTAAGTGGCAAAAAAGAGTTAGTTTAGATGTTATGGTTTTTCTCACTCAGTATATTATTCTACATACTAAATAGACATATCCTTATGATGGCAAAGGGACAAACATTTTTGAAAGTTTATTAAAGAAATGTCTTCTGGAATTTCCTTGTGTGTGTAAGCATCTGTCAGAGTGTTTCTCCAGCTCTCTCATGTATCAACACCTTTTGTCACCCCTGCAGTGAAGCCTCTCACCTTTCCACCGTCTGTTCGGCAGCTGACGATATGAATGGCTGCATAAATATATGGTGTCCCGTCAAATATAAATTATTCACTAAAGCCTTTGAATGTCTATGGATGTTTGTGTGGGTGTGTGTGTTTGTGCAAGAGAGACAGAGTAGGTGTTCGCGTCCAGTCACGAGAGGAATCTACGGAGTGTTTAGGACTAGCAGAAATCCTTTCAAAACTCCCTCAATGCCTTGTATGTTCCTGAGAAGACAGGTAGGCCATTTGGTATTAAATGGAAGTAAACCTAGTTTGTAAGTTGTTTTTGCTGGTTGTTCATTTTCGTGCAATTCTTGAGTCAACCCACATTTAATTTAGTTTTTGAATATATCTTGAAAGACAAATGGAATTTGAATACTTGGATCTTTCATGTTAAATACCTCAAATCAAGTATACGTATAATCTATCTGTCGATATCTAAAGTCACATCTCTAATGGCATTATTGAGAGTGAAAAGCCTGAAACCTAGCCCTAATGGTGACTATTAGGTCAAGTACACCTTGCACTGTAGTTGAAAGACATGACATATGATCTCTACCCATGGCAGTTTAGGTTGCTGATAAGAATCAGTTTCTCCTTTCCTGTACAAAGGTTCAAAATTAGTAAAAGTTTTGTGGACAGAATAAAAAGCATTTTGAAAACCTTCTTGATGCATACTTTTGAAATCACTTAATCTGTAAAAATGTTTTATTATTTTTAGATCTTCAAAAAAATGTCCTGACATTGAGCGAAAAAGTCAAAAAAGGGCCTGCTCAGGTTATTTTGACCTAGAATCATGCCTCCAGCGAAATCCCCCAACAGGGGCAGAGGAGGGAAACAGAAAGCGGTGACAGAAAAGACCAAAAAAGAACCACTACCAGCTCAAAAACGAGGAAAGAAGGAATCTCAAAATAATGATGAAAGTGGGAAAGGAAAAGGGGATAAATCTTCTAAGAAGGAAGAGATAGCAGGGAAAGGAAAGAACAAAAAGGATGAGAAGAAAACTGTAAAAAGTGAACAAATCGAGGTACCGGAGGAGGAAGAGACTGAGATGGAAACCTCTAGACAGAAAGCAAGAAAGAAAAATGGCAAAAACTTATCTTCCAAGGTTAATAATGACAATACGGGTAAAGGGAGAGCTGGAAAAGTTATCAAATCAAAAACCGACCTGAAAGAAAAGCAAACCAAAACTCCAGCAAAAGGCGGCAGAAGGAGAGGTGCTAAAGTGGTTGATACAGAAGAGGACGAATCTGAGAGCGAGAAAGCAGAGAGTTCAGAGAAGGAAAGTGATGAAGAATGCAAGGATAAAAAGAAGGAGGGGTCAGATGGTGTTGAGGACACTCAGGAGGCTGACGCAATTGCATTAAGTGATCAAGAAGAGCAGTCAGATGTAGACAAAAAATCTGAAGGGGAGGAAGAAGAAGCAGAACAGAAGACAAGTGAAGGAGAGGGCAATTCTGATGTGCCTACTGAAAGTAAAAGCATTGAAGAACCTGTTAGCAGTGCAGAAGAAGAAGATTCACAGGAGGTACTGAGTGATAAAGCGGAGGTGAGCACTCCAGGAGGGATGACACGTTCAACAGCGAAAACAGCACCGCTAAATCTGTCAGTCCATCTCCAGGGGCAAAAAAAGATGTTAAAATCCAAGATATTACAAAAGAAGGGGCTTTCGAAAGTAGAGGACCCTAAAGAAGGCACTGTTTCTCCAAAAGCAGTACAAATGAAAGCAATGGCTCTCTCCAAAGGTGGCGCCACCAAAGGCAAGTCTCAAATTCTACAGTTGGCAAGTAAAACAAAGGCTATGGCCAAGACAGAGGAGCCAGATCAACAGGAAGATAAAGAAGCCACCCCAACAAAAGGCCCCAAAGGATTGTTGAACAAGCAATCGCGTATGCTGTTTTCAATGAAGGGCAAAGGAAAAGCTGATAAAAGTGTGAAAGAGAAACCTCCAAAAGACACTGAAGATGCTGTTGAAGAACTAAAACAGGATGCATCTGAGAAAATAGTGGAAGACGAAGCTGAGCCTGAAGAAGAAATGCCCTCAAAGTCAACTGAGCGTTTAGTGGCCCGAAAAAGAGGCATGACGACCTTGCGCCGTGTTTCAGGATGGATTCAGAAGAAGATGCCAAAGAGCATACATGTTCGAAGAAAACTATCTGCTGTCACCCAAGCAATCGGGGTCTCAAAATGGCTCCCTGCTTTGACACTGAAGAAGAAGGGTAGCAGAGACAAGAAAAAGAAGAATCTCATCCGACATAAGATGCTTATGAAAATGTCAAGTAATGGGAAATCAAAGAAGGAAGAATCAACCTCAAAGGATTCCAAGAATGAAGAGGATACTACAGCTCATCCCCAGGGAGATTCCACAGATGACCCTTGTTCATCTCCACAAGACGTAGAGGAAAAGGCCAACCCAGGAGATGCCAAATATGCAATTGTGTTACCAAGGATGAACAAAATTGGCAAGGCAAAGGAACCCACTGTTCCATTGACTGGCACCAGCACAGACAATGAAGGCACCACAGAGCGTAAACCACCAAAGCCAGGTGCTCGTCTGGTTCTTCCAGTCAAGCCAGATCTTAGCCTGCTAAAATCTGTAAAGAAAAGCACTCAACAGATTGGCAGTGGTAAGACTGACAGCCCAAAATCTCAAGGGATTGAGAGGCAAACAGAGGTCCAAGCAGACACTAAAGAGCCAACATCAGGCATCAAAGAGGGTACAAGCATACTGCAAGCCGCCAAGGGAAAACTTGGGGGATCACAAGTAAACCTCACCAAGCTGCCCATGTCTAAACCTTTACATAATGGTGTAAGTACAGGACAGAACAAAGAAGTGGAGAGGAATCTAAGGAAGGCAACAGTACCAGTAGAACCAGAGACATGGAGGGATGCAGGAATTAGACCTGCCTATGAGGAGGATGTAGACCGAGAGGTGGCAGAGCTGATGGGTGAGGGTCTTTTGCCCTCCTCAATGGAGATGCACTGGGCGCAGACTCAGCAGATGTGTGGGGATCCTCAAGACTGGCTACGCTCAGAGAACCTCCTGCCCCACCAAACAGTGGAGAAGCTCACTAAATGGACGGTCTATCAAGATGATGAACATGCTCACATTATTCCAACTCATAATGGCAGAGGGCCATGGGAATCTGAAGATCCAATGCAAAACATGCTAGAGGAGAGACTTAACAGCACACAGGTATGAAATATGCAGTAACTAAGGGTGCACAAAGTGAGACAAACGTTACGAGAGATCTGCTTCCTTTATGTCTGTCACTGTGCTGTTTATCTGAAGCAGCCTAGACGGAGATTGAGGCACACTCTGACAGGCACGTGGGAACAGTGGGCAGGGAGAGCTAGCATTAAAGGCACAGGCAACAAAAACAGCTACATTGTGTTCAAAACAAAGCTTTCAAATGTTCTGAAAGGTATAATAAATAATCTGATGGGTGTTTTGAGCTGAAACTTTACAGATATATTCTGGTGACACAAAAGACTTATCTTAAATCTTGAAAAAGCAGTAAAATAGGTGCCCTTTAACATAATTCTTGTTAAGTTTGGATATTTGATTCAGCAAAAAAAATAAAAAATCATCTTCAATGTTTGTTTGAATCCGAGGGGGAAGTTCTATCTGGGAAAGAGTGTGGGTGTTATCCACATGTCTGCCCTTTGGGAGCTCTCAGTGACAGCTCAGCTCTGCTTACTTTACTTTCTGCCCCAGGTAATGATGCCAGGAAGCAGCCAGGCTGTGGAGGTGGATGAGGTGGAAGATTTGGCACAGCTGGAGTGAGTCATCACAGCAATCACCTGATGTAAACTTCCTCATGTAGACATTACAACAAAAGCCACAGTAAAATGTTGATTATATGAACAAAGCTGTTTGATTTTGAGCATTGTTTAATTGCTTAAAACATTACTTTAACCAAAGTGTCCATCTTTTTCCAGAGAGGTGTGTGAGAGTTCTGTTCTGCTAAATCTGAAGAAGCGATTTCATCGGGATTCTATTTATGTATGCATGACCTTTTCTAGACAATCAGATATTTCTTTATCTCAATCAGCTGTTTTGTTTTTTTAACTGCTATTAAAACATTTGAAAGGGTTATGAATTATTTGAAACATGTTGTTCCAGTCCCATGACATCTTCTTTTTTCATATTTAGAACACAAATTAAGACATGCTGTTGTAAGATGTTCAAAGTCCAGAAAAGGAACAAAGAACATTGCCAAAACATTCTATGTGACTTTAGTGGTTCAACTGTGATCGTATGATGCACCAAGAACACTTCTGTGCACCAACAAACTGTAAAAATGACATTCTGTTGTTCTGTTTCTGGACATTGAATGTCTTTGGACCAATGCACCCTATAAAGAATGAGAGAGCTCTCGGATTTGATCAAAAATATCTTAAGTTGTGTTCTGAATATGAACAAAGGTCTCAAGGGATTGGAACAACATAAGGGTGAGTAATAACATAATTTTGGGTGAACTAATCCTTTAATAAATCCAACAGACATATATTGGCAATATGCTCCTGTCCATCAACCCCTTCAAGCCTATCAACATCTACACTGAAGAACTGAGGCAGCAATACCAGGGTAAAGAGAAGCACAATAATCCACCGTGAGTGACTACAGATTATGTTTTTGTATTGTTATTTTAAAAATCTTAGCAGTTATGTTAAAAGACATATGTTTTTTGGCAGTCATATATATGCCATAGCAGATGCTGCCTTTTGCCAGTCTCAGAATACCACACAGGAGCACTGCATTATCATAAGGTAAGAAGTATGTTACATATGCATTTACAGTGCATATGCTGTATAATAACCATTGTTCATTACATAAAGGTAAAGGTATTCCTATATTATACATTTGAATAAATGTAGATTGTCTCAACAGTGGACAAAGTGGATCAGGCAAGACAGAGGCCACCAAGCTTATTGTCCACTACCTGAGTTCCATGTATCAGGGCAGAAATGATAAATTGCGACAGGTAAATCAATTTATCAAGGCATATGAAAGTTTAGGTTTGAAATATGAAGACAGAATCTCATAACTCAAATCAATAATCTGCCCCTCATCAGCCAATGGAGGTTTTGCCTATTCTTGAGAGCTTTGGCAATGCCAAAACAATACTGAACAACAACTCCAGCCGATTTGGAAAGTACCTACACATCCACATACTCCAGTAAGTACCATTGCATATTGTTAATCTGATTTCAGGTGTGGTGTCAGCAAGAAATTATCAACTGTTCATTTTTTTTTTTTTCAGTGGAGTTGTTGTCGGGACGTCGTTGTCGAAATATCTTCTTGAAAAATCACGAATAGTCTTTCAGGTTAGTGTTTATTCATAAGCTGCCACTTTTAAAGGAACACTCCACTTTTTTGGAAGTAGGCACACTGTACCGTTTTTTCATTCAGCAGATCTGGTGGAAGAACTTTTAGCATAGCATAAATCATTGAATCGGATTAGACCATTATCATCTCACTTAATAAAATGTAAAAAACCCAGCAGGCACACAACGTCATAAGACATTAATATTAGGTGAGATTTAGGTCTTGATGTCAGGTGACCAAAAATTCAATGCCTAGTCAGCGTCTAAGAACAACACTATTTTGACATCCAATAACGATGTCAAATGACGTTAGTATTTGGTTGATTTTCAGTTGTGTTGGAAAGTGACCAAAATCCAATGTCAAGCCAACATCTTAAACCAACGTCATATTGATGTCAAATACTGACATTTATTCATCAGCTATGACAACAAAAATCTAACATCTGATAGACGTCATAGTGGTAACATCCACACAACGTCAAGCTGTAACAACGTTGATATTTGGTTGTTTTTAGGTTGCATTGGAAAGTAACCAAAATCCTACCTCTGTCCAACGTTAGACTCTGATGTTGGGTTCTGACGTCATGCCGATTTTCCTCCTAAAATGCAACATCCCACAACATTGGGGTACAACGTCAATCTGATCCTGTGCCTGCTGGGAAGAGTTTTGATCATTGAAAAATCTTTTAGATCGCTATGGCTAGGAACTATACTCTCATTCTGGCATAGTAATCAAAGAAGTTTGCTGTTGTATCATGGCTGCAGCTGGCACAATATTATGTAGCACCTGACAATAGTCCCCAGCTAGATAAGAGCACTGCATAATATCATTGCGCCTGCTGCAAAATGAGAGTATAGTTCCTAGATATATTGACCTAAAAATAGCAACTTTTTATTTTCTGTCAGTCTTAGTACACAATGTACACAGATAAGTCAATCTTTAAATATGAAAATGATCAAAAATGTTTTTGTGAAGCATTTTGTAAGATGCTAATGGTCTAATCTGATTCAATGGTCTATGCTAAGCTAAGCTAAAAGTGCTCCAGACCTAGAGATTGCTGAATTGATAAAAAAAATGGTGAAACTCGACTGTTTAACTGTAGGGGAGTTATAACATGAGCCCATTTGCAAAAAAAAAAAAAAAAAAAGTGAAGTGTTCCTTTAAATTAATTGAATAAAATGTATTTATTTTCTATAAGGCTAAAGAAGAAAGAAACTATCATGTGTTTTATGAGCTGTTGGCTGGGATGAATGAGTGGGACAAGCAAGATCTTTACCTGCAAGGAGCTGAAACTTACTTCTACCTCAACCAGGTAAAACATAAGCCCATAAGTTGCCCTAATACTTGACTGATATTTCTAAAATGTAAATACATTTTAAAGGGCAGGGCGTGTGAGCTGCTAGGTAAACATGACAAGCAAGACTTCATACTCTTGGTCCACTGCTTGGAGACAATTGGTTTACATGCAGATCAGCTTGCAACAATTTGGGCCATTCTGTCATCGATCCTGCAGCTGGGCAACATTTGCTTCAGCTCTTATGAGGTACTGTTGTCTGGATTATTCCATTCAAGGACAGCTTCAGCTTAGAGGACCCTATATTAAAAGCTGTGTCTGTTTGTCTCCTTGCAATATTAGAGTGAATCGTTTGAGGTTGCACGTATTTTTAGTGAAGCTGAAGCTCGGAGAGTGGGAAACCTCCTTCAGGTGTCTGCCGAGGCCCTGCAGACGGTCATCACACACCGGGTGACTGTGAGCAAGTTGCATACAATCTCAAACAAATACACATTCACCTCTTTACATGTTTGTTGAATTAAAGGGATATTCCGGCCACGCTTTATCACACTGGTCACACTGCATCTACGGGCCAACTAATTCTCATTAAATTATAAGTAGACTGTTAGGTTAGGGTTAGGGTTAGGCTTAGTGTAAATTGACATGTACTTGCAAAGTTTCTTATAGTCAGTTAAATGTCTGTTGAAGAAGCAGTATCATCAACAGATATTAAGCAGACAGTCTACTAATACTCAAATGGACCATCAAAATAAAGTGTTACCAATATTCCCGGTTCAGTACAGTTAAGCTCAAACTGCATTTTTAGCACAACGTTAATAATAATTTCCACTTGCTTATGTTTTTTTTTGGTGAAAAAAGCAAACTTGTGGGTTAGATTAAGACACACTTTAATGGGGCAAATGATAAAAGTGGTTATATTTACTGGATCATTTATATAAACACAACATCATTTAATACGTAATTGCTGCTTTGACAGAATCTACATTGTAAAAAGTGCTATAGAAATAAAGATGAATTAAATATCAACATGGTTTTAGTGGGGAAAAATTACACTTTTTAAAAGGTTATAGTCTAAACTAGTCTAGTTTTACCCAATTGTTGCTGGCTAAACATCTGAAGAGCTGTAAAAATGACAACTTTACAATTTAAAAATACAAGTTTAACATATCGATAATTATCTCAGTTGTTAATCGATTAATAAATCAAAAAAATCTGCATTTTAAAATAGTTTTCTTGAGTAAAACGTGACTGAAGGCTGGAACAGTCTGTGTGCGTTAATATTCAGCTTTTGCCATTTTTAAATGTAGTAATGATATTGATAATGACACAATAGTACTGACGTAAAAACCTCGTAAATAAATATATATATAT
>CAIGQZ010000217.1:178628-191058 GCA_903798205.1 Danio tinwini | reverse complement strand
TGTGTGTGTGTGTGTGTGTGTGTGTGTGTGTGTGTGTGTGTGTGTGTTTTTTTGTGGTCATCAGGTATGTGTCTGACCGGGGTCCCGGTGAATACCGCTCTCTGTGTCAACACAAGCTCCTCACGTCCCTCCCGCTGCCCTCACCGGCCTGCAGACGCCACCCGCCCACTCAACTGGAGTGGACAGCCAATCAGAGGAAAGGAAAGATGGTGCTCGAGGTCAACACTTTCAATGGTGAAGAAAACTAAACACATGAGCTCTTATCTGATAACTGGAGTTAAGATCTTCTCACACCAAGACATGTAAACTGTAATGATAATGTGGGTGTAGCAGTGAGCTCATCATTTGCTTAAAGGGATTGTTCACCCAAATGTTTTATTTCTGCTATTATTTACTCAATCTCCATTTGTTCTGAACTTGTTAGTTTCTTTCTTATGTCCATCACAAAAAAAAGATATTTAAAAAAATGTTTAAAATCAGCAACCATTGACTTCCATTTATTTCCTACTATGGATGTCTATGGCTACCTGTTTCCAACATTCTTCAGAATATATTTGTTTGAGGATGGAATTTGATTGGCTGGCAGTGCTTTAATTGTAAACCAGCTAGAAAAAAAATTCAAAGTGATTCCTGTGTTGTTTAGTTTTTTCTGTTAAAATTATTATTATTATTATTATTATTATTATTATTATTGTTTTATCACATAATTATTGTCCCTCAGTGTGAACAGGCTTTAAAATAGTGCACTGTTCATTACAGTAAAATAAATTAAAATTGTTCAAGTATAAACGAATGGTAAAAGTATTAACATGGCAGTTTACCCAGTAAATGAAATTTCTCATCATTTACTCACCCTTCTCTTGATCCAAGAAAAGGTCTTGGTTTGCTTCTTCTGTTAAACTGTTGAACACCCACACACACACAGACACACACACACACACACCCACATGTATAACCATTAACTTCCATAGCATTTTCCCTGCTGCAGATGTCAGTGACTGCAACTTTCAAACATTCTTTTAATTATTATTGGGTTAACTACCTGTATTTATTTAAGTTTTTTGTTTTGTTTAGCTTTTTTACCTTGACTTTGTTTTTCAGAGGAAAAGTTAGCAGTGGAGGTGGATTCTTGGACAACAGGAGAAGAGCTGGCCTCTTGGATACTTAGCTACAGGTATGAAAATTGATGAATATATTTTGTCTGAGAAACACAAAACGTGTAGGTCACATATTTTCCCACATACTGTAGTTCTCATCATTAAAATAAACATATTTTATAAGACATTTAAGATATTTTCCCTACAGGTGGTTTTTAAACCCCACTCACCTGTGTCAATATTTAATTTTATTATCATGCATGATTGAGATCTCACAATGAAAATTGGGCACACTATGCACCAAATTGTAAACCTCATTGTTGTAAATAAATTTAAGCATGCACATTTATTTATTTATTTATTCATGCATTCATTCATTCATTCATTCATTCATTCATTTATTTATTTATTTATTTATTTATTTATTTATTTATTTATTTATTTATTTGTTTGTTTATTTTAATATTGTTATTTAGTTTATGTTATTAATTGTGTGTTATTCATATATTTGTTTATTTATGGAATTACATTTTCAAATAGCGTTATTATTTTGCTAGGCTTCGGGTTTGCAACATATTTGCTCTTAAAATCCAAAGATAAACAAAGTGTAGTTATATAATTATACTATACGATTAAATTAATTAAATGTGATGTATTAGAAATTTGATCATGGTATGGTATTTGGTATTTGACCTTGCAGAATTAAATTTAAGACCCTGAAAGGTGTTCATTGACTTTGTTAAATCCATATTTAAATTAGCTTAAACATTATAGTTAAAGTCCATCACTCTTTATCCACTCTTTAATATGCCATTTTCCTTCTCTCAGAGGTCTGTCTAACGCTACACAGGGCTGGTCTGTGTCTCTACTGGCCGACGAGGGCTGGACGGACATGACAGGCTGTGATTTTGTGATGGATCTGCTGGCTGGAGTGGAGTCTGATGTGCCTATGGGTCACCCGCCGGCAGAGAATGATTACCTATTCAGTGACACCAGTGACAGGTGCTCAATACTCACAGTTCAATATAAGTATCATAACAATATAATGCTGTTTCCGGGTATAAGTTTCTACTCTTTTGAATGGTAAGAAAAATCTTGATTCTGATTGGCTGAGCCGTGTTCTAAGCTGTTGTAAAATACTCTACAAACATACACCTGCGACTGTTGTTTGGCAACTATTCTGCTAATCTAAACCAAAGAAACTTGTAATTGTTTTATTTAGTAAACTGTTGTTATGTATATAAAATATCTATTTTATAAAAAAGAAATAAACTCCATGAAGCTGAGTTTATCACCGCTGTTATAAATGCACTGTAAACCATGGCCTCTCTAGGTTTATTGCTTAAATATGTGTTTATGACCACTGTTTAGTCACATCACATATTAAAGCAAATATTTTACAAAATCATGGCGTTCATTCTGAACTTGATGCATTCTGGACACCAATATTTGCGTGATTTATAAAATATGAGATCATTACGACTGTTGTATTACAGCACAATGTGAGTGTATATTAGTACCATTTATTCACTTTTGGCATCTGATCAACTGTGACACGTCATGCCAGACCTAAAGGAACACTTTTCTTTTGGAAATAGGCTAATTTTACAACTCCCCTACAGTTAAACAGTTGATTTTTACCATTTTTGAATTCATTCAGCCAGGGGCGACGCTAGACCCAATGCCCCAGTAAAAATTGTCAGTGCCTCAGTAAATGCTTTGAGATATTATTTACTTTATATGCAAAGTGTATTTATTAAGAGTGGTAATCCTGGAATAAAGACGTTATTTTCTATGTGCAACCGAACCAACGCTGATGAAAGCAGTGTAGTTTAATCAAAAAGCAAACTAACGCATTTCTGCATGTGGGCAGAAAACCACACACTGCTTTTCTCCCGGTGTGAGTCCCGGTTGTTAACATGCACGACAAAAAAAGTACTTGCTGCTCATGTGCCGCTCATGTCTTGTGAAAGCGGCGTAACAGCCTTTTATACGGAGATGACGGCATGCAGTGAGTTTTGCAAGTCGACAAAACTAAAGTTTACTGAGCAAGTCGACAAAACTAAAGTTTACTAAGCCTGCTTCCTGATAGATTTTTTTGTATGAAGTAAAAAGGAGGAATGACGAGTCAGGGAGGTAAGTCTTAATAAACCTAATTCTCTGCCATGTGTTAGGTCTAAGAAAATTCTTTAAAACGTCTTTTTTGTATTCTATAGAATTGTCTATAGAACTTCATTTAAATTAAATCATTATTCTTGCAAAATATTGCATATCACAGGATTAATTTCTGTTATTTATTTAGAATAATAGTACAAAAACAATAATGTACTGTATATACATATATAATGTATATACATACAAAAAAGATTTTTAGGGGGGCATGCCCCAGCAGAGCTTTATGTCTAGCAAAGCCCCTGCATTCAGCCGATCTCCAGGTCCGACGTTAGCACTTTTAGCATGAATCATTGAATCAGATTAGACCAATAGCATCTTACTCAATACATTTTAAAAAGAGTTTTGATAATTTTCCTATTTAAAGCTTGACTCTTCTGTAGTTACATTGTGTACTAAGACCGACAGAAATTTGCTTTTTTTAGGCTGATATGGCTAGGAATTATACCATTCTTACATAGTAATCAAGGAACTTTGCTGCCATATGGCTGCAGCAGGTGCAATGATATTACGCATCACTGTTACCTAGTTACCCAGCTGTGGACTATTTTCAGGTTCTGCGTAATATCACTGCGCCAGCTACAGCCATGGTACGACAGCAAATTACTTTGATTATTATGTCAGAATGAGAGTATAGTTCCTAGCATAGAAACAATCTACAATCTTTTAACTTTTCCATTGATCTTAGTACACTATGTAACTACAAACGAGTCATGCTTTAAATAGGAAAATTATTGAAACATTTTTTTTTTTTTTAAGTGAGATGCTAATAGTCTAATCTGATTCAATGATCTTTGCTAAGCTAAAAGTGCTCCCATCAGACTTGGAGATCAGCTGAATAGATTCAAAAATGGTAAAACTCAACTGTTTCACTGTAGGGGAGTTGTAAAATGTGTGTTCCTATAGCAAGTACATTAACAAATCCTTTTATTTCTGATTGTCAGGATGGAAACCACAGACATTGATGGCTTTATTCCTCCTGCCCCCTCAATGCAAGCCCCTGGTCTGCCCTCATTTGAAGCATCTCATTGGAACACGTATGAACCCTTGTCCACTTACCAGGGTGAGCAACCAACCATTACTAGCAAACAGACAGTAAATTCAGAGTTATTGTTCTCATTCATAGCTTTGCAAAGGGATGATCAAAGAAATGAGCGTGAATGAAATGTACATTACAAGGGTTGGGATGTGTCTCGCCCTGTAGAGCAAATAAAACAATTTTATAAAGGACGCTCCTGAGATATTGTTTCTTGTAGGATCTCAGGGACGGCAGATGGATTCGTACGTTGATGACGTCTTTGATCCTGTGTTTGATCAAGGTCCTCCGGTCAGTTTCTCTCCATTTAAATCCATACAGTTTTACTGTTCTTTATACAGCTGATTTGAGTCTGGGTTATTGTAGATAACGGTAACACTTTAAAATAAGGTTATTCATTTTCCTTCGACTTAGTCCCTTTATTCATCAGGGGTTGCCACAGAGGAATGAACCGCCAACTTATCCAGCATATGTTTTACGCAGCGGATGCCCTTCCAGCTGCAACACAGTACTGGGAAACACCCATACACACTCATACACTATGGCCAATTTAGTTCATTCAGTTCACCTATACCGCATGTCTTTTGACTGTGGGGGGAAACCGGAGCACCCAGAGAAAACCCACGCCAACACGGAGAGAACATGCAAACTCCACAGAGAAATGCCAACTGACCCAGCCGAGAATCAATCTAGCGACCTTCTTCCTGTGAGGTGACAGTGCTAAGCACTGAGCCAACGTGTCACCCCCAAAAAAGGTTGTATTATGGTTAATGTATTTACTAACATGATCAAACAATAAACAATACATTTATTACAGTATTTATTCGTCCTAGTTAACATTAGTCAATGGAAACAAAATTGTTCACTGTTAGTTGATGTCAACTCACAGTACATTAATGTTAACAAGAATGAATTTGGATTTTAATAATGCATTAATAGATTTTGAATAAGTGTTGTTGGTAAAGCTTTAGGTCACAATACATGGTATTAACTACTGGCTTATTACCTGCCTTTGATTAAGATATTAAATGTTTATTAGTAGCTATAAATTATAAGCTTATTCTGCATCCCTAATCCTACCCAAAACCTAACCTCAACTTCTACCTTACTAACTAATAATAAATAGCTAATTAGTTTTTTACTAAGCCAGTATTGTTAGTTAATGGTTTGTTAATACAGTGAATTGTGACTTAAACTAAAGTGTTACAGTATTGTTATATTAATATATTTCATGTTAGTAAAGACATTACAAATGAAGACTTATTGTACGTTTGACCTTAAGTGTGACCAAAATAAGTAACTTAAAACCATAAAACTAAAATATTTTTGTTGAATAAGAAAAAAAATAAACATTTCTGAAAAACATGTAATGTATAATTCACTGTAAAACCCAAAAAGTTCAGGTAACTCAAACCATTTGAGGAAACAGATTGCAACAAATCATTTCAATTCAAAAACTAATCCTAATGAGTACTGTGAACGTACTCCATTTAAGTTGAAGTATTGAGGTATTAAGTTAACTCATTACCTTCAACACTGAGTTCAAAACTCTTTTTTTAAATGAGTAGAATTAACTTTCAGTCAATTTTGAGTTAACTACACTCATTTCACTTGATAAAGTTGACTGTTGGGTTTTACAGTGTATAAATATTTCCTATGAATCCTTTTTTTTCATCTTTATACTTTTTCTTAGTAAATTTTTGAAAAATTATTAAAACTAAAATATAAATTCAAATAAAAATTAAAAAAGGTATTTTCATATTTTAAAAAGATACTAACTATATAGATTTATTTAATAATATACAGTATTTGCTTTGTCATTTATAAAGATATATATATATATTTCTAAATATCTGTTTTAACATTATTTTACCCTATTTAGGGATTTGTTTATGTATTTAAATGAGGTCAGGTGGGAAAAAAGGAAATTAACATTTAATCACTTAAGGCTTGACTTGCACTCTATTTACATCATTATCTTAATAATTAGCTAGGGCCAGACAGAATCTGTGGACATTTTTTGCTATTTCTGCACAATATTTTGTAATAAAATCTGCGTATTTATGCTGAATTTGGGAGTATCATAACTAAAAACTTATTGAATGTATAAAATACATTTATTTAATGTTAACAATGCAAATCCAATTACAGTAGATCCACTTATTTGGTAAGCAAAGCAAGTCTCTCTTATAATAGATCTACTAAAAGACAGAAAATTTTACTTGACAAACTGTATTGAAAATAAATTATATGAACAATTTCATATTAGTCAATAATACTACTGAAATTAATAAAAAAAACTGAATAAATATAAATGTACACACATTTACACATGTAAATAAATAGACTCAATGATGGGCTAAAAATCTGCGGATTTCTGCGCTTGTAGATTCTGCGTGGGCCTACTTATAGCAAATTAACCACATACCTGTTTTTTTGTCACATAAAATCTATTAAACTTATTGTGATAAAATTAATTTGTATGTTTTCCTCCCTAAAATACTGTGATACAGTTATAATATATATTTTTGTAAATTAATGTCACCTGCATGACCACCAGCACATGTTCTGCATACATAGATATATTGTTATCATTCATTAAGCCAGCAAGGATTACGCAGCTTTGCCACTTATTAACTCTGAGATCTGCTTGTATTGCTTGTTATCTTGGAGTTCTAGCCTGAGGTCTTTTTATCTGCATTTTATTTGTTTTTTATTGACAGGACTTTGACCGCATGGCTATGCTGAATCGCAGAATGAGAGGTGGAGGAGGTATGATGCCCAGCATGTACACCGGAGCAGGTACAGTTGTAAATCTGTTTGTAGTCTTCAACCGATACTCATCATTAGTCAGAGCAGTGTTATTTATGATGGGAAAATGTATTACAGTTTAATTGCAGCAAATACAGTTACTTAATTTACTATATTTTATGATAATAATATTTACGATTATATATACTAATATGTTACTATATGTTTTTTATATTATATTTTATTTTAAATATTATTTCGTATGTAATATTTTTGTCATATAAATGTTAATATATAACATAAATGTTTTATTTAATAAATAATTATATTTATAATTATATTAATTTATTAAAAAATATATATATTTATGCAACAGTTCTGTCTGATTCTCGAATCTGATTGGCTGATAGCCGTGAAATATTCTGCAATATCAGAACTCCTACAGCCTCCTCACCCTTCTGTATTACTCTGCCCACATAGAGTGACAACAGATCAATAAACTCACTACAGTTTGACAAATATTGCAGGTGTTGGAGAACATAATGTACTTTTGAGGCCATTTTAGTCCAGAATGTATTTGTTTAGATTGCAACTATGCAGTTTATTTATAAGGATAGTGCCTATTTTAAATATTTATAATTTCTGAGATACAGCGCATTGGCATTCATCAGCCTGTCATACTGAGCAGAGCAAAGACGGTTGACTTTGGCCACAAGATGGCGACAGAAACCGCATAATAAGCTCTTAGAGGAGAAAAGATCGGCATATTTTCAAACTACAGCTGATCAAAAAAAATTTATTAGTGAGTGATGTTCTAAGTCGATCTCTCTCTTGCAGTGCTGTATTTATACCATAAAATTGTAGTGTATTGAGTGTGAGATGGGACTCACATATCAGGAATTTATGTATTTTGTGTTGGTCCACATTTTGAATAACACTGAGTTACTTTTTGGTTGGCCATCTGTTTGTTTCTAATGAGTCTCCTGTTTTCGTTACTGCAAACTAGTTCAGTAAAAAAAAAGATGAAGAAATGCCTGTATATGTTTAGCATTTTCCTAACTGAAAACAAAACAGTAATCTCGTAGTGATTGCGTTGCTTTGGCTTTTTCGGGGTTAATTATTGTGATCTCCTGATTGCAACAGAGACATACTGGGATATCTCTGTAGACTGATGGCATTTCATGCCGTTCAGCCTTATAATCTTAAAATGTGAGCAAAATCACCTGTTTTGGCATCACTTTAGACATTACGCTAGAGAATCATTCAAATACTAGCTCTAAAGTGACATTGGTGAATGAGCAACGGTTTCTGCTGTTCTGAAGTCAGCTGCAGATGTGAATGAATGGCGGAAGAAAGTAGTTCCTCTTACAAAAGTATTCTACAAACTAACTGTTGTATAAATGCAATATTACACTCATAGCACGCCTCCCACCTGTGCCGATATATAGCCATATCGCACTGCTACTCGTGTGATATTGCTCATATACATATACATTTATTCATTTTATACATTTTGAATAATTTGTTATATATCTTTTTTATATTTAATTAATTTATATTAACATACATCAAGATTTATATTTTATTCATTATATTTGAATAATTTTTGTTCCAAAGGAAATCCAGTAAATCCTGTACTTGACACTATGCTTTATTTTGCGACTGAACTAGGAATGCCAATGAATCCTGCCATGGCTGGCTATGGTGCCACACCAATGATGCCAAACATGATGCCCACTACCATGCCCATGATGCAACCCATGCCACGTAAGCCCATCCCTGCTGCTCGCGTAGTGCTTTTCTAATAGCATGAGCTGTTAAATACTTACCCTTTTCCTACTGCTTGTTTTGGATGCAGCTATGATGATGCCAACTGCTATGCCACAAGCCATGCCTGCTATCAACCCACAGCAAATGGATCAACAGCAGGCCTTCATCAACCAACAGGCCCTGCTTCTGGTGAGTTCAACAGTCAAAGCACATTTCATTTATTTTCCTTCTGCTTAGTCCCTTATTTTATCAAAGGTTGCCACAGCGGAATGAACTGGCAACTATGTTTTACCCAGTGGATGCCTTTCCAGCCACAACCCACTGGAAAACACACACACTCATACAATACGGCCAGTTTAGTTCATCCAATTCACTTTTAGCAATGTGTTTGGACTGAGGGGGAGGAAACCTACATAAACAAGGGCAGAACATGCAAACTCCACACAGAAATAGCAACTGGCCCAGCCAGGACTCGAACCAGTGACCTTGAGGTTTTCTCTGGGTGCTCTGGTTTCCCCATAGTACAAAGACATGCGCTATAGGTGAGTTGAATAAGCTAAATTTTCCGAAGTGTATGTAAATGTGTGCAAGAGTGTATGGGTGTTTCCCAGTGTTGGGTTGCGGCTGGAAGGGCATCCGCTGCGTAAAACATATGCTGGATAAGTTGGCGGTTCATTCCACTCTGGCGACCCCTGATTAATAAAGGAACTAAGCTGAAAAGAAAATGAATGAATGATGAATAATAATAAATTATAATACGTTTTATTTATGATGTGCTTTTCTTCAACTCAGTGCTTATAAGAATTTTGTCAGATATATCCTTTGTCCATTTTTGTGAGTGAATTTGGTTAATAGACATGATTGTGTATGCCTGATTGAACTATTTATTTATTTTTGGCAACTTTTTTAAAGTAATATTTGTATTTGTTTGTTTGAAATAAATATGAGCATTTAATAAATTTGAGTTATAAATTCAAAGTAACATAATACATTTTAATTTTTGCCAGTGGTGTTGATGCTGGTAACTTTTAGATTATATGTTCTTTCGTTCCATGCATTGATATGTTCAAATAAAAATTTTCATTAATATTGTAAAAAAACATTTGTTTTGCATCATCACCGCCATTGCTGATATTAATTACATAACATTACACTGATAATTGTGTTGCCAGTAGACTAGTAGTACTTTGAGACATGTTTATCTCTTGCATGCAGTGTCACCTACATTCAGTCTCATTTATTTCCTCCATGACATAAAAAAAATAAATGATTTTCTACAAACAATTACAAAATCAGAGACTGAATAATTCTGGGTGTTTATGAAGTCCAACAATATCAATATTTACTGCAATATATTGAGTGATTGCATTGCAAAAAAAGCTTTTCTTATTTTGTTTTGTTTCTAGTCCAAATAACGAATAATTCTTATATCAAGAAGAATTTTCTTGACAAGCAAAACATACTGGGTGGTTTTAAGAAATAGTATGTCAAAATTTAGTGAGGTTTTCCTTAAAACAAGCAAAATAATCTGCCAATGGGGTAAGCAAAATCTCGTGTCAAAAAGAAAAACAAGATTATTTTGCTTACCCCATTGGCAGATTATTTAGCTTGTTTTAATTTTCCCATATTATTTCTGAAAACAAGTCAATATTTATTACTTGTCAAGAAACTGCTTCTTGATGTAAGATTTTTTAGATAATTGGACTAGAAGACGACAAAAACCAAAAAGTTTAAATATTGGCACAGAAAAAACGCATATATGGAACCCCATAAATTGTTACAATTTTCAACACAGAAATCTCTTTCAGTCACATTTTATTTTGATGGTCCGTTTGTAGAATTTAAGTTACATTGCATCTACATTCCAACTAATTCTTATTAGATTATAAGTAGACTGTTAGGTTAGGGTTAGTGTAAGTTGACATGTACAGGGTGGGCCATTTATATGGATACACCTTAATAAAATGGGAATGGTTGGTGATATTAATGGTTGGTCCTGTTTGTGGCACATTACTCTATGTGAGGGGGCAAACTTTTGAAGACGGGTGTTGACCATGGTGGCCATTTTGAAGTTGGCCATCTTGGATTCAACTTTAGTTTTTTCAGTAGGAAGAGGGTCATGTGACACATCAAACGTATTAAGAATTTCACAAGAAAAACAATGGTGTGCAACTTTGTTTTTTCATGAGTTATTTACAAGTTTCTGACCACTTATAAAATGTGTTCAATGTGCTTGTTGACCAGCCCATTGTGTTGGATTGTCAATGCAACTCTTTTCTCCCACTCTTCAACACCGCAGGAGAAATGCCAGCACAGGCTTCCAGTATCCATAGTTTCAGGTGTTGCACATCTTGTATCTTCACACCATAGATCATAGATCTTATGATCCCCAAAGACCCTTAGAAAGTCTAAAGCCTGGTTTATACTTCTGCGTCAAGTGATCGCCGTAACCCACGGCGTATGCCTTGCGCATAGCCATGCACTTCTACTTCTGCACGCTGTTTCTGTTTTTTCTGCAATACACTTCCGAAACGCTAGCTGGCAGTAGGTGTTTATGTTTCTCTGTGTCGAGTTTCTTCGCTGGTGTTTTGTTTTTTCTGAACACTTCCTTAATGTACAAGCGGCTCAAATTCGCTCATTTTGAGGCGGGAACTGGCAGACGTGCAACAACTTTAATCATGAGGTAAACACAAAACAACAGTCTTCACCCGGAACTCCTTCACAGTCGCGCGGCTCTTACCTCCGCCCACACTCGTCATCACTACCAAGCCGACCAATCACAAAGCTTGCGCTACGCGTTTGCGTAACATTTTTTTGAGAGGTGCGCGTCAATGTCGCCGACGGTTACGGCAAGGGGCTATGCATCCACACGTAGGCTGCGCCGTAGCATACGCGTGCGCTTGATGCAGAAGTATAAATCTGCCTTAAGGGGGTCAGATTGGGAGACCTTGGGGGCCATTCAACTGGCCCACGACGACCAATCAACTTTTCAGGAAACTATATTCAGGAAACCATTCCCCTTTTTATAAAGGTATATCCATATAAATGGCCCACCCCTTACTTGCAAAGTTTCTTATAGTCAGTTAAATGTCAGTTTACAAATACTCAAATGGACCATCAAAATAAAGTGTTACCTCTTTTTCTTGCAGGCTCAGCAGATGACCATGCAGGCGATGTCACTGTCTCAAAAACAGCAGCAGGACGAGATGCGCAGGCGTGAGTCACAGAGACAGTCCCCACGCCAGCGGCGGCGCTCTCCTCCACGCGCACGCTCACCCTCACGCTCACCCTCACCCAAACCTCGAAACCGACCCCAGAGCCAAAGAACCAATCATGAGACTCCCAAACAAGCCCCAGAGCCCCTTCCAAAACTCCGCAGCCCTGAGGTACACCAATGATACTCACCTCTTTCCTTTTACTCAATACACCTTTTCCCATATGCCTGTACTATGCTTCAATATTCTAGTTTAGGGAACTTTCTTTCAAAAGAACTGGAACAAATCATTTTAAATGGGATTTAATGGGTTGTTGTTGTTGTTGTTGTTGTTGTTGTTGTTGTAGTAGTAGTAGTAGTAGTAGTAGTAGTAGTAGTAGTAGTAGTAGT
>CAIGQZ010000217.1:152567-169310 GCA_903798205.1 Danio tinwini | reverse complement strand
TAGGGTAGCATAGGATAGGGCAGGGTGGGATATGATAGGATAGGGTAGGGTAATATAGGGTATGCTAAGATAGGGTAGGGTAAAATAGGGTAGCATAGGATAGGGTAGGGTAAGATAGGGTAGCATAGAGTATGGTAGGATAGGGTAGCATAGGGTAGGGTTGGATAAGGTAGGATAGGATAACATGGGATATGATAGAATAGGGTAAGATAGGGTATGATAGGATAAGGTAGGGTAAGATAGGGTGGGATATAGTAAGATAGTATAGGGTAGGGTAAGATAGGGTAGGATAGGGTGGGGTAAGACAGGGTATGGTAGAATAGGATAGGATAGGATAGGGTAGCATAGGATAGGGTAGGGTGGGATATGATAGGATAGGGTAGGATAAGACAGGGTATGGTAGGATAGGATAGGGTAGCATAGAGTAGGGTAGGATAGGGTAGCATAGGGGGTTGGATAAGGTAGGGTAGGATAGGATAGGGTAGCATATGATAGGGTAGAGTAGGATATGATAGGATAGGGTAGGGTAAGATAGGGTATGATAGGATAGGGTAGGGTAAGATAGGGTAGCATAGGGTAGGGTAGGGTAGGATAGGATAGGATAGGTTAGGGTAGGGTAGGGTAGGGTAGGGTAGGATAGGGTAGAATAGAGAAAATTTGGGTACGATTGGTAGATACCACTATTTTAAAAATCTGGAATCTGAGGGTTAAAAAAATCTATATAATGAGAAAATCACATGTGACTTTATCTCAGAGAAAATTAAATAAATACTCTTATAATAACTGAACATGACATTTTAATGCTCTTAAACTAATTCCAAACAATAAAGCTCCACCTTCTGATAGTTTCCTTAATAATTTTAACAATTTTGATAAATGCTATCACCACTTTTCACCCAAATGTTAAATGAATCAAAACTAAACAATCACAACTCACTGAAACCATGAACACAGCCACAATTTCACTCCTCCTTATACCTAATAAAGACTCAACAATACCATCCATCACCCAGTCTCCTTAAGCAATGTATTTATATTTATATTAACTTATTATTGGTATTATTACAATAATTTTTTTTTACAGATCATAGCAAACTATTTTGCACTATTTAAAGGACTGACCCCCCCACACATCTTGTTTTGACGTCCTTCAGGAGGATTAAGCATTAATTGCGGGGGTCAAACCTGTGTATAATATAGCTTAAGACCTGAAATGTGCTAACTGTTGCCTTTTCAGGATGGATGTTTGGTTCGAGTGGAGGTCGTTCGGGACTCTTCCCAGTGGATGTCACTCAGCCTTGTGCTCCACCAGATTACCACAGCAGCAACATAGACCGACAGCTGGAACGGAAGAAGAGTACGAGAGTCAGCAGCTCTTCCCGCATTGTACCATCCAATGGCTCCATCTATAATATGTCTCCCAATGTTGCTGAAACCAACACACCAACTAATGGCTCCATCTACAACATGTCTGTTGCCCGCTCAGTGACTGGCGGCAGTGATTACAGTGTGGAAGTGGCCTCAATCCAGAGATCTGAACCAGAACGTGAGCAGTCCATCATGATGGAGTTCGCCAGCAAGTTCTTCACAGAAGCTATCAACAGGTGAAGACCTCTGGAAAGCAAACTTTGAACGGATGAAATTGTCAATAAAATAATTTTGCATTATACTTCACAAACTCCTCTGAACATTGATCTTTTGTCATTTTTTTTAGAGGTAACACGAGAGGTCTTAATGAGATGGTGGAATTCACTCCTGTAAGTGTGCTTATTTTTTCTCTGTGGATTTTGGGATTTGATGAGTTTGTTTGATTGTTTTGGCTTGCTTTGTGTTTTCTGGTTTTAGAATCCCATTCAGGAATCGATGATCCTTTTCTCAGACAGTGAGCTCACTCGTCTGGGTGCTCAAAGCTTCATGGGTAAGTAAACAAATTTAGCCACACACATTTTATGTTTTTATTTAAAATTATTTTATTTAAATTTAAATGTATTTAATATATATAATAACATGTTAATATGTATAATAACATTTTGTCAAATCTCTGGGATATTTTACAATGAATGGGTCACACAAAATAAAACTAGAACCATAGAGAAGTAAAGCAAATGACTCATATTTTGTAACTGTGACTGTGTCATTATGCAGTGTTTAAATGACTATTTTCCAAATGATTAAATCAACATTGTTAGGAACATTTACTTTTGAAAGTAATATATTACAATCTTCAGTTAGCTGAGATAAAAAAACAGAACACATTACTTTTTTCTCCAAGTAACACTTTGGGCCCTATCATACACCCGGTGCAATAAGGCACAAGACATGTTTGGCGCGATTTGTTGCTATTTTCAGACCAACACAACCCTAATTTTCACGTTCTGCGTCACGTTGTTTAAATAGAGCTCATTTGCATCATTTTGTGGACTTATGAGCGTGCTGGTCTATAAAAGAGGTGTTAAAGTGCATTGTTGCCGCGTTGCTATTTTGAGGAACTGATGTGCCTGTGCGGATCCGCTTACACATTGCTTAATCATACAGTATGTACAGCAATACTCAAATATTTTTACATATGAAAAATAACTAAAGGATTAAAATGTTACAAAACGTACTATTTTCTACATAAATATAGAAACCTGCCTGCATGCCATCTTCAGCTCGGGGGGGCTTTTTTCAGTTTATTCATGACAATGTGCATTTGCATAATGTTATTATTATTAGCAGTATTATTTATCATATCTGCATATTTATATTTGCTTTAAAAAAAAAACACCTGTTGGGTTTTGGAGACGTATGCATCACCATATGGGGCATAAGCATAGCATGTGTGTTTGGATAGCCTATAACTATTTTATAACTGACATTTTTTGCAGAGAATTTTTTTAAAATCTGCGTATTTATGCGGAATGATTTTAGGAGCATCATACCTAAAAATGTAATATATGAAATAAAAAATAATACATTTTTTACATTTATTTAATGTTTACAATGTGAATCCAATAAGATCCACTTATTTGGTAAACAAATTAAGTTTCTTATATAATATATCTACTAAAAGACAGAAAACATTACTTTACTAACTGTATTATACATAAATCATAAACATTTTAATATCACTATTATTACAGTATATCATAATAATATTAGTGAAATTAATTTAAATAAGTATAATAATTAAATAAATAAAAATTTACACACATTTACACAAGTAAATACATAGATAGACTCAATGATGGGCTAAATTTATAACTTTATAACTGATTTATAACTCAGTTTTTTTACCACGCGTCGTTATTATTGTTTATTTATTGGTTTGCTGGAAATTAGAACTGAATGTAGAAATAGTTTTGAAACAAATCTTTGTGCTTAACAAACAAAATTAAATATGTAGGCTAATGAATGTCTTCAGTGGAGTACGTACAACATCATTTCCTTATCCACGGAAGTAAAGGAGTAAAAGTAAAGAGGCTGAATGGAGGCGACCCTTTACCCTTATGCTGCAGACGGCCTGTTTAACTGTTTTCTCTCTAGTGAAGATTTCAGTTTTTACACTTACAAAGTCGGCCTTGTAAATAACCATGGCTTGATGCAACTGACTCTTAAAGCGAATAGGAGATTCTGATTGCTTTAATTCATGTTATGCTCATCCATAACTTATTAAGAGAATAAGCACAACCCTATGAGACCATGCGTCAGGCACAGAGCATATTTTTCCATATTTAAAAAAGCAAAAGTGTATTCGGACACTCTCTTATTGCTTTTGTGCCCTGCACTTCAGACTTAGCGCCTAGAACGTTAAAATAGGGCCCTTTAAGTTACTGTTTTAAGTGACTCAAAATTGTAACATATTACTTTTAAAAGTAAATAAAGTGAAAAATGTAAACATGAATAGATAAATAAATATGGAGGAAGACTGGGAAAGCAGTTATCATACTTAGTTGTCAAGTATGACCAAGCTAATGACAGACTGACAGAATCAAGCATTCCAGAAAGCAGTTATTTAACACAAGAATCCTTTTCCTCAGTTTTAATGCAGTTTATGTTGGATCAGCCTATGAAGAAAAATCAGACAGAAGGCGACTGTGTTAACTTCATTTTGCAGGTGAGCTTACTTTAAAAAAATCTATAGCAATATGAGAGCTATTGTGAATTTTTATCTATGTAACACTGAAACTTGTGGTTTTGATTTAGCTGGGAAAAGAGAAGGAGTTCCTGAGGGATGAGCTCTACTGTCAGGTCATCAAGCAGACCACCAAACACCGGCTCAAGTAAGTGATCATTTGTGTGCAGTAGTGTTTTATTTTATCTTTAAAGATGTATTGAATTTATCAAACATTTACAATATATAGTTCCAAAAGACTTCTATTTCAAAAAAAATGCTGCTTTTGAAATTTTATTTATTACAGAATCCTGAATAATGTATCATGATGATAATGTCATCATAATGTTCATGGCAAAAAAGTAGTACTATTTTAAAAAACGATTTTCTAATTGGATCACAAACCAGGCCCCGTTTACACTGCCAGTTAAATGTGACCCAATTCCGATTTTTTGCTTTTATGTGACACAGATCAGATCTGTTTTATAACCGTGTAAACAGGAAAAAAATAAACGCATGTATTCGGTTATTCAGAGATCGGTTTTAGGCCTCCTTCATATGTGGAAGTAAATCAGATATAAATCGGATATGTGACAATGCGACTATCATGTAAACAGGCAGATCAGATTTGTTGAGGCCGATTTTGAAACCTATCATGATGAAGCTGGAAGTAATCATGCCACAGCTTGTCTCGCACGGCTTGACAGAACTCACACACTCTTAGGCACACCGATGTGCTGCTTATGCCAAACAGATGTGCCAATGTGCAATAACCGGCACCATTTGCTTGCCACCAGAGTGCAATCCTAACGCGCATCTCCAAAGGGATGGCCTGACGAAACAATGTGTCCTTATAGGACAGGTATGTGGACAAGCCTTGACACAGCATATCAATTGTTGGTTTGCTCATCCTAAAAATTTGGACCAACTGCTCCACATTAAAGCCCACCACAATTTGCTTCCACCAGACCTGAGATCTCTCTCGTACCCACAAATTCCACTGAATGGTGGAGGACACCATATATAAACCATAGGCGCAAGCTGTGATGACAGCCTTCTCCCTCCTCCTCCACCTCAAAATCATTTTAAAGTTGGGCAAACTTTGCATATTTTGCAGAGCTGAAAGCAAGACAATTTCTTCCATCGTGGCTAGTGTGGCGTGCTAGAACCCACCTTTACACATGTGTGACGTTGTAAATTGTATGGCAAGTGTAAACACATGAACCAGATATGGGTTACAATTAAAAGAACGTGTAAACGGACAGGCAAAAAAATCTGATATAGTCAACAAATTGGAATTGGGCATCAAGACCTGACAGTGTAAACGTGACCTTATATTGCACAGTTATATTTTTACATTTATTTCTGTAAATATATAAAAACGTAATTTCTCATTATAAAATGCATTGCTAAAAAACTTATTTATAAGTAAACAACTTTAAAGTCAATTTTCTAAATATTTACATATATTTTAATTGTCAGATTCCAAAATTACAAATAGTTGTGTCTTGGGCAAAATGATAACAAACCATGCATCAATGGCTTATTTATTTATTCAGCTTATTTATTCAACTTTTTGATTAACTATATATGCCAATTTCCCAAAATTGACACTCATGACTAGAGTAATCATGCTAAAAATTCTAACTGTTATAATATTTCAAAACTTTAAGCAAAATAGGCTTCTTTCAGACACATAAATACATTTATGATTAAATATTATATAAGATTATTATTTATTTATTATTGCTGGGCAAAAATTGATCAGGATTGATAGCATCCAAAGTAAAAGTTTATTTTGACATAATATATATGCGAGTACTGTGTCTATGTATATATATATATAAACACATGGATGTATGTATTTATGAAAATGTTCATTTATTCTTAAATACAAATGATAAATAAATGTAAATATCTATGTAATAAAACATGCTTGTATAGTTTTATTCTATGTATGTGTGTGTATCACATATACATAATAAATATATATAATATAAACATATATCAAGTCAAAACAAACTTTTATTTTGGATGCGATATTTATATCATATTTATATTAGATTTATTTTTACATTTTTTCTCATTTTTGTTTTTTAGGGAGAACTGTACCCGTGGCTGGCGTTTGTTCAATCTGGTGACTGGATTCTTCCCTTGTTCCAACACTCTTCTTCCATATTGCACTCGCCATCTGGACACAATCATTCAAGATGCCAACCACCCGTTTCAAGGTAATTACTAATTACTCACTTTATATTCATAGTTATAGTGCAAACTTGCTTCAATGACTCAACTACTAGTTTACGTCATAGATTGCTCAGCATTAACGAGTACACCCCTCTCAGATCTTAAATCTTATATTAATATTTTATGCACATACAATAGATTAGTCAGTACCAAAGCCAAAACTAGAACTAATCTATCAAAAAAAACTTGAGATCACAGTCCAAAATTGAGTACACCCAATTTAAAGAGTTTGAGAATAACCTAAACTAAAAATTTAATAAACAGAAAAAAGTCTTGTTTCATAATCAAGAGAAACATTTAAAAAATCGCAAACGTAGTTAAAATTTTGTAGTTTATATATTTTATTTGACAATAATTCAGTAATTTAAATGTGTAATCTTGGGCAGCACGGTCAGTGTTGCCAGATTGGGCTGTTTTGAATTTGTGCGAGTAAAAAATGGCATAGGCAGGTTGAAAAAAAATTTGGGCGATTTTAAATTGTAAATTTTATATGCAACTTATTCAACGAAACATAACTGTGTGCTCCTACTTCATTCAGTTAGTAGTATATAGTGCATAGTATCAAAATCTGACTCCCCGGACAAACCTGACTCCCCTTCACATGTACGCCCATCACGCAGCGCCTGCAGTTTAACTCACAGCAGTTTATCATGACACTTTTATCAATCATTTTTTTCACAGTTGACAGCAAAAACAAACATAGAAGCATTGTCTGATTGCCTAATTAGGTTAGTTGCTAAATTAAGTTGCTAATTAAGTTTAGCAAGTCTAAAATGCTAAATAGGACGAATTTATACCCCATTTCGAAAGTAGGAGGCACTGACTATGTTTACATGGACGTCAGTAATCAAATTATTTGCTTTAATGTAATTAAGAGAATAATAAGACTAAGGTGTTTACATGAGTTGCTTTTTAAGTGTTACTTTTATGATTGTGTTATAGCACATAATTCGATTAACATCATTGTGTCACCGCGCTATCCGCATTTCCTCTGGAGTTTCATGTAATTTCAGGTGTTTTATTTTTGATTTGTCGACTTTAACTGAAGTTTGGCACTTTCACTTTCATTCACGATCATTTCATGCAAGCCCACCGTGGCAAACAAGATATTGGATGCAGCTATGAACTGCTGGAAGAGTTTTGATGGAAGTTCATACCGCTTGCTGAATGGAGGAAAAAAAACCTCCGCACTTCACCATGCAGGTCTGTGGTCTACACTGACCGGTCAGTGACTACGTTTACATGAACACATTAATAATTAGATTTTAATGTGATTAAGACAATACCCTGATTAAGAGTCTACCATGTAAACAGAGATTTTTTATTAATTTAATCATATTAAGGTCATAATCGAACTAAAGAGAAATCGAATTAAGACATGTGGAGTATGCCGATTTTAGTCGCAGTAATAAAGTGCAGTACATACATGTAAACACATTTTAATCGAACTATTACCGTCATGTAGGACTTTAAACCGATTTTTGCGACAGGGTAGTCCACACACACACACACATACACGCACGGCTGATTGACACTCTTTGCACCTACCTACCGAGTCAGTGCAGACCACAGACACCTGCATGGTGAAATGCAGTTTTTTGTCCTGCATTCAGCATGCGGTATGAACTTCCAATAAAACTCTTTCAGCAGTTCATAGCTGCATCCAATATCTCGTTTGCCACGGTGGGCTTGCATGAAATGTTTGTGAATGAAAGTGAAAGTGCCAAACTGCAGTTAAAGTCAACAAATTAAAAATGAAACACTCGAAATTACATGAAACTCCAAAGGAAATGGGGATATCGCGGTGACGCAATGACGTTAATCGAATTATGTGCTATAACATGTAAAATGCGATCATGAAAGTAACACTCAAAAAGCAACTCATGTAAACACCTTAGTCTTATTATTCTCTTAATTAGATTAAAGCAAATAATTTGATTACTGATGTCCATGTAAACGTAGTCAGTGTTTCTATGTGATCTGGTTATGTTGTGGTTCTGTGACTGCTGGTGTTGGCTGCTGTATGTTTTTAAAATATAAAGTAACTAGGGTAATTTGGAAAAATTATGTATTAATCTAATATTTTGTCTGTTTTTTTGTGCATTTTAGCAGGTTTTGGACAGTTTTTGGGCTGGAAAAAGTCAGCTATATCTGGCAACACTGGGCACGGTGGCTCAGTGGTTAGCACTGTCACCTCACAGCAAGAAGGTCACTGGTTCGAGTCCCGGCTGGGCCAGTAGACATTTCTGTGTGGAGTTTATATGTTCTCCCTGTGTTCATGTGGGTTTCCTCCGGGTGCTCTGATCCAAAGACATGCGCTATGCGTGTGTTGTGGATAAGGGAGTGTATGGGTGTTTCCCAGTACTGGGTTGCAGCTGGAAGGGCTGGAATAGTTGGTGGTTTATTCTGCTGTGGTGACCCCTGATAAATAAGGGACTAAGCTGAAGGAAAATGAATAAATAAACTTATTATCTTTCTATTCCTAAAGATGTTAGGCGACCAAACTCTTGTTTTAATGCTTAATAACTGTTTAATAAATCTGTTTTGTCTAAATGCACCAAAAAGTATTGGCTATATTCACTGATACATTGATGAAGATATTCATTTTCATTTATGCTGAGCACTGTATATAGGATTTTTTTCTTTCTGTTTTGCTGTATAACCTGGTCACAGAGTGCTTTGAAGGACTGTATTTGTGTTTCTTGGTTTGTGTGAATATATTATTTGTATATAGAACTGGCAAATACGTGTGCAAAGAATCTCCAACGGTCACTTATTTTCGGAGGACGCCGGCACATCCCTTCACATTCAGAGATGGAGGCTATTTTGGTAAGGAGAAGACAAATGAGAAAGAAATGATGTTTAGCAGAGGAGGTCAAACGTGTCAATTGCAAAATTATTTTTGTATGCAGGCTGGAAGAAACTCTCGTCGGCTACCCATCATGCTTCCTGGTGGAACCGAGTTTGCCTGCAAGATTCGCAGCTTTAGTGTAAGTGAGGGACATTTGTTCTGTTGTTTGGTATAAAAAGGTGATGTGTTGTTTTACATGTAGTGCATTAATGCTTGTTTGTAGGTTGCATTTGAGGTGGTACAAGACTTTTGCACTGAGATGGGCATCATGAATCCAGCTGAAATGAAGGAGTTTTCTATCCATGCCGCAAAAAAAGGGGGTAAGATGTCCTCTGATATGCTTAAGCACACATAAACATATTCACATTAGAAATGGAATAGGACCCAAAAATGTATGGGGAACACTTTAGTTTAGGTCACAATTCACAGTATTGACAAACCATTAACTAACACTACTAGCTTAACAAACTACTAATTAGCTGCTTATTAATAGTTAGTAAGGTAGAAGTTGGGTTTAGGTTTTGGTTAGGATATAGGATTAGAGATGCGGAATAATATCATACTTTATAACTACTAATGAACAGTTAATATCTTAATAAAAGGTGGGTAATAAGCCAGTAGTTAATGGTATAAATTGTGACCTAAACTAAAGCAAAACCATGTATAGTTTTGGTTTTAAAATCATGCTTTGCTAGGTTTTCGGTTCAGCAAGGGTAAAAACTAAACATAAAGCTGCGTATTTTCATTCCATTTTAAGTGAAGCTTACTTATAAAATAATTTCAAGAGGATCACATGCTTATGATTGATCACGGCTGGACCGGCATTAGCTAACACATTATTCCTAAGTTAATATAAATAACCATAGTCTTCATCTTCATCTTGAAGAATCCCTTCTTCATCCCCTGTTCTTCCTCTTTTTTCCTAGATTGGGTAGCACGGCGGCCAAGTGGTTAGCACTGTTGCCTTACAGCAAAAAGTTTCCGATCCTTGCTGAGCCAGTCAGTGTTTCTGTGCAGAGTTTGCATGTTCTCCCCGTGCTCGCATGTAATGTAATGTAATGTGTATTTATATAGTGCATTTATTGTGTATGGCCATACAGCCAAAGTGGTTCACAATAATGGGGGGGGGGGGGGTTGTCTCTCCATACCACCACCAGTGTGCAGCATCCACTTGGATGATGTGATGGCAGCCACAGGACAACGGCGCCAGTGTGCTCACCACACACCAGCTACTTGTGGAGTGGAGAGACAGTGATAGATCCAATTTGGTGGATGAGGATGATTGGGAAGCTATGATCGTAAGGGCCATGGTGATAGGGTGATAGGGCTGCGCATGTGTTTCCCTGGTTTTCTTCCACCGTCAAAAGACATGGATCATAAGTAAATTGACCAAATCAAATTGGCACCATAGTAGAGTTCTTAGCCAACAGTATTTTTCCCTCATAAAGAGATTCGTCATTATAGCCACAAATAAGTGGGGGAGTTCTCGAGATTTACTAGAGCTCAATCTCCCCTCTCGCCCTGCAAACGGGAGGAAGCTCAGGGCTCGAGGATCTTTTGAGCTCAGGGCTCTCTCTCGGGACAGCATGCCAAACAAGCTTATTGTCAGTCATCAGCTAAGTGCGAACTCTTGAATTCAACATTGGTTTACTGAAAAAATTGTGACAGCTTCAAATAGAGTCAGTTGTAATAAAATGTTTAAGGAAAAAGAATAATTACTCACTATTTACTATGATTCCCAACTTATATGAGTTTCTATTTTCTGTTGAACACTAAAGAAAATAATATGAAGAATGTTAGAAATTGGTAATCATTGACCTCCATAGTGTGAAAAACTAACTAACAATACTACAGAAAGTCAATGGTTACAGGTTTACAACACTTTTCAAAATATGTTTTTTTGTCTTCAACAGAAAAAAGAGAAAATCAAACAGGTGCTGTGAAGTTTCAATTTAAAACAGAGCCAAACTACTGGAGATACATTATATAATATCTAGTCCTTTTAGTCATGCATCAACTAAAACAGCAAAGACTAAAAGATTGATCTTTAAGAATAATTTTTTTTTTCAACACGTATTTAAACCTACAGTAGAAGTTTCAAATTAGATTCTGCACATGCTGTGGTACAGAACCGAAACGGCAGGACCCATATGTGATAAATATATGTACCGTTACTCCCATGCCTCACATTTAAATCAGTCTATGCTTTTCTAATGTTCTTAACATGAATCTGTATCTGTAGGTGATGTGACACGTCCAATTCACTCGGATGAGTATCTGTTTGACTTCCTGCTGGACGACGGCTCGATCGCCCTCTCCTTTAAACGACTGATCTGGAAACAGCCACTCCAGTTCAGCAATGATCTTTACCTGGAGTTCCACTACCAGCTGGTAAAACAGACACTTTTGAATTCATTTTAGTGTCAAATATTTTATATACAACATTAAAAGACAACATAAAATTTCTCAGTGTCTCTGGATTTACTGGATTCATTAGCTACGGTTTTATGTTATTATTATTTATTATTATTATTATTATTATTGTCATTGAATAAAAATTTTTGTTATTATTATTTAATTATTATTAATTTTTTTTCATTTGTTGTGATTGAAAAATCAGGGTTATTCCACTAACTTATGATTTCTTAACTCTAAATAATTGGTTTTGTGTTTTGTGCTATAGTTGTCTGATACAATTAGAGTCGTTGTGCTCAAAACATTACGCGCTGTGATAGCCTTTTTAAGTAAATAAATTATATATTTTTGGAGCTTTGGTGTTGCCAGCTTTTCATGTATAAATATATTTATTTATTATTATTATTATTTTTTTATTAACTTTTTTGTTTTATTAAGCACCCATTTGAGATTGATGTAGATGCTTTTGTGGTGTTTGTTGGTGTTGTTGTTGTGTAAAAATGTATATAATCGTGTTTAAAAGCATGGCACGTTCTTTAATATTTTCGTAAATTTTTATTTTAAAACAATGTCACCAGTAGTTGTGCTGTACTGAAACAAAATTATAAATTGTAAGTGCATTGAACTGTTTCTCAGCATCAAAGTGTGCAAAATTGACATTTAAAACATGTTACAAGCTATTTATATTCCAAATACATGTCATTTTTTTCTTTCTATTCATCAAATATTCTTGAGGGGTAAATAAAAATCAGCTTTACCATCACAGATGACATTTTAATACATATAATATAAATATACAGTCAAGCCCGAAGGTATTCATATCCCTGGCAGATTTTGACTTTACTTTTATTCAACCAGCAGGTTTTATTTGACACAGGCTTCTCCCAAAACATAATAAGACCACGTACAAGAGGCATCATTGTTAAAAAAAAATATTTCTCAGCTTTTAATTATATTTGAACAAAAACTTTAAGTCAGAGTTTGTCAGAAGTATGCATAATTTTTGGCTTGACTGTATGCATACAGTTGAACTCATCATTATTAGCCCCCCTTTGATTATTTTTTCTTTTTTAAATATTTTTCAAATGATGTTTAACAGAACAAGGACATTTTCACAGTATTTCAGATTTTTTTTCTTCTGGAGAAAGTGTTTTATTTCAGCTAGAATAAAAGCAGTTTTACATTTTTTAAAGCTATTATAAGGTCAAAATTATTAGCCCCCTAAGCTGTATTTATTTTATTTTCTACAGAACAAACCATCATTATACAATGATTTGCCTAATTATCTAACCTGCCTAGTTAACCTAAGTAACCTAGCTAAGTCTTTACATTGCACTTTAAGCTGAATACTAGTGTCTTAAAAAATATCTAGCAAAGTAGTATCTACTGTCACCATGGCAAAGATAAAAATAAATCAGTTATTAGAAATGAGTTAATAAAACTATTATGTTAATAAATGTATTGAAAAAAATCTCTTCCTTAAACAAAAATTGGGGAAAAAAATAAACAGGGGGGGCTAATAATTCTGACCTCAACTGTTTATGATTGTTACAATAACATTTCACAGTGTTACTGTTTTTATCATATCGAATCCATCCTTTGAGAGCATAAAACAATTTATCTGCTTTTTAATTTTTCAGCTTGTGGCCAGTTATCTGGAGGGGAGGATGTTTCTGTCCACAAACAGTCCTACAGTCTACCAGCAGGTGGCAGAACTGACCGCTCTTCAACACCTTGCACTTGGACTAAATAATCTGCCCTCAAAGTAATTTCATACATCTCACACAACCTGATGTTTTTAAAAATCAAATGAAACTTGCAGCCAATTAATATAATTGTTTCTCTTATTTCTAAACCTGGTCAGTGCTGAGATAAAGCAGTATCATCCCCGGATGGATGGACTCAACTCCACTGACGAAAGGCTTCTCGCTACGATACGAGCGCAGTTTTCAACCTTAGGTCCCATCCGCCCTCTTGATGCTAAAGCTCGGTTTATCAGTGAGTGATCAAATCTGTCCAAACATGCTCACAGGTGGCTGTTACACCATTTAAATGAACGATTTTACATCCAAAACAAACTCTTATAACCGGGTGGGGTTAGTTTCTTCAAAAAAAAACAAATGAATTGCTAATGACATAATTAAAGGGATAGTTCACCCAAAATTTAAAATTCTCATCATTTACTTCCACTTGTTCAAAACCTGTTTGAGTTTCTTTCCTCTGCTGAACACAAAACAAGATATATTAAAGAATGCTGGAAAAAGTAGCCTATGACTTCCATAGTGTTACATTTGTGTTTAACTTACTTCACTCAATACTAAAATCCCTATACATTTCAGTGCATAATCAATACAAATTAAGTTGTTTTTTAATTTAAGCTTGTATTTGTTCAAATTTGAGTCAAACATGGCCTTTTGGTCTTGTTTTAAAAAATATTCTAAGCATTTTTAAGGGATAGTTCACAGAAAAATGTAAGTTTACTCACTATTTACTGTCCCTCAAGAGTGTCCAAATGGTTCATTTACCATTTTATCTCTTCTATTGAACACAAAACATGGTATTTTGATGAAAGTTGAAAACTTGTAACCATTAATATCCATTGTAGGAAAAACAAATGCTATGGAAGTCAATAGTTACAGGTTTCCAACATTTTTCAAATTATCTTCTTTTCCAAAAAGGTTTGAAACAAATAAAGTGTGAGTAAATGATGACTGAATTGTCACTTTTTGGAATTAATTTAAACATTATATTTATAAAAACATGAAACATTTCTAAGCAATGACATCATATTTCATACATGTGTCAATATATTGTGCAATCGTCTTGATAAATGTATACATTTTAAGTTGAAAAATAGATTTATTCCTTAAATATATTTGTATAACGGAAAAATACAATTCTTCTTCGCTGACCCAATTTATACAGCATTGTCAGAGCATTGTTATTAGATTAGATTAGATTCAACTTTATTGTCAATAAACATGTACAAGTACAAGTGAACAAATGCAGTAAAAGGAGCGCACTATTCCCAGAAGTACTGCAATACCAGGTCGATGCGTGGAGTGGGTGGAGCAAGCCCCTAATCCATCCCCCAGCTGCAAAAATCTATTTAATATATAGTACCCGGGTAGGGCACGTATCATATATTAAACTATTAAGAACAGATACTACACTTGCGCTTAGCTAAAAGGCAGAGAAGCGATTTATGTATTGCATTTAAAGCAAGCACAATGCAGTCGGTAACTGGAACAGGCGGTTAATATTCATGGTCCTTCACACTGTTTTGAAAAACTTAAATCATTGTATTGTTGCTTGTGAAAGAGTGGTCATAATGATTTTCAGATAGCTTTGGAAGAAAATGCTCTAGCCTTATCAATGATTGGATGTAGAACTATTTAGTATGTGTTTTATGGTCTTGTTTCAGTGACTTTCCCCCCAAAAAACTTTTTGTTCACACATTATTGTATCACTGTTTGTGCCGAATACTTGCATTTTACATGTTAGCCAATAGCGTTATACTTGTGTATTGTTCAAATTGACTACCCTTTCATTATGTTGGTGGCTGTTTTTGCCCCATAGACTTCCATTATAATGACATTTTGACAGCATGTAATCATGCATTCTTGATTGTTGTTGGTTTTCCCTGTTGGGAAGAGGTCAAATTTTACTGTTGATCATCAGTTAAGATCACCATTAACCCTTTATGGCTCATTTCCACTGAGTGGTACAGTACGGTATGGTTCGGATCGTTACGGGTCACCTTTATTAGGCTTGCGTTTCCACTACAAAGGGTACCCTTTTGGTGGGCGTGGTGTACTACAGAGAGTTTCAGTCGACGTCATTCTCTCTCAAATAAATGTCTACAGTAAAGCTGTACAGTTCGTTCACATTATATGAGAAGCTCTTCTAACAAAACAGATGCTTTAAACATATTAATACTTGTTTATAAATGTTTATTACTAACATTTCTATGAACATGATTTGATTATAACTGCAGATCAATGACAGTGTTACAGCATACTGTAACGTCTGCAATTATATAAAATAAATAAATAAATGCAACATATATGAACACATACAGACCCTTACAGTCTCCGATATGTTACTACTTACAGATAAACTACACACAGCAGACATTGATTCCTTATTTGAGTTCAAAAACAACACGCAACATATACAGTAGCCCACAGTAAAAGCAAACCTCTCATCTGTGTCTGTAATCTTCACCAGCACATGTAACCTCTGTTAGAGAGTAATTCCGTCATTCCGAGTTCATAATAGTCCAAAAGGTGATGATAAACATGGCAGTTTGTTCATGATTTGTTCATGGCAGACTGTTCAGGTTGCTAATACTATTTGCTCCTGTGTTTTGTTGGGCTTCTCCTTTTTTCCGCGCTTAACTCTCGCGTTTGTCCTTTTCTCTTTTAAATGGATCAGATGTCGAAGACGCTTCGTTAATCACACACACACACACATTATTATCATCAGCTCAAGAAGTTCGTTATATCAAATCTTGACGCGATTGAGAGCTCCCTGGAAAAAGTGAAAGCCGCTCGCACTTTTAGACTTTTAGATGGTCTCGTAAAACAACAACAAGACACGGCAAGTTCTTGGCTTTGTGGCTGTTCATCAGGACAACGACAAGGTTTGTTTTAAGCCCAGGTCATCCATGGATCGTTATTTTATGCATATTTGTCTTGGCTGTGTATTTAAAAACATGGCGGCTCCATTGTTTTGATTCTGGCTAGCTGCACAAGATCCTGACGTATCTCTGTAAATTAATCAGCGTTCAGCTGCGCGTGTAGCTCCACCTTTTGGTACCTTTCTCGTCTTTAGTACCATTTCGAAAGGGTGCCGAAAAAGTGGTACGGTACGGTTCGGTTCAGTACGCTTTTGACAGTGGAAACGGGATAGGCCTGAGCTAAAAGATTTTGGATTTATATGGAGTTCTATGGAGTAAAACAGCAAATTATAGTGTGCCTACTGTACATAAATACACTTACTTTGTTTACAATGTTCTGAGAGCTGAGCTGCTTATTTAGATTTTTTCAGATGTTTAAAGGATAGTGAGCAAAGGTCTCTCTCTCTCTCACACACACACACACACACACACACACACACACACACACACACACAC
>CAIGQZ010000217.1:132064-152557 GCA_903798205.1 Danio tinwini | reverse complement strand
CACACACACACACACACACACACACACACACACACACACACACACACACAATACTTCATGTAACTTCATTTAAAAGCCAAAAACTGATGATCAACAATAAAAAATAAATATTTGACCTCTTCCCAACAGGGAAAACCATGTCCGTGTCATGGCTTTGCAAACAAAAAAATGTAATTATAATGGAAGTCAATGGGGCAAGAACAGCCACTAACATAATGAAAGGGTAGTCAATATTCCCAGAGTGTGTTGTGTAGTTTTTGAAAAATTGCTAAGCATTTTTCTAAAATATGTGCCAAAATAAGATTTGTCACCAAAAATCATTCCATTTGCTGAAACACAGAGAAAGTTGTGGCCAAATTAAGACTTAAAATCAAGCGAGAGAGGATGAAAACACTCCCAACAGCACAAAAGATTTAAGAAATAAGCACAAATGTCTGGACTTGTCAAAACATTCAAAGGGTCCTGAAATCACCTCAGACGCTGGAGAATGAAATGACCTAAAAAATAAACAGTAATTTCTCCTCTATGTGAATTGATGTAAGTATAATTATACCCAACACTGCTCCTATTTTTCCAGAAAGTATCAGTTCGCTGCCTCTCTTTGGTTTTGACATCTTCACTGCTCAGAAAGTCAGTCATCGCAGCTGTCCTTCACCTTCCCTGGTCGCAGTCAATCATGAAGTCCTAACCGTCCTTGATCCCAAAACATTGGTACGCCACACTTCATCTGACAGTCCTGAACCATTCCTGTGAAGTTTTGATGATGCAAACTATCACAATCTTTGCAGAATGCATGTTTGACAATGTCCCTGGAGGATGTGCAGTCCTTGCGCTCAATCCGTCCCAAAAAAGACAAGCTTCCATCAGTTGAGATCAGCTTTGGTGGCCAGACTCAACACAATACTCTCAGCTTCAATCTCAAGCAGGTATGTTTGTTAAAGGCCAGGTCATAGAGAGTTTGAATCTCTCATAACATTCATTCCTTTTCCTTCAGCTTAGTCCCTTTATTTATTAGTGGTGGCCACAGCGGAATGAACCACCAACTTATCCAGCATATGTTTTACACAGCGGATGCCCTTCCAGCTGCAACCTAGTACTGGGAAACACTCATTCACGTACATACAATTTAGTTTCTTCAATTCACCTATAGCGCATGACTTTGGACTTTGGGGGAGCATCTGGAGGAAACTTACATGAACACGGGGAGAACATGCAAACTCCACACAGAAACGCCAACTGATCCAACAGGAACTCAGACAAGTGACCTTCTTGACGTGAGGCAACAGTGCTAACCACTGAGCCAGCGTGTCACCCCTCTCTCATATCATGCATTTGAAAGTAATTTAGAAGTAATTCAGTAGAGAAGATTTCCATCTAAATAAATGCTCAAATGTTAAAGCTTTTACAATCATAAATATTAGATTTGTAATTGTATTGTTATTTATAATAATAATGGTTATTAACATTTTTACTAAAATAGAACATATATAATAGCAATTATTATTATTGTTATATTGTACAAATTAAAGCTATTACTTTTATTTGTTTTAATTTTCCAAATGTATGTATAAATAAATAAATTTTTCTATAATATAAAATAAATTAATTATTATTATGAATTATTTAAATATATATATATATATATATATATTTTTTTTTTTTCTAAATAAATAAATAATGTTATATTTCTGATTTATTATTATTAACAATAACATTTGCATTATAAAATATTTGCAGTTCAATAGTATTATAATGAAATTGTATTGTCCATCAGATTATATATATTCACATTTTTATTATAACAATTACAATTAGATGTAGATTTATTCTGCCTAATTATTATTATAAATAATAAGAGTAAAATACATAACATATAATAGCAATAATAAATATAGTTATTATTATATTGTACAAATTAAAGCTAGAATTAAATATTTATTGATTTTTATTTGTTTTAATTTTCCAAATTCATCAAAAAAAATCAATAATGTTATTATAATGATAATTTATTATATTTTTTTAATTCACAATAAAATTTGCATTATTATAAAATATTTGCTGTTCAATAGTATTATAATGAAACGTCTTTGTTCATCAGATGATATTATTATTATTTTTTATTTATTTATTATTATTATTATTACAATTATTATTTCAACAATTGCAGTTTGTTCTACACTTTATTCTGCCTAATTATTACTATTAATAATAAGAGTAAATACATAAAATACATAAATATAAAATACATATCATAGAATAGCAATAATAATTATTGTTATTATTATATTGTAAAAATTATATTTTATTGTAAAATGAACTAGAAGGAATTATTAATTGATTTATATTTATTTTTATTTTTATAAATTGACCAAAAATAAACCAATAATGTTATAATTATAGTGTTATAATTATTGTTATTATTGTTGTTATTATTATTATTATTATTATTATAACAACTGCAGTTAGATGTGTTTGTTCTACAATTAATTTTTTATGAAATATCATACTTTCTCTTTTTCTCACATATTTTGTGCCTCAAAAGTTACTGGCCATTTGCACGTGTTGCAAAAAAATCAAAATGAAGCCCTTGTCATGATAATATAATAATATACATATTGTCATTTTTTAAAGGCTTAGTATTATTTTGGTTCATTCAGGTTTTTATTCCTCCATTTATTTAACACTTTTCTCCCATGCAGGCAAAAGAGCTGTGTCACACCATCGCTGTGATCATGGAAGAGGTGGTGAAACCGTCCTACAGCAGCATGCCCAGTCGAGCCGGGACCCCACACTAAACAACCAGCATGCACAAACTTTACACAACATCTCACGACTCACCCTGAGGATCAAATATATCTCTTGCCATGAAACATTATTTGTAATAAACATGTATTAACTTTTACAGGATAGCAAGACTAATACTTGTGAAATGTTGAATTCATTACAGCCAGTGTCTAGAGAGAAGTATACAGCTTATATAATTTACTTTCAAAATGTTTTAACAATTTGGATTGATTTGATAAGAATTACTTAATGAAATGATGTTTTATTTTTAAACATGATGTGTTTATTTTAGTATGTGTTATACCACCAAATAGGGAGTCATTTGTGGTTTATATTTATTGCAAGGATGGCCTATTTTGTATATGTGCACTAATCATGGTTAATTATTTGTGTCTAAATGAAGATAATTGATTAGTGAGTACAGATGTTAGACTATTTAAATTATTAAAGGCCTTCTAAAGTGTATTTTTCATTGTTTTTCAATAAATTGTCTGCTATATCTTCTCAATCCTCTTTCAGAAAACTGAGATAGCATTATGATTTTAATTTGTGTGAAAATATACATTTATAGAGCAATAATTCAAATTTATTTTTTACTATGTATCAAAAATAAAAAGAGCTGACAGATAAACTGATCTTCCAGGAAGATTCTTTTTTTAATAGGAAGAAATTATCATGTTAAGTTATAAAAAGGACAACAATAAGCACATATAAAGTTTTATGCAATCGTGATATCACCTAAAAATATCATTTTTCAACAGTCTGCCACTTTTTATACAATCAAATTGCACTGTTAGCTTAATAATTTTTACAAATTTAAGTCGATGGAACACAATTAAGCTGACCCCCAAAAATAAATAAAATAAATAAAAATAAAAATTGTGTTGTTTCGACTCATTTTAAATTAGTAGTTTGAAGTAGCAGCAAAAGTCCTTTTTTTAGGTGTAACAGATTAAAGAAGTCAATTTCAGTAAAGAAATATGAAAAATTAGGTTGTTATGTTTGCTTAAGAATACATTTTCCGAAGAAATATCCAACTATGTAATTTACTGAAGTATTAGATTTACTGTTAGAGTCAAATATTAGCATATCTGTAGATATAGAGCATAAATTAACATAAACTGTATTAAAAAACGTATTTACGTCGAAAAATGGTGTCACCCTTTATCCCACAAAGCGAGTAAGAACGGTCAACATTCAATATTCATCAATATGCATTTATTATAAACACTCTAGTTGCCGTCAGCAGCTTCACTTTGATGTCGGGTAACTACGCAAAACGCAGGCTCCACCCTTTCAGCCAACAGCAGCAAGCCGATTACCCGCCCCGGAGTACAAACCAATCACAAACGACTAAACAAAGCAAATCCCGCCCTCAGGATCCTGCTGACCAATCAGATTCCACTACATCGTCTCTGCACAACCACACCACGCCCTTCCAGTCACTAACATGGCCGTCACCAGGGAGTGAGTCCAAGGATTTTGAGACGGATATTATTTGATTCCGCTTATTTACTCTTGATGATAGACGATGTTACTTGCGGGTCGTTGATGTTGCAGCTTTATAATGTAAGTTGACGTCGATTTATCGTGATTTCAACATGTAGCCGGGATTATTTAACCCCTAGGCCACCTCTAATAAACTGAACCAGCTGTTTAGATTATTTATAAATGGTTTAATGATGTTTATGTTATGTGTAAATGCTAACTACGGACTTTGACAGCTCATTTCAATGTTGAGAATCAGAAGGGTTGTTTAATAATCCTTTGGTACAGATTAACATGGAAAATGGGAGCTGTCTTTCATATTAATATTACTTAAATTACAATATCGCCTAACTTAAACGCTGTACTTTATCATAAGTAACAAAAATGCAAGCTTTATTTTTAAGAATAACGTTAAATGTAACGTTATATACACGTACCGTGTTAACTAAACAAAGCTGTCATTTTTGTTTTAAAAGGATAGTTCACCCCAAAATAAAGAATCACTCACGATTCTCCCTCAAGTGCTTCCAGACCTTTGTGAGTTTCTTTATTCTGGTGAACACAAAAGAAGATAGTTTAAAGAAAGCTGAAAGTCTGTAATCATTGACTTCCATAGTAGAAAAGCAAATACAAGTCAATGGTTACACGCATTAAACTTTCATGAGAAAAAAGAAACTTTGAACAAGGAAAAGGTGATTAAATGATGACAGAATAATAAAATTGGAGTAAACTGTTCCTTTAAAGCTTATTCTGTAGTTCAGATAAACAATGCATTGTCATTTCACTCTCTGTAGTCCAATATTACATTCACTAAATGTTTGGAAAAACTGTCATGCAAACCAGGTCAGCATATATATATTCCATGCATATATATATATATATTGCAATTCCATGTAAATGTCAACCTTGCCATGAAAAAAATAAGTTTTCACCAAAATAAGGAAACCATTTCTGCTTTTTTTGTGTAAGCAAGTATTTTACAGTACTTTACTTTAAAAATGTGTCTGTCAATGTTTTCAAACTATTATATTTGATTTACCAAAATAAATTATATTTGTTCTATAGTGAGCCAACTCTTATCCTTTTGATTAGCATTGTTTTTTTGGGGTTGTGCAATTTAATTCACAGAATTTCTACAAAGCATGTTGTATACTGTAAACTCGCAGACTTATTTTCCTTGTTTAAAGTGCAAAAAAATGTTTACATATTGTTATTTTTCTGATACCATAACTCTGTGGTTAGTTGTTCTGGAAAACTAAATAGATGTTTCAATATAATGTTAACACAGACTTTCTATGTGAATTTATGTTTTGAGTTTTTGCTGCAAATGTCACATCCATAATGCTGGAATTGCTTATATATATATATATATATGTATGTATGTATGTATGTATGTATATATAAGTATTGTTATACATTGCGGACCAATGATGGTTAATTACAGTTTTGCAAGTCAGTTTAGATGATCTTCAAAGTCAGGTGTAAGTCGGCTTGGTTTGCTTGTTTCCAAAGAATAAGCCAAACTAAGTGATTTGCTTGTCAAATATAGCGTCTTACCTTGAAAGCCAAAGATTAAATGTTCTACATTGTCTGAGGTTGTAGCCAAAAGCTGTTTTTGTAGATAGCTGGCACTATTATTTAATTTGTCTTGTTTAATTTTAGTATTATTACCTAGTTGGTCATGTTTACAGTGACAACAGTGGAAACCGCATTTACAAGCACAATAGTGTTCCTGCACTCAACAAATGATGGTGATATTTTGATTACGTAGGCTTCTGTGACATTCTCAAGCATTTATTAATGTAAAATATGATATAATGTTTGGGACAGAAATGCACTTTTCTATTAGGACACCTTTTCACTGTAACACCGTTTCCTTATCCACAAAAGAGAGAAAGTAAAAAGGCCGAATGAAGGAGGCTCCTTCTTTAATCTTGCGCTGCAGATGACCTGTTTAACTGTTTTCTCGCTAGTGAAACGTTTTAGTTTTTACACTTACGAAGTCCACAATGTAAATAGCAAATGCACCATGGTGCGACGCAACTGACTCTTAAAGGGAATAGGAGATGAGACTCTGATTGGTTTTAATGCATGTTATGCTCAAAACACACCCATAACTTATTAAGAGAATAAGCACCACCCTGTTAGACCATGTGCTAGGCATGGGACGATAACCGTTTTCAAGGTATACCGCGGTTTGTAAAAGTCAAGGTTTTAAAACCGCCAACATTTTCTGTAATACCGTTCCTAAGGTATGTGTAAGATTTTTTTTTTTTCGTTTTTTAATTTTTGTTTTTTTTAGGACAACAGTATTTCCAGCAGAAAAGATATCCAAAGACGCCATTTAAAGTTGTAAAGAAATCTGTGTTTTTGAAACAAATGAAGACAGAAGTAGTCAATGATTCATTTCAATTATTCAACCTGACATGTTTACTCCTCCAAAAATTTTAAATGTTTTACAAAATAAAATATATAGTGTTCAAAGGGGAAAAAAGTTTTCGTTTTTTTACCTGTACATTTAAAAAAAAAATTTTTTTTGCAGCAGTTGCAATGCCGTGATACCGTGAAACCGTGATATTTTTATCCAAGGTTATGATACCGTCAGAATCTTATACCGGCCCATGCCTAGCCGAGGCAGAGCATATTTTTCTGTTCTTCAAATAACAAAAGTGGATTCGGATATGCTCTTAATGCTTTTGCACCATACACTTTAGACTTTGTGCCTAGATTGTTAAAATAGAGCCCTAAATCAGCATCTGGGTAGAAAGCATGTTAAAGACATGCGTTCCATCGTTTCCAGACATTGCATCATATGCATTAATTATTTATTTAATTGTTATATTTATTTAATTGTTATATTTATTTATTTATTTATATATTTATTTATTTATTTATTTATTTATTAGGGCTGCACAATATTGGAAAAAAAATCAACATTGCAATATTTTTTTCTGCCATACATATTGCGATATTGAGAATAATTTTTGCAGATTAAATGAATAGTTCTGTTTGTAAAGAATTCATGAGTTGATTGGGATGATTGGGATGATTTTGTAGGCCAGTGCATTTGCATGAAATATAATTAACCAATCACAAGTACAGTAGAGGAAAAATGCAAATGAAATAACGGTGTTTTCTGCAAGTCTAGCTGTGTTCAGACACAAATTAAATAATCAAATGTAAAAAAAACAAAAAAAAAAACACCATATAATCTTTATTGTATATATTTATTGAATGTATACATAAGTACAACTCGCCTTTCTTTGTTTCAAACATTATAATTTCCATTGCCTGAATGCTTTAAACTGGCTTGAAATGTGCACATGCCTTAAAATGCATTACCAACATTTTGGTAACTTTTATGATTAAACTTTGCAATTTACTTCAGAAATGAAGTGTTTTTTTTTCCCAACTCCCAATTTTCAATCCCAACTCGATGTTGCAGATCCTGCGACGTGTCTGTTGCAGATGAACAAATGTCTATATATCAATGCTGAAATGATATATTTTGCGGCTCTAATATACAATAGTCAACATTTGAAGTGGATCAAAAAAGATTTTCAAAATTGTCCCTAGACAAGAATGTGTGTTGTTGAATTGTTTAAGACAACTTCAAATGTTTACTACTGTATGTATGCATACACTGACTTTAGCATATAGACCTTTCATTGAAATTCTTGATGCTTATTTAAAAAAAAAAGTCACAGATGTGTTTTGTCAACTGTTACTATTTACAGTCAGCCTCTTGCTCTTTATCGTACTGTTGTGTGCTTTTGTCATTGACATGATGAGTAAGTGAGCAAAGACCATTGTTTCTGTCCTCTGTACGTCTGGGGAGTAAAGCATAAAAAATGTACACCTTAATTGTGGAATATGCTGATTATTATTAATACCAAATTTTTCTTATATCTACTGGGTGACACATTGGCTCAGTGGTTAGCACTGTCGCCTCACAGCAATAACGTCGCTGGTTTAATTCCCAGCTGTGTCAGTTGGCATTTCTGTGTGGAGTTTGCATGTTCTCTCCGTGTTCGCGTGGGTTACTCCCAGTGCTCCGGTTTTCCCCCACAGTCCAAAGACATGTGGTATAGGTGAACTGAATAAACTAAATTGACAGTTGTGTATGTGTGTGAATGAGTGTGTAATGGATGTTTCTAAGTTGCAGCTGGAAGGGCATCTGTTTTGTAAAACATATGCTGGATAAGTTGGCGGTTCATTCTGCTGTGGCGACCCCTGATGAATAATGGGACTAAGCGAAGGAGAATGAATGAATGAATGAATCTACTGCTGCATGCAAACCCGACATAATAATGTTAAAGTGGTCATTGATTGTTTCTAACACTTTCTGCTCCATCAGATCCCCTTGAATGTAAGAAGAGAGAAGCCCCTCGCTCTCATTGATCACAGCTCTCTGGACATCGACAAAGACAGCGTCCCTCAGACTGGCAGTGCCCGCAGGTGCAGCGTCTTGGAGCAGGGGGCCGCGGTTGCCTTCCTCTGCCAGCAGGACTGGGATCGGGACAAGTGTGGAGCGTAACCACCAGCTCTGGGCGTCTGGACAGAGTATGGTGAAAGACAGCACTTGCCATGGAGCTACAGGATAAGAAACAGGTCAGATCTTCAGGCGTTTTCTTTTCATATACATGAGAGACGGTTTGATCAGACTGTTGACCACCATTTAAATTAATTGTCTTAGACTCTTAAGTTACTTATTCTTTTAAATATTATTATATACTATAATGCATTTTTTATGGATAGGTAAGTATAAGTATGTTGTTTAATTCTATATAGTTATATACACTACCTGACAAAAATAATAACTTGACTTCTAGTTGATCATTTGGGAAGAAGGTAGGAGGTAGCCTTAGGTAGCTGAAGGTAGATTTTTCCGATGCATCAACTGCATCCTAATCATCACAAATACTGCAGGAGACTTATTGGAAACCTCATTGACCCAAGATTCTCACAGAAATCAGTCAAGTTTGGTGAGGGAAAAATTATGGTTTGGGGTTACATTCAGTATAGGGGCATGCAGGAGATCTGCAGAGTGGATGGCAACATCAACAGCCTGAGGTATCAAGACATTTGTGCTGCCCATTACAATACAAACCACAAAAAAGGGCAAATTCTTCAGCAGGATAGCGCTCCTTCTCAAGGCTGATTTATACTTCTGCATCAAGCGCACACGTATGCTACGGCAAAGCCTACGTGTGGACACATAGCCCCTCGCCGTAACCGTCGGCAACGTTGACGGCACCTCTCAAAAAATATAATGCGTACGCGTAACGCAAGCTCTGTGTTTGGTCTGCTTGGTAGTGCTGACGAGTGTGGGCGGAGGTGAGAACCGCGCGCCCGATGCAGCGAGTGTTTACAAGTGTGGAGTCCCGTGAAGGAGCTTTGGATGGAAACTGTTGTTTTGTGTTTACCTCATGATTAAAGTTGTTGCACGTCCGTCGGTACCCGCCTTAAAATGAGCGAATTTGAGCCACTTGTACATTTAAGGAAGTTCATTCATTTATTCATTTACTTTTCGCCTTAGTCCCTTTACTAATCCGGGGTCGCCACAGCAGAATGAACCGCCAACTTATCCAGCATGATTTTACACAGCGGATGCCCTTCCAGCCGCAACCCATCTCTGGGAAGCATCTACACACACTCATTCACACTCATACACTACGGACAATTTTAGCCTACCCAATTCACCTGTACTGCATGTCTTTGGACTGTGGGGCAAACCGGAGCACCCGGAGGAAACCCACGTGAACGCAGGGAGAACATGCAAACTCCACACAGAAATGCCAACTGACCCAGCTGAGGCTCAAACCAGCGACCTTCTTGCTGTGAGGCAACAGCACTACCTACTGCGCCACTGCGTCACCACATTAAGGAAGTGTTCAGAAAAAAAGAAAACACCAGCGAAGAAACTCGACACAGAGAAACATAAACGCCTACTGCCAGCTAGCGTTTCGGAAGTGTATTGCAGAAAAACAGAAACGCGCAAGGCGTACGCCGTGGGTTACGACGATCACTTCATGCAAAAGTATAAACCAGGCTTCATACTTTCACCTCTACATCAAAGTTCCTTAAAGCAAAGAAAGTCAAGGTGCTCCAGGATTGGCCTGCCCAGTCACCAGAAATGAACTTTATTGAGCATGTCTGGGGTAAGATGAATCTAAAAAAATCTTGATGGACCCTGGGAGTCCTGCAAGAACGCTTTTTTTTGCCATTCCAGATGATTCCAGTTATTTGAGTTATTGCAGAGATGTATGGATGCAGTCGTGCAAGCTCATGGGAGTGATACACAATATGAATTATTTTTCCACTGCACCATGACTTTGTCTTCTATACTGTACATTATTTCTGTTAAGTGACAAGACGTTTGTCTAAGTTAAGTCAGACCTTACTGTCATAATTAAATAATAAAAAATCAAGGCATGATAATATTTTATTTTGGTAAAATAAACAATCTTGAGGCCTTTGCATTTTCATATAAGCCACTTCTGATACCAAATGATCAACTAGAAGTCAAGTTATTATTTGTTGTTCTTAACTTGGATAGGTGACAAGACTTTTGTCAGGTAGTGTATGCTATGCTGGATGATTTTTTTTTTCACCCATATTTTGATAGTTATCTGTTTAGGTTTGTTTGACACTTTACTTATGTTTGACATACTTTCAGTGTATCTCAAATCACTTTGTATGCATTTTATGTGATGCGGACACAAAAATGGGACTTTGAATTTGACCCATATATATTAATATTAATGTATGGAGAAAAAAATAAGTTTTATGGATTTACGATTTATAGTTTGATATATTTATATGTTTGAGTGAAAAATCATTTTAGTTTTATTTTATAAACATTCATTCCTTTGGCTTAGTCCTTTATTTATCAGGGGAATGAACCGCCTATTTTATAAACACTCCTTCCCAATTTACCATAAAAACATATTCGTATACAGTAGTCAACATTTAAAGATCCTAACCTTTCATAAAAGTTGTTCTCAAAGCAAGACTTGTATTGAATAATACTAATATTTTTCAATGACATACAGTATGAACATTTATAACTTATTTGTTTATAAAAAAATATATTTATTATAAAATAATACTATATTTGGTCCACTTCAGATGTTGACTACTGTATGCGTGTGTGTGTGTGTATGTATATATATATTATATATATTATATAACCTGGAGCTTTCCTTTAATTATCACATTTTCTAAACAATGTCCAGCCACCAATTACAATACATTAAGTGCTGTCTTGTAATATGACAAGGCCTGTTCATTTGTGTTGCTAAAAACAGCTTGAACTCAAACTCAGTGAACTCTGGGTTTCAACAGTGCTTCCGTTATGATCACATTAATAGACTTTATCTTTTTTATTTTTCTAAGGCATATAATACAGTCTGTATTATGTATTAAGTGCTAAAAAGCTTGTGGGAATTTTTTAGCTCAGGTACACAATATTTTGTTTTTGAACTATTATTATTATTAATATACTTTTTTTACTGGCAGTTTTATTATTGTTTTCTGGTTATGGAAAGTTTATGTCTTGTAATAATTTACAGTTAAACAAGATACTTTTTAACTGTGTTGTGGAGGTTGTGCAAGCCATATCTAAGCCATATCATCTTTTTGACTTTGAACATAAAGAAACGCTGATATGTTGTGAGTTTGTGCTCCTTAGTTCATAATGCATCTGAAAAGTAGTAAGGATAGGCCAGAAAAACAGTGACTTGACCTGTAATTTGTGATAAGAGGTTTACTTCATGTTTTGCATTCAGTTGTCAGCAGTGTTTTTTCAGTTTTTATTTGTATCTTTAAGATATTGGGAGATTTATTTATTTTTTTATAATCAATCAGAAACTCAAGCTTAACTTTGCATGGGGCCTTGAATGTCTACATTTACCCTCGTCTGAATCATCTTTTACCATTGCTCGTTTTGGACAGCATCATTAAAATCATTAAGTGTATTTGGCAGTAATGATGTTGCTGAGATCCTCTCTGGGTTCTTGTCTTACCTGTATTGATTTTGCTGAGGTGTGCTAAGATTGTTGTGTCCAGGAACAGGGTTGTGAGGTTCATTGAGAGTAGTGTTTTTACAAATTGTTATTTTGTACATTAAATAAATACAATAAGTGAAGTAAATTGGTTTGGTTTGAGTGAAATGTAAATTAAAGATGATAACATTTCTTCCAAATTGGAAATATTGTCATTAAGTGCATTTTATTTCTCCAATAATGGTGTTTAATCAGAATGACAAATGCTTTCACTTGTTCCCCCAAATATTGTTCCTAATATTGTGAGTTGGCAACTGTATTTTAAACAAAAATGCATTAATTTTACAACGTTTTTTATTTTCAATTTGGAAGAAATTCAATTAAATTCACCGTTATTTATATAGTGCTTTTACAATGTAGATTGTGTCAAAGCAGCTTCACATAGAAGATTATTGTAAATTGAAAAAGTGTCAGTTCAGTTTAGCTCAGTTCAGTGTGGTTTAATAATCACTGCTGAGAGTCCAAACACTGAAGAGCAATTCCATCGATGCGCAGCTCTACAGATCCTGAACCATGCAAGCCAGTGGTGACAGCGGTCACCAATTGGCGTAAATGAAGAATTAAAAAATAAATAACCTTGAGAGAAACCAGGCTCAGTTGGGCACGACCATTTCTCCTATGGCCAAACGTCTTGTGCAGAGCTGCAGTCTAGACCCCGGAGGCTGGAGAATGCTGGACCTCAGCAAAGACTCGTCTGTCCCTGGAGCATCACAGGAATCAGTCTCATGCTTTCCACTCCTCCATGACCACCACAGCAGCTACTCAGGATACAGCCTGGTCCAGGATTATGAAACCTTGGGTTCATCTCTTCGCTGGTCTTGGATTGCATCAGTGGTGCTGCATAGTCTGAGGGCCTCGGGATGAGTATCCCCAGGTGGAAATAGAAAATAAAGAGAATAATTAGCGTAGCTGCTGTTCATAGTGTATATAAACAAGATGCAAAAAACCTGTGTGGGGCACACACTTATGCATCATACCGCTAAGTGATGCACTGAGTGTTATGCTTTGCTAAAAAGGTAGATTTTTAATCTAGTTTTGAATTGCGAGAGTGTGTCTAAGCCTCGGACATTATCAGGAAGGATATTCCAGAGTTTAGGGGCCATAAATGAGAAGGCTCGACCTCCTTTACTTGACTTTGCTATTCTAGGTAATACCAGAAGTTTTGACTACCTGAAGTTTTCACTACCTGAGCTTTGAGATCTTAAAGAGCGGGTTGGATTGTAGCAAGACAAAAGGTTGGTTAGATAAACAGGACCTAGATTATTTAAAGCTTTAAAGGTAAGAAGCAATATTTTATATTCAATACGAAACTTAACAGGCAGCCAGTGTAAGGAGGATAAAATTGGGGTGATATGATAATATTTTCTAGACCTGGTAAGAACTCTGGCAGCTGCATTTTGTACTAGCTGAAGTCATGAAATGTCATCAGTAGTTTACAGAATAAAACAAAAATGGCCTTTTACTCAAACAAATAACATGCATGTATATGTATATTAATAATATTTATCAGGGCTCAACAATAAAGACTGCCCCATGGTCTGGGGCCAGTGTGAGAGATGCTCAGGACAGTAGACAGGATTGTTACTGGCCTGATCTACTGATCTACTGCCTAGTTTAATTTGACTATTTGTCAATTGGGTTCAAATAAAATAAAAATTAAGAAACGGTATGTGCTTTCAAGTCTTTAAATGCTACCTTCTCTGTGATGGCGTAAACATCATATTGCATATTGTTCCTCTTGTCTGACTGGATGTTTTGAGCATGTTTTTTTTCTTTTCGTAAACTGGTAACAACCAGCGTAGAGATGGCAACATCAAATTATGAAGCTAAAAGAAAACGTCTGTTTCTAATGTCTTGGAAGCAGACATTTACGTGAGTACAACATGATGAAAAAAATGAAGTGATGTTTGCCATCAGTTTGGGAGGTCGGCCACCTTTTGTTTTGCAATAAAATACCTGCACATTTTCCATACTGTTATTTTTGTTTGCATAACACTTTGAATTTTGCTCATTATGCATTTATTAAATTTTTTTAAAAATAATACAATTCTAGATTCACAGGTGTTATTTAACACATTATTTAAAATAAGTTGCTAAAAAATAGCTATTAACTTTTTTTTTTTTTTTGGTGGGGCCAGTGAAAATATTGGCAGGGCAAGTAAAAATCTGAACCACTGACCCAATCGGGCCAGTAGAAACATCCTTAGTGTTGAACCCTGTTAATGTATATTAAGACTTTAGATGCAAAAACCTTGAAGTCTGTTTGAATGTATTTCTTTTTTTTTATATTAGGCTCACTTGTTAAGGTCAGTTGTTTCAGTATTATGGCATGAAATAATGGCTGACTAATAACTGTTTTCATGGCCATTAAGTCAAATTACTGAACCTAAATATAGAAGCTTGATAAAATGAGGCAATTTTAAAGAAATAAACATAGAGGATTTTACTATTTTATTATTTTTTACATAAGTTGTCAATATTTGTTTTATTAAAAAAGTTTTTATGTTTGAAATATATAAAGTACAGGTTATGAGGTTCAGAGAGGATGCTTTTGGCCGCGCCCCATCACTGCTGGGCTGGTAAATTGCTGTGTTAGCTGAATGGATGAATGCCTGGACGGGGCGACGAGGGCACAGCATGCTTTTGCTGGTCTGTCAAGCCCCGCTCCCTCACTTCACAGTCTAATTCTTTCTCTGAAAAGCTCCTCATCTCTGATACCTGCTCATCCCTCCCAGGTTTTCACTGTCATTTTACCCCCTTTTTGCCCGTTTCTCTTCAGGCAGGGTGTTGAAGCTGCCTCTGCAGAGTTGTCAGATTAATTAACGCTAGAAACCACAAAAAATCTCCTTCCTTTCTCTTCATTGTCCTTTTTTCAGGAGAACTACACACTTAGATAAAGCAGTTGTGTTCATTCCCTCTGGTCAGCTGCACTGATTTTATTGTGCAAAGCTTTTTTAGCTGGCACACTACCCCAGCGAGGCTGGGACGTGCCCAAACAGAGCCTCTGAATGCGCAGAGGCAGAGACTGACTGTCCAGACTGCGCGACTGGTGCTGAAACAGCAGCATACATTATCCCGTAGCACCCCGACACACTCCTGTCCAACCCACACGCACACCAGACGCACATTAGCCTGTCAGCAGCAGAGGGAATAGTCGCAACCATGATCCTGAAAAATGGGACCTGGTTCTGGAAGAAAAGAGTGAGTGGATCTATGCACACCTCCTATAGTAAACCCAGTTGCGTGTGATCTGTGTGAGTCCGATTTTTCCAGTATGCAACATGTAGACGTAGTGTATGAAGGCTTAAATTGTTTGTTTATGTGTGATTAATCCTAAGTACCGCGAACAGGTGAAAGTGCCCTCCCAGGTGCGTGCGCACTTTTCTAATTCTAAGGTTTTGAGTGGTTTACACATAATGGACCTGCATGCATGACCACATGTTTCTGTTTGCGAGCCACTAGTAAGTCCCTGCTTGTTGATGTGTGAGTGATGCTCATACAGGGATTTAGCGCTGGCACTCAGTCTATGGCTGTGGAAAAGCAGTGTGTTTATTTATAGTGTGGGGCCCTCGTTTGCTACTACAGGACATCAGCCGTCCTCAAAAAAATGCACTTCTCCTTAATATTGGTAGGATAGCCAAAATGCGTCAGAGGGAAGAGTGACTTTTTTTTTATTTGTGACCATACTAGGCATGTTGGGCAATAAAAGTTTCTGCCTAAATAAATAGGTTTGAGTCAGTGTGTCTACATCCCCTTTATTATTTTAAAGTACTGCTCACTTGCTCGTTGCTCATTTGCTGATGTACTGATTTGTCCAGTGACATTCATTATAGAACAGTGACTAAGTTTACATGGACATCAGTAATTGAATGATTTGCCTTAATCCGAATAAGACAATAATATGATTAAGTTATTTACATAAGTTGCTTTTTGAATGTTCCTTTCATGATCCTGTTTTACATGTTATAGCACATAATTCGATTAACGTCATTGCGCCACTGCGCTATCCACATTTCCTCTGGAGTTTCATGTAATTTCGGGTGTTTTTATTTTTAATTTGTCGACTTTAACTGCAGTTTGGCACTTTCACTTTCATTCAGGAACATTTAATGCATGCCCCTTGTGATAAACTGAGGTATTGGATGCTCGTATGAACTGCTGGAAGAGTGTTGTTTTAATAGAATTTGGTACCATATGGGGAAAATAAACTCTGCATTTCACGGTTCTTCACTGACTTGGTAGGTGTAGAGAATGGTGTCAAACAGCCATGTGTGTATGGAATATACAGTTGCAAAATTCGGCAAAAAGTCCTACACAATGGTAATAGTTTAATTAAGGCATTTACATGTCTGTACTGGACTTAAATGATGCCACTAAAATCGGCATACTCCACGTCTTAATCTGATTTCCGTTTTAAATTAATCAAAAAATTGCTGTTTACACTGTGGACTCTTAATCAGAGTATTGTCTTAATCATATTAAAATTGGATTATTGGTGTCCATGTAAACGTACTCAGTGTCACATAATCGAAATAAATTTGCATAATGTTATGGTCACATTTACTGTTGCAAATGTTTACATGCAAATCATTGTGATTTGAATTAGAAATCCCCACAATCTGAAATTTCTTCAGAATGTCTTGTAGGGATAAGTGACCCAAGTTGAATCATCTAGCTTTTGGAGTGCCTCAGGGCTCAGTTCTAGAACCACTTCTCTTTTCTATCTATATGGCATCTCTAAGATCTGTAAAAAACATGGCTTTTCATATGGACACTCAACTTTACCTCTTATTTAAGCTTTGATGAACTCTCAATCACGCATGACTCTTTTGACTGGCATTCCAGTCAATAATATCAAGTCTCTGTAATTTATCCAAAATACAGCAGCAAGAATGGCCTTTAATGAGCTGAAAAGACAACGTATTACACCTTTTTTCTTTATTTACATTTGCTTCCAATAGCTGTTTGCATCAAATTCACTGAAATTCTGCACCCTTTTACCCAAGTTCACTACCCTCAATCTTGCGTGTCCATCAAAATCCTGCATTCTGCCAACCCTAAGTGCCACAAAATCAATTTAACAAACTTTTATTTTGACTGTTTCTTGATGGTGATGTGACCTGCCCAATTCAATCTTACTTAATATTCATGAGCCACTTTTTCCACAGTCGTCTTTTCAAAACAAAGTGACTGACATGGACTGACAGGTTTGGTTGTGCTGTAGGAGGAGGAGGCGGTGACTCCACTGGGACTGTCCACAGCTCAGGCTCTGTGCACCCTACGGGACCAGCTGTCCAACCTATTGGGGCAACATCAGAAATTCAGCCGCCGCAGATCCACCATACAGGTCTGTTCTGGTAAAAGTGCTTCTTATCACCATAATTATGGTCTATTAGTCATGACAGGATATTCCTGAATTTGGTTTTGCTTTTTGTTTTAAAGGAGCTGTGGGCCAAGAGCTTCCTTCATCATGGCGACCGGCATTCGTGCTTCCATTGGCCTGGAGCTGTTCTCACTCTGGTTGTGGTGGTCGGGCTGTTGTCTTGTTACGGCAGCCAGCCGGAAGGCAGGTTGGGCAGAGCTTAATGCAAAACACTTTTGATTGGTCATTTTAAACTTGTAGCTATCAGGTATGTATCAGCTATTATGTATGCTGATTTTCTTTTCTTTTAATCTCAGTCAAGGCATAGAGCTGGTGAACGCTGGTGCGCTCTTCCTTCTGCTGCTGCTCAACCTATTCCTCATTGGACGGCAGCAGAGGTTACGAACGAGTGAGATGGTGCGACGGCTCAAGTCCATCATCTCACAACTGAATGGTGAGGAGAGAGAAGCAAGCATTTATACATTGTTGACGTGAAGTTGCAGTTTCACTGTCACTTATGACAAAATTTTAAATCTACCATTTAAAAATGCTGTAAATTGTTAAACATTTCTTTGTCTTCCAAACAATTCTTTGTTATAAAAACTACTTTGTTATTAAAGGGCCATGAACCCCCCCTGTCTCAGCAGGGTGTGTTTCACACATCTAGTTTGAAAAAAGTCAGGAAAGTGTTTGCATGAGTTGCGTTGTGAATGTTCCTTTTATGATCCCGTTTTACATGTTATTGCACATAATTTGACACTGCGCTATCCACATTTCCTCTAGAGTTTCATGTAATTTCGGGTGTTTTATTCCTAATTTGTCGACTTAAACTGCAGTTTGGCACTTTCACTTTCATTCAGGAACATTTCATACATGCCTCCTGTGACAAACGAGATATTGGATGCGACTGCTGGAAGAATGTTGTTTTGATGTAATTTGATACAGCATGCTGTATGAGAGAAAAAAACACTCCCATTTCTTGGTAGAAACACAGTCGTGTGTGTATAGACTATACTGTCACAAAATGCGGCAAAAATCCTACACGATGGTAATAGTTTGATTAAGGTGTTTACATGTTTACATTCGGAGAGCAGCATTTACAGTGGATCTTTCAGTCCATAATATTGTAGTGATATTAACGTACTGTAAACTTAGGGTCCCACTTTATATTGTCGCTTATTTATACCTGTGAATTTACATGGTAACTAGATGTGCAAGTAGTATGTAACTACAGTGTATGTACACACTGGTGCATAGTATTTACTTTTGTAATACTGGTGTAACTACACACACGGAAGAACACACTGAATAGTATGTGTAAGTTCAAACAGGACATTGGTAACAACACTAAAAAAAGTACACATCTGTAACAAAAAAATATGTAAATTGTTACACATTTGAACTTACACATATTATTCAGTGGGTTGTTACATGTGTGTAGTTACACCATTATTACACAAGTAAATTTTTATGTACCAGTGTGTACATACACTGTAGTTACATACTACTTGCACATCTAGTTACCGTGCAAGTTCATAGGTATAAGCGACACTTAATATAAAGTGGGACCAAACTTGGTAACTAAATAATTTTGACTAAGGTCAAGTCTTTAAAAACTGAACAAGTACTGGTGACGACACAAACTAACTTTGCCATTTGAACAAACATAAACAAAGTACATTGATCGCACACTTACCAAATCTCTAGAGACAGGACAATCAACACAAACTGGAGCCACATCTTTTTTAAAAGAAGAGGAGTTACAAATCCAGATTTCACCATTTCCAGATGCGAAAAGCTGAAAAATGTTCCTTACAAACGTATTTTTGTCGCATGTTAGCAGACCAATGTAATCCACACGTGAGTCCAGCTGCCATCTCATAGCAGGGAAATGGAAGCAAAACCTTTGTTGCGGCACATTTATAAACGCAATACTGACGACCCATGTCTCCAAACAATTCTTCTTTTTCCACTTGTTTTAATTACGCTTGGCAACACAACTCTGCTGTCTGAACACTGTAACGGGTAAAAACAAAAGTCTTCGAAGCTATCATGCATATTAATGTTGCACCTCATTCACAACAGAGCGCACTGATTGGTTCGAACTAAGTCTTTCTCATGAATTATAACTGAAAGCTCAAAGACGTCACATTGTACTCGCTGGTATAGACAGCCAGTCTACATGCTGGAATTTACACAAGAATTTTTTCTGAAATATATATGTGTCCTAATAGGGTTTTTAGTAGCGTGGGCCTGTCAACATCTCCAAAAATGTGTTTTGGTGTTTCGTGACCATTTAAATTTTTTACATTTTTGAACCAAATCCTCTATGGTGTTTCTAGTGTCGATCAATAAATTACAGCTTTTGTAAATAAAATTTTTTTTTAAATCATTAATAAATGCCCCTGTTTAGTTTGTCTCTGAATTTCTTTTAAGTGTTTGACTTTTTTGGAACCACTATAAAATAATTAAATTTAGTCATCCTTTGTTCTGAAACCCTATTTATTGTTTGTTCTTACATCGTAATTATTTATTTTATTTTACTGTATTCACAGTAAATGTTCAACAAATCACAGAGAAAAGAAAATTATTTATAATTTCTTATAAGATAAAAAGCACTATATGAAGAGAAGTGTCCAACAATAAAGATAAATTGCTACAAACACTATTAGTATATTATTAAGAGTTGCTTTTCTTAATTTTTTGACATATTTAAGGTACAGTTCAGTAAAAAGTAAAAAAAATCTTAAATTTCCCCAAGCTTCAGACTTCAAACTACATATATATATATAT
>CAIGQZ010000217.1:90947-126989 GCA_903798205.1 Danio tinwini | reverse complement strand
TATACACACACATGTACACATATATATATTATATACACACAGCACACAAATATTATGCCAAATATATTATAACATATATGTCAAAACAAACTTATTTTCCATGCGATTGATTGCATTTAGTCTATCTATCGTTCTATCTGTTTGTCTGCCTGTCTGTTTGTCTGTCTGTCTATCTGTCTATCTATAGCAATATATGTCGATGAGTAAAAATGTTTAATAAAAGAGTTTTGTAAATAGTTTATTTTCTAATAGTAACGTATTTAAACTTCTAATAAACACTACAATAATTACTTATCCTAAAATAACAAGCAATTGAGATGTTGCGGTCAAAAATGTTATGCTTTAATACAAATAAACAGAATATTAATATTAATCTTGATATAATTAAACAAACTATTTTAATGTTTGTTTTATATAGATGATGGGTGTGTTGCCCATTTTACCTTTGCTGTTTCCTGTAATGTGGGTTCTGGTGAACGCATACGGAGAGGCCCGTGTGTTAGCCGAGTCGAGCCGTAATTCTCCTACTGGCCTGGTAAGTCTGACCGATCACCAGACATATTTATGCAATTTATTACCAGATCGCACATAAATGCAGACACAACTTGCATAACTCCCTAAATCTCACCTGACTGATACTGCTGCTAAAATGAAACCCCCTCCGTCTATGATGATTATTGTGTGTATTAACCTTGATTTGCAGCCACAACACTGCATGAGGAAGTAAAGCTCATTGGCTGGCCTAATACCAGTAGTAGTAGGGAGGTTTAGAGAGGAATTGCGGAGCTGGCCAGAGTTGAAACCGGAGGTCTGACCCTCTACTCTGGTGTTTAATCAGACTTTTCTCTTGTCCCAGCTTGCTAAGTTCTCTGAGGACACTCTAAGCAGCTACACAGAAGTGGTGTCCTCCCAGGTATACCCTTTGTATTCCTCCTTCCCCGCTCACACCTGTTCACCACATGCTTCTTGTGATCCTTCTCCCCTGCTCTGGACCCTCACAAAACTCCCATGTTTTTTTTTTTTGTTTGTTTGATTTTTCCTTTTTTGTTTCACTCATATCAGGGAATCACTATGAAAAAGAGCCGTTTTTTTATTATTTGCTTATCAGCCATTTTATTGATTATTATTTCTTTAAAAAATGCCACAGGCACTTCATCTCACCTGGTTTAATCAATCTTGCAAAATCAGCCAATACTCCCGTGGTCTTATTCATTTATTTGCTCATTTTTGGCTTCTTGTGCTGCCGGTTAGTTTGGCACCCCTCACGCTGACCTTTGCCCCCTCTCGGCCTTTGCCTGCCAACCTTCTGCCTGCCTGAGGTTTGCATGATGGAGTATACGCTCTCACTATAGTGGTGGTGCTTGTCTGGACTACGTTTTCAAACATTTCTATCTGAGTTAATGTACGTTTGGAGAACTACTGCATGATCAAGTCTCTCTTTCTCAGTCTAAAAGCAAGGTAAGTAGTTGCCTGCATGGACAGATCAGACATAAGCAGGCTGAAAGTGTTGGAATTTACTGTGCTTTGTTGTTCAGTGATTTTAGAATACAAAAACATTTATAAATATTCTTTTTGGTTCATTTAACAGCTGTGTGCATGTGTGTCTGTGCGTGTCTGTGTGTGTCTGTGTCTCTCTATAAATTTGAAGACGTTTTTCTTTAACACCCAGTTGGACACTTTTGCTTTTTCATGTTTGTTAGACATCTTGTATATGCTACTATACTCCCCTACAGCTTAAAGGGGTGATCCACTACGATATCATATTTTAAACTTTACTTGATGTGTAATGTAGCTGTGTGAACATAAACAACATCTCTGAATGTAAGATACTCAAAGTTCAATGCAAAGGGAGACATTGCATTATACAGAGTTAGGTTGGCAAAGTCTACAGTGAACGAAGTTTGGGGACTAAAAATAAATATACAAAAAAATGAGATCACAAACGCTTCAGGTTTTGCACATTCTCACCATGAGCACATACCCCGCGCAGCAACGGGGCGTGGCCAGAGGCGCTGTAATGTTATAGTAGAGAAAGCTAAAATGCCGTCCAAACGCTGCTATTTCCACAGAGCTTCTTTTGTTTTTCTATTTGGGCTTCCAAAGGACACGACACAAAGAGAGAAGTACTTGCAGTTTAATTTTAATTTTGATTTATAAAAAGGTATAGCTAGCATTTGACAAAGGATAGCTTCCAGAATGTCTCCCAGTTCAGTGCTGGATTCGGTTAAAAACTCCTCCAACTGACAAAGCTGTGGATTGTGAGCCACGACCTGTGAGTATTATTATTTGTTAAAGTTGATTAAACTACATGCACAGTTTCTAGCATTACCGGTATGTTGTAGTGAGGATGTAAACAAGGATGTAAACAACGAGAAATGCTGTTTGGCACTGCTAACAATTTAGCTACAATTTCATATTTATCAGTCAAACTGTTGTAAACAGCCACAATCTTCAGCAGCGCGTGCAGTGTCACTCTATGCGGCCGCTTTCATTGTCTTTCTATGCAGCCACTTTCCGTGCGTTCTACATCTTAAATTACAAACTCTCAAAAGATATGAGAACGTTTCATAATACTTACACATGCTTATTCCAAATATGTGACACAAATGTGAAAGACACTTGTCAGATTTTATTTTAGAGAGCAGGCGTGAGGCTCAGCTGTGTGCTCTTCATTTTTCTGTCTGATTCAGGCAGCTAATGCTGCTAACAGCTGCTCTGATTGACTGTGTTTACACACCACAAAATCACGCGCTTGTAGGGGCTTAACGTGGTGACGTGGAGCCGATCTGCTAATCACAGCACATTATGTTAGCTGACCAATCAGAGCCTCTTGAGGGCTGGCCTTTCGGAGGAACTAGGAATATGACAGTTGTTTTCATGTTAGCTGAGTAGCTGTATATAATCAAAGAAAGATGTATGAAAAATACCGTGATTTTCTACAAGTGAAGCATGAGCACACATTGCGTTGCATCTTATAAACACAACCAAGCCTTAAAAATGCACTCTGGACCACCCCTTTAAATCATGAACATTTTAATGGCAGATACAATATATAAATACACAAATGTTTGGGGTTCAGTGAGATGTCTTTTATTTCTTTGTTAATCTTTTAAAATAGGTTTATTATGCTTACTTAACCTGAATTTATTTGATCAAAATGCTGTAAAAACAGTAATATTGGAAACATCTTATTACTTATTTAACTTTTTACACTACAATATTAATCAAAGTTCATAAAATATTTTGCAAATATATTATATTAAATATATTAGCAAAAAAACATCATACATAGAACGTTTGGAAGAACTGATTTTGTTTGAAATAAAATCTTTTCTCAAGTTTTAAGTGTCTTTATTGTCATTAACTTTGTTCAGTATTTTTGTTCAGTTAACTTTTTTTAGTTTTTGCTGAATTTTTTCAAAAACATAAAAAAATCATCACTATTGTTCTGAAGAGTAGTGTGCACTGTTGGGGAAAATTACTTTTTAAAGTAATGCATTACAATATTGAGTTACTTCTAAAAAGTTACTAGTTGCGTTACTTGGTTACTTTTTATGGTAAGTTTTGAGCTACTATTGCGTTACTTTTTCTTACCTGACTGCAGAAATTGCAGGTTTTATTTTTTATTTTTTTATTATTATTTTTTTATAGAATAGCTCTGCAGTTAACAACACACTGTAACCTACACCTTTATTTACTTTTTTAAAAAACCTGTAAATAATAATAATAATAATGTAGGATAATGTTATCTTCTGAGAATTTCCTTAGCCCAAAGCTCTACATGTCATATACAGAGATTAATGAAAGTTTTAAAATTAAAGCAATGCTTCTTTTGTGCTTTTTGACTTATTAGTAAAGTACAAACCATTTTCAAGGACAATTACTTTTCTTTCATGTGTTCAAAATAATGAATTTTTGCTCTCATCTCAATTTGAAATCAGTAATTTACTTTTTAAAAGCTAATTAAAGGTGCAGTAGGTGATCTGACTAAATGCTAAACGGATAGCATAATCCATTTCAAATACAATCCTTCCCTTGTTGTCCAAAGCCACGCCTCCTGAATTCACGAACTCACACATTAAAAATGACAAAGACCCACTACATCATGTCAATCACCAGTTATAAAACTTTATAGTACTTTATAATGCTACAATTCTGAAGAAAAACTGTATTATATCTAGCAAATTTTTTGTTATGTAGTTAGCAAGCAAAACTTGTCATCACTCTCTCATCAGTCTCACTCTCTCTCACACTGTGTCCTAAAGCGACTTCTGTATGCTTAGTGGTTGGCCGGCGGGTGCAGAATTTACACTCATTACTAAGCCATTCTTGCATGCTATTTCAGACCGAATATTCAGAGTAGCGTGGTAAACAATATACAGTAGGGAGCACACCTTAGGTTGTCATTGTTAAAAAATGAACCAATGTGAATATAAAACCAACTTCACCTCAGTAAAGCAGGCTAGGCAGAATAGCGCTATTTAATGATGTTTTGTTGTTAAACTAAATAAAATCTACATTATCGATGCTGTAAAAGGTCCCTTATGAAACTGAAAATAATCACATCAATCTTTTGCCGGAAGATTTCAGTTAAACAACACTTCTGTGCATATAACCCATTCATAACAACAATGTCTACATAAGCTTTCCGTGACTAAAATACTATTAAAACAGAACATTACCTGTCTAAAAGAACTACTTCAGGCATAAAGTACTGCCTAAATACAAGTACAATGTACAAGTACTGAGTACAACAACTTTCTCCAGCATGCAAAAGTAACTCCAATATTGATTCAGGATTTTAAAAAGTCTTGGTTCAGCATTTGTTTTTAGCGCTGTCACTCGTGTCCCCATAATTACCGCCTGCGTGAACGCGCATGCGCATCAGCGGATCTGCGTAAACGGGTGCGCAGTTATTCAAATCTACATTTGTAGACAGACAGTTTGGGCTACTTATCAGAATTATGGGAATTATCGGCCTCACAATATTTAATTGGATAAACATTTTTTAGTTTTATGCCTTACCCAGAATATAAAAATACATATAAATACATTTAGATCATTTACTTTAATCATTACTAGTGGACTGTGAAGAGACTTTCAACCAGCACAAAAAAAATGTTTCTGAAGACAATCACCTATTGCACCTTTAATTAAACAAAAAAGACTTGTTACATTTTTTTTAATAACTCAAATTATTACTTAATTTTTTTAAGTAATGCGTTACTGTATTTGTTATAAAAGTAATATTATTACATAACTCGTGTTACTTGTAATGTGTTATCCCCAACACTAGTGTGAATTTAAAATTAAAATCTTGACTAAAGATTTGACTTTTTAATATCACACATGTACAAGTTTGCCTAATAAGCTAAAAAGCGATTTGATTGTTTATTAACAATATTTACAAAATCTGACATTTGTTATGTGGACCATTTTGATTTCACATAGACTTCACATTGATGCTAAAACTAACGGTCTCCACTTTCCGCAGTGCTGCTCTCCTGTAGCTGCTGCCTCAAGCTTCAACTTGTTTGCTTCAAGTTCTAAACCTCCAGTCATTCAGTCAATTCAATTTCCCCTCTCCCTTTTCCTGCTTTCTGCTGCAAGGTGCTTTAATATTGTGCTCGTGCATTAATGAAACTCTAAATCTCTAAATGCAGCTGGATAAACTCAACACTGGACATGATACCACTGCTTTTTTTCCTGCTTAACTTTCCCAGTTGTGTCTGTGTGTGCGTGCGTGCGTGCGTGCGTGCATGCATGCGTGCGTGTGTGTCTGTGTTTTGAACCAGGTTTCAGGTTTCATAAATCCTGACACTTTTGCAAAGCCATTCGAAACCAAGAGCTGCTGATGGATGGATTTGAGTTTCTGTTGAATATGAGACTCATGTTGTGTGCTTGTGTGTGTTTATGTGTTATGTGTGCGTGTTTACAGGAGATGCTACGCTGTGTGTGGAGACATCTGGTCAGTGTGTTGAAGGGAGAGTCCCAGACCCTGTGTTATACCTCCAGTCTGCTGCACACATTGGGTTCAGTCACTGTGAGTGCTCCTCCTGGCGTCGTATGAGAGATATTACACTTCCTATTTGTAGATTGATAAAAAAAGTAATGTTCACTTCAAGATTATTAATTGTGGTTTACTTGTTTATGATCAATTTGCAGAAGGAGCTGACATTGAGGACAGCAGTTGTAATGCTCAAATATTTAGATGATTAGATTATTTAAAGTAGCATTACTTCATTCCTTCCTGGTTCTTGAACATTTGTTTACATATTTGAGATTCTGAATGTGTATCATGATGTCAGTTACCACAAACAACAATTTACTACACATATCCCTCTGTATGTATAAACAAATAGCAAGAAGTGTTTACAATAAATAAGACAAGAGGGCAAGTGTGGAATCCTACAAATAGGCTTAACCTTGATCATATTTAAATTACATGTCTATGTTAAACCTGTCTTAGCTGTCTTTTTTAAATGCAATTAAATAGATTATCGATGTTTACAATATTGCCGTGGCATTGGTATGGTAATCTCTTAAAGGGATAGTTCACCCAAAACTTAACATCTCCTCACCATTTACTCACACTCAAGTTGCTTTAAACATTTATGAATTTGTTTCACACAAAATAATATATTGTTTCTTAACCATGTACATAGAGGACCACCAACACTACATGTTTTGGATGTCTCCTTTTGGCTTTCAGTCTGTGCTCATGAGCTGAAGAGCTGATTCAGGTGTGTTTGGTTAAGGACACATGGAAAAAATGTAGAGCTGGTGGTCCTCCAGGAACGTGATTGAGAAACACTGTTCTAAAGCATGTTGGAAACCAGCTGCCATTGACATCCATAGTAGGAAGAAAAATACCTATGGTAGTCCATGGCTAACTAGTTTCAACAGAAGAAAGGATCTCAAACAGGTTTGGAACAAATGGAGGGAGAAAAAATGATGACAGAGTTTTTATTTTTGGGGTGAACCATCGCTTTTAATTCGATTTTGTTTTACTGGAATTGTGCAACCTAAAAATGAAAATTCTGTAATCATTTACTCTTCCTCTACTTTTTTCAAACCTGTGTCTTCTGTTAAACACATAAGAATAGACTTTGAAGAATGTTAAAAACAGATAGTTTCCATAATGTTTCTAATAATCCCTTCTATAAAACTATGCCAGTGGCTTTAGGTTTCTAACATTCTTCAAAATTGTTTATTTGTGTTCAACAACAACAACAAAAAAGAAACCCCTATATGTTTAACCACCTAACTATAAGGGTAACTATGTGCTGCACTATTAACAATTGTGTGTGAACTTTCCTTTTAACATGATTTGATAAAAACAATGGACTGTTGTCATGGTAGTGGCATCTTTTAAATTTTGAATAAAATTAAACTAAGGCATTATGGTTTAAAGTACTTTAATGGATTATGGTTTAGCACCTGTATAACAACATGCCAATAGCCCAAAGAAACTTCAGTACACAAAAATGAATTGACAAAAAAAACTATTTTGAACCTTCCATTGAATAGACATTTGTTTAAAACGCAAGTCCTTTAAATTTATTGCGTCACAAGCTTTATGAAGTGAGTAAAGTGTCTGGTTTTATTTTATGCCCTGGCCTGCTCATAGGTGCTGTGCTGTGTGGATAAGCAGGGTATCCTATCCTGGCCCAACCCTAGTCCAGAGACCGTACTGTTCTTCAGCGGACGAGTCGAACCTCCTCATGACAGCCAGGATGACCTCAGAGACGACCTGTCAGTCAATTCCCTCTGCAGGACAGAGGGCGAGGAGGATCGAGATGAGGTACTACACATGACTAGACAAAAGCATCAGAATAGCAAAATGGTTATTAAAGAACTTGTGAAAATATTTAATTCTAGACTTGAGCCACTGTATTTTGTCTCCCTTCAGTCTGTATGAGTGTGGTTTTTTGTGTTTAGCCTCAGGAAGGCGAAGCACTGCTGTGTTTACCAGCGTTTGAACCCTCCCTCCACATGGCCGAGCAGGAACCCAGTGAGACGTCACACGACACTGCCCGCTCCTCGGACACCCAACGCCAGCGACGAGGACCCCAAACCACCCGTTCCAAACACCCATCGGGCTCCAATGTCAGTTTTAGCCATGACACTGAGGGTGGAGAAGAAAACTTTGTTCAGGTAGGACTACACCTTAAAGGCCGGGACACACCAAGCCAATGGTCGGCCATTGGGCTTCGTTGGTCAGGGTCGGTCCGGCTAGATATTTTGGTGTGTTCCACATGTCATCTTTCATTGAGCTAATGTTGGAGCGATTTCAGCATGTAGAATCAGTGTCAGGTGTTGGCTAAAGAGAGCACTCTGATTGGTTATTCAGCAATGAGTCAGAGCACCAGAACAAAAACTGAAGTGATGTAGCAAAAAAACTATTCATGTCACGAAGGAACATAAAGAGTTTTGCTACATTTCTCAAATATTTGCAAACAATAGGGATTATTCGATTATCAGACATATTTGCATGAGCGAGTCCCTGGGCAGTGACTGACAAGTACTGTGATAATGGTACTAAATGCTGCTTTGTTTACTCTGGATGTGTGCGTCGGAAGTTCGGTTTCTTTTTGTTCAACAAGAAAACATTACTGCCACCCGCCAGTGCGGAAAATAAAATCCTGGAAGCAGCTGCAGAATGCACTCTCAAATCACTCGGCTACTGTCTGTTTGGTGTGTTCACACACAGCTTTTTGGTCCAGACAAGAGCCAAAGTGACAACACAGTTGGTTCATGTTGGTTCAAACAACTAGTTGTTTGACGTCGACTTGGTTTGTCCCTGGTCTTTACATAATATTGAATTTTTAAATAATAATTAATATTGAATTAGTTTGTCTCCTGAGTGATGCTGATACCAAGATAGTTTTTGTTTGTTTGTTATCTGTATTTTTTTTTTTTTTAAATGTCAGGTTTGTGATTTATTTTTTTTCCCCATAGCCCATGAAGCCATTAAATCAAATCAGATGTGATTTTATGACACAAAGTAATGCTTGATTTCTAAACAGAGCTAACTTAATATTTTAGTATTTTACTTACATTTTTAATAATGTAGGACAGCATCAGAGTGTTTACGCCTGATCTTACGTCTAGGATTCCTAGTTGAAAATTAAGTTAATGGAGGCTCATAATCAACACAGTATCTTATCGTCATAATTTCAAATGTCAGACGAATACCAATATTATATTTAAAACCATTATCGACCAATTTATCGAACATTTTGATAATATTGTGCATCCCCAGTTTTGCTGATGCATTTGGGCTCATGTGTTTTGCGTATCTCTCTGCTTTCAGCAATGTGGTCTTGGTGATGATTTGTGTGAGGCAGATGATTTCGTGTGCGACTATCATTTGGAGATGTTGAGCCTGTCTCAGGATCAGCAGAACCCCGTCAGCATCCAGTTTGATGATTCCAGTTGGCAGAATCACCTGTCCTCCTTGAAGCCCCTTGGTTTGAACATCCTGTTGAATCTGTGCAATGCCACAGTCACCCAGCAGCTCTGCAGATTCTCGGATCACCTGTCCAACCTGGCGCTGCAGGAATGCCATGGGGCGGTTCTTCCTGTTCACGTTCCTTGGGGGCTCTGTGAACTGTCTCGCCTTATAGGTACTACTAAACATACATGTTCAGGATTTATAGTTTAGCATTCAGTATATAGATTTTTAAATCTCTTGACCAGTTTATTAAAAGTTGAGTGTAGTAACTTCTCATCTTATAATTATGCTCTTCTTTAGCATTCAGATTGTTTTTTTTCCCGCTGTTGTCAGGTTTCACTCCGGGTGCGAGGGAACTGTTTAAACATGAGAATCATCTGGCTCTGTACCAGCTCCCTACCGGAGAGAAGGCCAAAGAATCTGCTCCCCGACGCCTCCATCATTTTACCAAACGCCAGCCCCCCATCAGTCACCTCATTAGTCTGTTCGTCAGGGACAACACTACCAGTATGGACAAAACATGCTTTTCTCTCTCACTTCCTGTTTGTCCCTGGTGGTTTGTTTATTCTCTGACCTTTGCCCTTTGAAATCTTTTCAGATAATGTACAGATGCTCTCTCACGGCTCAGCTGACCTCATCCTGGAAGCCTGCACTGATTTCTGGGATGGAGCGGATATCTATCCACTGTCTGGCTCAGATAGGTTAGAAACTGTTGATTTAAATGCTGACATGCTAGTCATTCAGTTTTCTGAATATGCAGAGTGGACAATTTTGTTTTTGTACTAAAGCACTGACGTTATTCCCCAAAGGAAAAAGGTACTAGATTTCTACCAACGTGCCTGTCTGTCAGGATATTGTTCTGCATTCGCCTATAAACCTATGCAGGTCACACTGTCTGGACAGCTCAATGGAAAGTGTGTGGAGTTGGCTTCAGGCCCCGCACTCTTTTCTGGGGTGGAGCTTCCGAGCACCACCCCAATCAAACATGGCAGCCGCAGGAACAGCTGGAGCTCTGATGGTGAGAGACGTTGTATGTGTTATGTTTGTCTATTAATTGATTGATCTCTTTACTGATTGATTTGTAGATTGATAGATGTATACATCAGTGGATGAATATCTGAATAAATGGTACTTGAGCGAAAGGATGGATGGACGATGGTTAGGTGGATAATGAAGCAGTAAGATGGATGATATTTCAAGACATATGGATAGAAGGATAGGTGAATGGATTGATGAATTGATATGTGACCAGATTGATACATCGATAAGCAGATTTATAGACAGATAAATAGAGAGATATATGATAACCATGAAAGGATGGTGGAAGGATCGGTGATAGGATGAAGGATTATGAATGGATAATAGATATGTGGAAGGATAGATGGCTAGATAGCTGAAATGTTGAGTGGGTGGGAGATAAAAGGATATGTGGGTTAATTGGCGGATGATGGTGGAATACATGGATGAATGGATGCATAGATGGATCGATAGGTGGATGGATTAATGATGGATGGATTGATGACTGGATGGATCGCTCGATAGATGAATTGTTGGAGGATGAATTGATAGAAGAATATGTAGGTGGTTGATGGATATGTGGATGGATAGATGGATAAATGGATGGATGTCTCGATTAGATGAATTGCTAAGTGGGTGGGTGATTAAAGGATGCGTGGGTTAATTGGTGAATGATGGTGGAATACATAGATGAATCAGTAGTTGGATGGATTAATGATTGATGGATGATGGAAGGATATATGTAAGGGATGTTAGATTATGAATGGATATGTGGATTGTTGAGTGGGTCGGTGGTTGAAGGATGTGTAGGTTAGTTTGTGGATGATGGCGTAAAACATGGATGAATAGATACATAGATGGATCGATAGGTGGATGGATTAATGATAGATGGATGATGGAAGGATATGCAGGGGGTTGGATGGATTAAGAATGCATAATGGATATGTAGATGAAGGGATGAATTGATTTGATGTGTGGGTGGGTGATTGAAGGACATGTGGGTTAATTGGTGGATGATGGATGAACACAAGAATGAATGGATACATAGATGGATCAATAGGTGGATGGATGAATACATGGATGGGTAGATGAATTAATGATAGATGGATGATGAAAGGACACGTGCTTGGATGGATGGATGAATATTTGGATAGATGGATAGATATGCAGATGGATAGATAGATAGATGACGGAATTATACTTGAGTGGATTGATGGATTTTTGGATACCTGGGTGAATGGATAAATTCATTGATTTGAATGATTTATATGTGGATTGATGAATGAATGATAAATTGGGTGGGTTAATTGGTGGATGATATATGAACACATTGAGGAATGGGAACATAAATGGATCAATAGGTGGACGGATGAATACATGGATGGGTAGATGGATGATGAAAGGATACATGCTTGGAGGGATATCCAGATGAATAAGTAGATGGGTGATTGAATTGTGGATGGATGGATTCATTGATTAGAATGATCGATACAAGGACTGATGGATGGATTGATGGATGGATACCTGAATGGAAAGTTGGATTGATGGATATGTGGATGAATGGATGGCTGGAAAGACTGATTGATAGATGCATAGCCATACAGACGCACCAATGATAACCTTAAAAGTGATGTTGAAAGTATAGTTGAATAGATGGATGGTCATGTGGCTTATCATTTATTGATTTAAAGATAAAAATTAAAAGTTTAACCTCAATTATTTAAACTAATCAATCTTGCTAACTGACATCCATGTGTACTGTATATGTTTCAGAGGGTATAGGAGAAGGTTTGGAAAAGGAGGACTGTGTGCAGGCTCTGAGTGGTCAGATCTTCATGGGAATGGTGTCGTCCCAGTTCCAGGCTCGACTAGATACTGTACGGCTCATTGAGAACCTGGTGGGAGCCTGCATCCGCTTTGTGTACTTCTCAATGGAGGACGAGCTGCGCAGCAAAGTACGACACTGATAGGAAAACCCCACTCATAAGTGAAAATGTATTTAGGATGTCATTTTGTGTTAGCTCCTAATGTTGTCCTTGCCTGTAGGTGTTTGCAGAGAAGATGGGTTTAGAGACCGGCTGGAACTGTCACATCTCTCTTACCCCAAATGGAAACGGTCACTGCGATGGTGCTCCTTCCAGCCCTAGCCAAGCAGGTTCCCTACATGATGAGCTTCTGCAAGGTGTTTTTTTTGTTGTTGTTTTTTTTTGCCCACAAACTTTAAATTTAATATCTAGTTCAGTCAAGAAAAAGTAAATGGCACAGACTGGTATATATTTAAATGCAATCTGCAAGAATTCACATTATTATTATTATTATTATTATTATTATTATATTAACCTGGGGGCTATTTCATAAAAGTTGTTTAGAAAAGCGGGGATTAAAGTCAAAAGCCTGACTTCAGTTAGCCAAACTAAACGTCCACGCTTAAATTGGTTTATAACAGTAAGTTGAAGATCATTTGATCTAACTAGTCTGAGTTCAGTTTAAATAATCTAGATAACTGCTCGTGCATGTTTCTGTCGTGAAACCTTAAAGGTCGATTATAGATACATCGACTCTCTTCCCATAGCACTGAGATCTCTGGGATCAGTTGAACTTTTTAAAAAGCATTTAAAGACGCATCTTTTTGGCCAAGCTTTAAATTAACAGTATTAGTGTTTCTGTATTTGTTTTTTAAATTTGTTTTAATATGTTTAAACATGTTTTCTTTTATTGTTATGAGTTATTTTACTTGTTGTCTCTTATTGTAAAGCACTTAGTGACTCAATGTGCTATATATATAAACCTTTACTTTACTTATTTTGTGTGCTACCATGGCAACTTCGAGAACTGAAAGAGCTCTGTGAGCCGCATTAGTTTTTAGTAGTGATGCTCCGATTGATCGGCCACCTATCACGATCGGCCGATATTGGCTATAAATAGCTTAATCGGCTAACCCCAAAAGCGCCGATCAAAAAAGCCGATCACTTGAGGTAAATTGCTCGCATGACTTTTCACACGTGCATGCAAGGCTCACAGGTAAACAACAGCAGAGCGGAGCTTACTATTAGCAACATGAGTTCGTCTTTTTCGAAGTGTCCAATAAAGACGTAAAGTTGGCCGTTTGCAATGAATGTCGTGATGAAATCCCTCAAGCAAGCAACGGCATTTTAACAGCACTAACATGATTAGGCATCTTAGAACACGCCACACAACTAAATAAGCCGCGTACAAGAATCCCTCAACCAGCCGACTGTGAGTGATGCATTTAAACGACGTGAACCATGCAGCTGGGAAAGTACGAGTTGGAAAGACATCGCGTTCAGAATTATGGAATTCATTTGCCTCTACGAACAACCTGTGATATATGGAGTGCAGACGCCTGTCCCCAATGTGTGTGTGGCTGCCGCTTGCTGTGCATGTATGGCAAGCCGTTTTTACATTTAATCTATATCCCGTACTAGTATCAATTTTCCTGTTACATGTGCTTATTTTTTAGATACTAGTATATTTTCCATTAAATACTTATTCATTAGATACTAGTGCTTTTTAATTGCTTATTTATTAGACAGTGCTTTTAAAAATATACTAGTGCTTACTCATTAGACACTAGTTTATTTTATTAGATACTAGTACATTTTTCATTAGATAGTACTTATTAAATAGATACTAGTTTTTATTTATTAGATACTAGTACATATTTTAATAGTGACTAGTAACTATTCTGTTGTTACTAGTAACACATTTTAATTTTTTTCATTTCTATGGGATCTGTCATTGAGATATCAACTGTTCAGTTTTGACTAGTGTGTATTCCAACTGGGACTAGTACATTTATGTACTGCTAGGTAATCATTAAGTACTGGTACTTATTAATTAGATACTAGTACTTATTCATTAGGTACTAGTACTTAATAGTTACATACTAGTATCTATTTAATGTACTAGTACTTTTTTATTAGATACTAGTTCATCTGGTTGTTCCTCCTTGTTTCTCTGCCTTGTTATTTATGAAGGACGGCATTGGCTTACAGTAGCTTACTACATTATTTTTTGGATCTGATGCAGTTGGTTCCTCAACTACATCAGGCGTTTATAATAATAACTGACAAAAACACTTGCCATATTGTCCTTTGTGGCATTTGCCAGTTTTGGTGTAATAAGTTTTACATTTTGCTGCCAATAACAAAATGTAATCAGTGTAATAAGAGGCTACATCCCATTAAGCTGATCTGATGTGTCTTGGTCTGCCTGACCCCTCTTTGTTTGGAATAATTTTAAGTTACTCTGCCTTATTTGGGAAAGATGGCACACTTTATTGACTTTTTTGAATGGCCATTCTCCTGCCATTCTGTGATCGGCAGTGATCGGCAATCGGCAGATCATGATTTTGGTGATCGGTAATTGGTGATTGGCCCCAAAAATGCTGATCAGAGCATCTCTAGTTTTTAGAGTTCAAACATATAATAATTTAAACATAACAATCAAATATTAAGGCTTGCAAGAAACAAGGCTGACAAGAAATTGCAGATCGTCTCAATAGGCTATATATGTAGCAATATATTTATTAATATAGGCCATTATTTAGGCCTATAGAGAGAGAGAGAGAGAGAGAGAGAGAGAGAATGCCAATTATTGCCAGTTGTTGCTTGCAAGGAAAAACTTTAATGCATTGCAGCCTCAATGTAACATACAAAATGTGCTAAATATAAGCACAATAAAATGGCAACAAAGAGCCGTGCACGCACAATCTGCGGGATTTTTAATTTGCTTCCGAAACTGCTGCAAATAGCTGCTTTCTGTTTGACACGTGTGTTTCCCGCGCCCCGTGGGAAAATACCTTTACATTAAAGTGAGCATACTGCACGGCCCGGATCCATCTCCCGATTTTTCCACTAAGGGTTTGCAGCTTTAAAGTCATTATTTAAGAAATGTAGTCTGTTTCCTTATATCAGTCAGTGCTTTCGTCTCCCCGTGTTGGCGTGGGTTTCCTCCGGGTGCTCCGGTTTCCCCCTCAAATCCAAAGACATGTGGTATATAGGTGAATTTGGTAAGCTAAATTGTCTATAGTGTATGTGTTTCCCAGTGATGGGTTGCAGCTGGAAAGGCGTCCGCTACGTAAATCATATGCTGGATAAGTTGGCGGCTCATTACGCTTTATATATATATATATATCTTTTAATTTAATATTTTCTACAGAATGCTTTACAATAATATACATTTGTGCATATACATTAAATTATTCACTGGCAAAGCAAAATTTGGAATTAATCTAACAAAAACTAAGCTGAAGATCACAGTGCAAAAATTAGTACACCCAAATAAATATGTTGGGGAAAAATGTTAAATGCAATTTTAATAACCAGGGGAAAAAAATCAACAGAACCTATATAAAATTTAGTTGAAAAAATATAAAATTTAGTTGAAATGTTGTAGTTTGTATTTATTTTGTTTGGAATAACTTATATGAATTTAAATATATGGTCACACTTTATTTTGATGGACTGTTTGTTGAATTTAAGTTACACTGCATATATATGCCAACTGATTCCATTAGATTATAAGTAGACTGTTAGGTAGGGCATATTTAGGTTTATATATTTATAATTTACTATTAAGTGACTAAAGTTTTAATCATTATTAAGAGGTTAAATAAATTAAAAGGGCATCAAACTATGGCAGGTAAATGTTAACATTACTTTGATTACGCTTGAACTTGACTTAGCCTGAGAGTTAGCCTGCCCCAGACCAGGCTAGTTTCTCAGCATAAGTTGCCAGGGTAACTTAGTTTGAACTATCGTAAATTTGATTTATGAAACCGAATCCTCCATTAATAAACCTGACTTACCAAAATAAGCTTTGCTTTTTCTCTAAGCTTGGTTTATGGAATAGCCCCCTGAACTAATTCTGCAGGCAACATGGTTGCAGTCAATGTGATCACCTGTTTTGATTTACAGCTTGCTACAGGAGTTATATATGCTTATTCATACAGCAATAACATGTGTAGCAGAATTAGTCTACAATGACATTCACAACAAATCATAAATATTCGTTTTAAAACAATTTTGAAAAGCTTCATGATTGAACAGTTTTTCCTCCTATGAGTCATATATTTGAATGATTGGTCCTCTCTGTGTTTTAGATTCTCGTGATGATGCAGAAGGCCCACTACTGCCAGAGGACCAATCAGATCTTGCCAGCTTCCAACCTACTGACAGTGATGTGCCCAGTTTTTTAGAAGACTGCAATAGAGTGAGCAACCTACTTAAATAGTTTGCCACATTAGACTCTATTGCCAAATTTACACAGCAAATGAGACACACAAGCGTTCTGAAGTGGCATTAAAGTGCCTTATAAGTGCAGATTATTTAGGCCCAATGCCAGTTCTACCGCTTAGCCCTTCCTCTTACCCCTACTACCCCTCGTTTTGCGCGTTCATGTAAAGAGGTAGGGGTGTCCCAATTTTCTTTAGCTTGAAGGCGTAGTGCTAAAGGGAAGAGCTAGATAGCCCTTAAAACAGAGATTTTTCAGGACCACACTCAATATAAGGGGTACGAAAATTTCCCAGAACACACCATCTACAACGGCAGCATGGCTGCATACAAGAAGGTCGCTGGTTCAAGCCCCGGCTGGGTCAGTTGGCATTTCTGTGTGGAGTTTGCATGTTCTTCCTGTGTTCGCGTGGGTTTCCTCCGGGTGTTCCGGTTTCCCCCACAATCCAAAGACATGTGGTACAGGTGAATTGACCGTAGTGTATGAGTGTGTGTGTGAGAATGAGTGTGGATGTTTCCCAGTGATGGGTTGTGGCTGGAAGGGCATCCACTGCATAAAACATATGCTGGATAAGTTGGCGGTTCAGTCCGCTGTGGCGACCCGAGATTAATACAGGGACTAAACCGAAAAGAGAATGAATGAATGAATGATCCTTAATAATAACTCCGGTATAGTAGTCCCACAACATTCTGTCACTTGATGACACTCTAATCCCCTGTCAGAAACGTCTAGTGGCTGGGAATGACCTTTTTACAGTGTCTGGTATAATATTGATGTTGTTTTTGTTCGTTTACACAGCCTAAAATGCCACGGTGTAAATGCACAGTAGTTACAATCTTAATGGCCTTCCCCTTCACACTCTGTTTCATGGGCCAAGGGGAAGGGGAAAGGGTAGGGGTACAAAATAGGTGGAATGAATCATAGGTGGAATGAATGCATTTACACAGCAATTAAAACTGTATTGGAGCATTTATGAAGAATTATATATTTATGCTAAATTTTGAGCAGGCACGGATTGTTAACTGTGGTGTAAAAAAATGCTTAAGGTGATATTTGTTCAACAGTTGTCAGATGACTGATTAGGTCTGTTGTCTCTGTGTTGTTCTCTAGGCCAAACTGCCTCGTGGCATCCATCAGGTTCGTCCTCATTTAAAGAACATAGACAATGTGCCTCTACTGGTGCCACTGTTCACAGACTGCACCCCTGAAAGTGAGTAAGCATCAAAACCAGCTTTAAAAGAACAATGAGAATTTTGGGGCTATTAGTCTATGCATGTTAAAAGATTAGGTCACCAAAAATTTATTATGAAATTATATTATTATTACTCACCCTCACATTCTTCCAATCTTCACAGACCTGCGTTCATCTTTGAAACACAAATTAAGATAGTGAAGTCTGAGAGCTCCATTCATCCTCCATTGGGTCCTGAAATGAAAAGAAACCAAAAACATTGTAGAAACATTCCATGGAACAACAGTGGTTTAAATTAAATCATACAAAGCTCCAATAAAAAAAAACATTTATTTAAAGATTTGCAATGACAAAACTGTGGTATAGGTGTCTCATCATGTCAACTTATACGACAATACAGCCATCTATTATACAGTCGTCCATTGGCTAGTAATTCAAGTCTTTTGTGAAGGGTAAAATTAACAAAAAATAGTCTTTCAATATACATTTTTCAAAAACTCCCATAGAGGATTCCAGATATTCCAGAAATCATCAGATTTTTTTTTAAGTTTCAACCACATATTGACAGAAGGAATGTTAGGAGAGGACCACAACAAAAGAATACATTTTCTTGCTAGATAAGTACAAAGGTGTGACACAGATTATTGTCCATGACTAAGGTGTAAACCAGTTTTACAATTCAGAAGATAAATAACCAGAGATAGGGTGAATGTTTTACCAATAATCTTCTGAATTAATTTGTGGATTTCTTTCCAGTGTCTTAATGTCTTAATCATGTCACAGTCCCAGAATACATGCATCACACTACCAACATTGGATTTGCACTTAAAACAGCATAGAGAAACATCAGGAAATATCTTATTGAGACTGTTAAATAAGTTCTGTAAAAAATAACAAATTTTGATATTGTGGCACCTTCAAAAAATGTGCCAGAGCGGTCCCAAAGCAATTTTTCTTTACTAAAATTTGTTCCACAGTCTTTCTCCCATATAACTTTCAAGGAGATAAGGGAAGAATCCAAGAACACTTTTTACAAAAATACTTGCTTCTTTTTCTGTTTTTTAATGTATTATTGCTGTCTATGAAGGATGAGGAAGGTCTCAGATTTCACCTAAAATATCAACAACAACAAAAAAGAAATCGGGAGATTACAACATGAGGGTGAATAATTAATAACAGAATAAAAATTTTTGGTGAACTGGTTCTTTAAAAGCTTGCGGTGAGCGCTCTTGTGTTTGTGTTTTACAGCAATGTGTGAAATGATGAAGATCATGCAAGAGAACAGAGAGGTAACATGCTGTTTGGGGAGCTCCGCAAACTTCCGAAACAGCTGCCTTTTCCTGCAGAGCGACATCAGGTGGGTAATGCAGGCATTTAAATATTGCAGTACTGCAGTACTGTTCCTTCCTGCTTAAAACACATTGTGGTGGGCCACCCCTTACTAAAGAAACCAAACCTAGATTCCTCTGAACTTTTTAACTATAGACCTATCACTAAGCTTTCGTTCCTATTAAAAACTCTGGAAAAAAAGTGGTTTTACTCAACTAACACCTTTTTTTTTTACTTCAAATGAGATCTTACACCCCTTCCAGTCTGATTTTAAGGCCAAACATAGTACAGAGTCTGCTCTACTAAGAGTTACAAACGACATCCTCTTATCAGTCTACTCTGGAAACTGCAGTCCTTGCTGGATTTAAGCTCAGCATTTGATACTGTTGATCATCGTATCTTGCTAAAATGATTAAATCATGAAGTTGGAAACTGTTATGCTACATTAGGCTGGTTTGAGTTTGAAATATGACTACGTCAGTAGAAATTTCATCATCCTCACTGCCAGTTACCAGTGGAGTACCACAGGGCTCGATTTTGGGCCCTATCTTCCCTTTACCTGCTATTACTGCAGTTGATTTTTGAGTGCCATAAGATCTCTTATCATATTTATGCAGATGACACCCAGCTCCATTTACCATTAAACTCTGGAAGTAATTCGATCTCTGCTCTGTTAGCATGTATAAGTGACCTTAAACTTTGGATGGAAGAAAATTTCCTACAACTAAATGAAAATAAAACAGAGCTGATTCTGTTCAGCTCAAAACCTCAGCTTGAAAAATACAGCACTCTCTTTTGGGGCCTGTACAGTCAAATAATCACTCTAATGTCAAAAATCTTGGGGTCATTTTTGACTCAGATCTGAAATTAGACAAGCAAATGTACTCTGTGGTTAGGGCTTGTTTCTTCCAACTAAAGCCACTGAGAAAGTTAAAACCCCTTCTTTCTTTTAAAGACTGTTATTCACGCTTTTATCTCTTCTAGGCTTGGTTATTGTAATGCACTACACACTGGCATCAGTCAATCATCACTCCCACGCTTACAGATAGTCCAAAATGCAGCAGCCCGTTTTTTGACTGGGATTAAAAAGAGAGAACATATTTCTCCCATCCAGGCCTCTCTTCTCTGGCTCCCTGTAAAAAGAGAGAATTGATTTTAAAAGTTTAACATGTGTATTTAAACCTCTACAATACATGGTCTTGCCCTGCCCTATATATCTGAACTCTTAAGTTTGTATTCTCCCCAAAGATCCCTCAGGTCCTCTGCTCAGCTCCTGCTAATTGTTCCTAAAACCCGCTTGAAAACAAAAAGAGACGGAGCTTTTTCAGTCTATGCTCCAAAACTTTGGAACACATTACCATTAGAAATTAGAGCTTTATCTACATTATTTGTTTTTAAAAAATCTGTCAAAACCTAACTCTTCGCTCTGACCTATTGATATAATTTTTATGATCTTTTTTAGGACTTGTTGATTATACAGATTTTTACGTTTATTTTTTATTTATTATTTTAAAAAATTTATTGTAGCATATATTGTGCTTTCTTTCTAACTGTTTATTATTGTTGCCATGTTTGTGAAGTACTTTGGTCAACATGCATATTGATTTAAGGTGCTATATAAATAAAGGTGACTTTGACCTTGACCATTTAATCATACGCAAAGCTGCAATATAAAGACTGACTAGTTTCAAGAAGACAAAAAGACTGCTTTGAGTTTTTCGTAATAACAAAATAATAGCTGATTTGAACTGGAAGTGATTAATGTGCTTTGGAAATCCTCTCTCTCTCTCTGTGTGTGTGTGTTATAGTATCTCTCTGGATCCTCTATACCCATCCCGCTGCTCATGGGAGACATTTGGGTACGCTGCGGTCTGTGGGCTGAATGAAGAATGCGATGAGCTTTCTCCACTGGGCCTCAGCGCTAGTCTCAACAGTCTCGCCTGCTCTGTGTCCTTCCATCAGGGCGAGAGTGTCAGCATGGTCAAACTCATAGAGCAGGTAAGGGGAGATTACTCTCTTCTCATCAGGGTGCGAATTACAAGGGGTTTGGAGGGGGGGGTGCTAATTAATGTTTGATCCTCCCTAAAGGATGTCAAAACAAGATGTATGGGGGGTTTAACCCTTTAATAATAAGTAATATTTTTCTCTGATCTGTATCTCAAAAATAATATTATTAATTTAAATATTATACCATATAAATATATATTTGGAACCCCCCCAACGGCTCATACCATTATGAATGCATAATCGCATGCATAATCAGTCTATGCAAAGAAAATATTATCCATTCAACTTTTGGAACCTGGAAGATCTAGAGCACAGGTGGACACTGTAAGCAATTACAACACACTTTTCTTGTAAAATGGGTGTTTGTATCTACATATCTACATATATTCTAAAAGCAAAGTACAATTAGTATATTTGTATAGTTTGACTAATTTCTGAAATAGCTGATCAAAGGTCACTGTAGGTCAGAATACAGTACACTAAATATCCCTCAAAACACTGAAAACTTAAATACATTTTATTGATAAATTTGATGTAAATTAGATGAATACGTAAATGTTTGGTTTACTGAAGCATGTGTTACACAAACTAATATTACCGAAAAAGTTGACCCCCAGTCGTCAACGTATAATTCGCACCTTGCATCTCATTTAGTGCATTTATTCATTTAATCTATCATTCAAAAGTTGTTCGTCAGTATGGTTGTTTACTGTCAAACTTATAGCTCACACAAAATTGAAATCTTGAAAAAGAATTAAGATTTTCTAATCTTTCTAATGTTAAACTTTTGAAGCATAGTCTACATTTTCATATGCAAAAAGAACAAAGATTTTGTTGTTTGTTGCTGTTTTAGTCAGATAAAGTAATTAGTATGCATTCAGTTATTAGGGTAGGGAGAATTAAAACTGGTATGTTGTAGGCCAGCCTCAAACCTGCATCACCCACATGAGCACCACAACTCAGAAGCATGACTATTTACCACCACACCACAGCTCAAGCCAGACAAATCAATGTAATGAAAAGAAAAATGGTTTGGCGTATGAATTTACCAGTTTGATGAAATGATTAGTCCATCTTGTGAAATTAATAATTTTTTAAATATTTCTTAAGTGATCTTTAAGAAAGTGGGGAAATGCTGTATCTCCTCTTATATTTTCTTCTTTCTTTCTTTAGTTTGGCTGGCTAAAAAAAACAACAACTGTTAAGGTCAAAATTTATTAGCCCCCTTAAATTATCTTTTTTGATTGCCTACAGAATAAACCACAATTGTCCAATGACTTGCCTTATTAACCAAGTTAAGCCTAATTTAATTGCACTTTAATGTGAATACTAGTATTTTGAAAAATAGCTAGTAAAATATTATGTACTGTCCTCATGCCACAGAGAGAACAAATATTTTATTAAAGTGGTTATGCTTAAAAATGTTTTGAAAAAAAATAATTTCTTTTAAACAGCACTATGGAAATATAAAAAAAAAGATTAAGTCATGTAAGTTTATGTCTTGGTTGCAACCGGTCCCAACTCATCCTCCCATCATAGTTTCTTCTCATTCTTGCCTATGTCTGATGAAAAGAAAAGTGAATTAAAAGAACGTTAGAAGTGAATAATGAAGAGTGCTGTTTCTGATCTATCTTCAGGCCAGACACACCACCTACGGCATTCGCAAGTGCTTCCTCTTCCTCCTGCAGTGTCAGCTGACACTAGTCATCATTCAGGTGAGTCACACTGTGTCCAAAACAAAGATTAAAATCAATTAATTAGTAAATCAAAGAAATGATTACCATTTGGAAAATAGGCATATGACCAGCTTATACATACAAGATGCAGAATTGGCCACTCGAGACTTAAACATTCATATTTATTGAAAGTGGAAGAGAAACCTATTTGTAACTTGTGTAAAAATATTTTGACTATAAAACATATATATTTTTGTGATTAAAATTTTTATTGATTTTACATGTGTGGTCACAGCATCTTTAAACTTTTCTTTCCAAAAAACTAATTAAGATCCACTCGTCAACCCCCATCCCACCCAGAAAAACAGGCTCTAGCTTTATTTATTCTGTCTGTTGAAAGTTTTAACAATACAAAATCATACAACTGAAATTGCCACTGCCAAATAAATAAAGAATGCAAAGGGAACCATCTTTGCGCAATTAGCTTTTTAGCAGATGTTATTCCTGTCAACCAGACCTTTCTTTGTCGCTCTGTCAAACCCAAACTGGAATCATCATTTAAAAGTAGCACAACTGGTTGCACTGATATATCTTTTCCTATAATTTCAGATAATATTGATGACCTTCTCACATTCCCACACCATATGTATAAATGTTCCAACTTTTGAGAACAAAAACTGCAATTGGGACTTTCTTTGGTGTCCTGTACAATCTGTGACAAAACTTAAAATGTATTAATTGGTGATTTGGATTTTTTGAAGAATATAAAATATATTTTAAAAGAATGTCTATTTTTAAATGATATTATATTATGAAACTATTTTTTAACTATATTACATGATCAGGAAATATTTGAAGGGAAACGTTTGAAACGGTTTCTTCTGAAGGAATTTTAGAGTAATTATCATTATTCTAATTGAAATATTATATGTGACTTTATTATTAGTGTTGTTATATTTCATATGTTTAATAGTTTTTTGTATACTGCATGATTATTATGAAACGCTTATGATTATAAATGATATATTGAATATTTATTACCACTATTTCCATGAATACACATTCTTACTCCTTACTGATTTCTTCTTTTGTCCATGTTTGTCAAACTTTAAAGGTGCTGTATGTAAGTTTTTGACTCTTCTAAAGCATAGAAATACTATAATATGTTTGCAGATATTTAAGAAACATGCCAAGTGAACATTCTTGTTTATCTGCAAAACAATGCTGAAGTCAGATATTCTGCTTTGAAAATGGCCATTCCGTGCTGGAACGTCTGTCTTTGTTCTATTTTTTTAACCCATCCACTGCCATTTTAGCCAATTATATTTTAGCACCCCGGGTTGCCTGGATGGAAAACAGCGTATTTAATTCATTCATTCAGAAAGGCTCTCAAACCATGCGCTTGTGACCAAAATGCGACCTCTGGTGCACAGTAGCAGACTCCGAAATGAGACGCAGATTCAGAGTTCCACGAGGTTATTAATTAGCAAATAATATGAATATTAAGAGTGTAAACATTAGGTGAGCGATTACATTGTAATCCCGTGTCCTAACAACACGCTACATGATGACATTTGCATTGATAAGCAATTTGGCTGTTTTGCACCAGACGAAACACGATAGAAATTTAAATACAGCCATTCAGAAGCACAGCATATGCACTCACTCATGAAATGGTAAGGTTTTTAACCTAAATAATACATATTAAACCTCTTTAACATTATTAAGTGTACATGCTGAATTACTGTTATGTGTTGGCTTGCATTTAGTCACAGTTCTAAAGTTCAATTTCAAACTGTTATATATATGTATATATATTTGAGGTGTTGGTTAGTATGAAACATGATTTAAATCAGCTTTTAGGATCGATTGTGAGAATGGCTCCTTTTGGTTCTCAATCAGGTAACCTTCACTTGCGTTTGTTTTGATCCAGGAATGCAATACCAAGTTTAACCACTGGGGGTCAAACTTGCAGACTGCACCTGTATTGTTTCAGATCATCAAACAAATTGAAAAAAATAGTCAGAGACAACACAAGAAAAAACATATCATGCAGTTTTGATACACTCTTTCACACAGGACCATGTAGTTTTGGATTTTGTTTTCACCTTAATAACAATAACCTTCATTTCAAAACTGCTTGATGTATTATCTTTGACTACTACTTAAATTAGCTTGATGATCTGAAACATTAAAGTATGACAAACATGCGAAACAATTTGAAATCAGTAAGGAATCAAACACTTTTTCACACCACAGTAAGGCATTCAAACCTAAATCAATTAATCAATAAATAAACAAATCACACTGAATTTTTGCTCATTTCAACTGTCGACATCTTGGTTTTACAGTTTCTGGCTTGCCTTATTCAGCTGCCTCCTCCAATGAACATCACAGACATACTGTGGCTTTCCTGCTTCTGTTACCCTCTGCTCAGGTAACAGGCAACAAGAAATGTTGCATTTTTGTATAACTAGGTCACTATGTCATATCTGAGTATATATTAAGAACTATTTTGGCATTCACAGCGTGTCCTTGCTGGGAAAACCTCCTGACAGTTCGGTCATGACAGTCGCCACTGGAAAGAATTTGGACTCCATACCACGCAAGGTCAGTCCTGAGACTCACAATGCACCCGATTTAAACTATTGAAACAAGCTTGATGTGATGTTGTATTATTTTTGACTGCCTCCCACAGACACAGCACTACTTCCTGAGCTGGTTCCTGTTAAAGTTTGGTCTGACGGTGTTGGCATACTTAGTCGGCTTTGGCTTTTCGCTGCAGGAGGTTTGTTCTAGAGCAGCAAACCTCACAAAAACCGACAACAGCACCATCAACTGCTCGCACATACTCACCTCCAGGTACACATGCTCGCACTCTCCTAAATGTCAGTTTCGAGGTTATGAATTAATTATTAGTGTTGATCAATGTTTAATATGTACTGTACAGCTCCCAGGATGCCCCGGAGTGGTTTGGTGAATTGTCTAATGGGCTGCTTCTTATACAGAAGATCATGGCAGGTTTTCTGGCCTTGCATACAGGTAACTTTTTAAAATAAAATACACTTTTATTGCTATTTAATGCACTCAAAAGCTCATTTTGTGATTGTTTTAGGATTTTTGATTCATTTACCTATAGGGGAATCACTAGGAATAACAAACGGCAATAAACAAATTACTTGCTCTACAAACAAATATGACTCACGGTGAGATACTATCCTAATCGATATTAATCACACGATTCACGATTTAGTGATGATTTTTTAACAAAATTATTTTAAACAAATTTAAGATGAAGAGCTCTTTCATTTTTTTCTTAAATGCTGCACATTTTTTTGCTAAATAATATATTTTCTGCCATAACTAAATTGCTGTTTTAAAAACAAATAAAAAAAAAGAATAATACAAACTAAAGAAGACTTTAATATAAACAAACTAAAACTGTGACTGCTGGGATTTTACATTTTTAAAAAGAAATATCAGCATATCTATGTTTTCTGGCATAAGCTGAGGTCTTTACACATTTACAATGTCCCCTGCTGAAATAAACTCTTTCACTGGGGACTGAGATGGCTGGTGTGGAGAGGCCTTTCCTAAACCAGAGAGCAGTGTGTACAGAGGTCATCGATAGGCCCAAGTCCAGGGGACTTGCCACTGGCATAAAATACTGATTATAAAATTACTAATTATAAATAAGAATAGGTTGCACGGTGGTGCAGTGGGTAGCACATTCGCCTCACAGCAATAAGGTCGCTGGTTTGAGCCTCGGCTGGCTCAGTTGGAGATTTTTGTATTGAGTTTGCATGTTCTTCCCGTGTTGGCCTGGGTTTCCTCTGGGTGCACCGGTTTCCCTCACAGTCCAAAGACATGCGGTATAGGTGAATTGGGTAAGCTAAATTGTCCATAGTGTAGTGTATGGGCATGACGGCCTAGAGAGGAGAGTACCTCATGTTAAATATTTAAATAGCATCTTTTGAGTGATAATTCACTTCTTATAGCATGGGAGCAGCAGTGAACCATCAAGAACCATCTGTTAATCAAAAGGGATTCTTTTTGCCTCATCTATTTTAAACAGTGACTGTTCTCACTCATAAGTCCATCAAAGATCTAAGAACAGAAGAGTATCACCTTATTGTTATGCCTAATTTACATTCAAGGAGAAACCATGTTGAGTGAGTCTACCAGGTCTGGCTTTGTTCTTAATCAACATTCAAAGAGAATCCTTTTTAACATGATCAAATGGGAAGAAACGGTATAAAATGTCTAAACGGAGACTCATCTGTGTTTATTTTGACTCCCTACTACTGACTACTACTCTGAAATAAAACTTATTTTTTCTTCAAGACGTCTTCATATTTTTTGTACAGTACTAATAATGCGATCAATGGATTTGAAACTCTGGATTCAGTGTTTGGACTTTCAGCAGTGAATATTAAACCACACTAAACTGAACTTAAACTCTGAAAACTGGACTGAAGCAGTTGTGAAGAATGCCTTTAATAGAGATTGTCATTTCTAGTTTAACATTATTGTTTGTTGCTTTTTTGTAATACAGTTTGATATATTTACCTTTAGGCCTTAAAGGGGGAGGGGGGTGAAGTTGTAGTGATATTATTTCTGTTTTTGTTTGCTTATTTTTTTTTTTATTATTCAGTGGTCATCTCTCTCAGCTATGTGCACCGTTCACAACCCCTGTGGAGGAGGAACCCATTCAGCAACACATGGTGGTGTCTCACAGTGCCTGTGGTGTGAGTGTTTTATGTTTCGATAATTCAGTGTAGAGAAATCATTTGTACAATTTCTGCCTACTAATCTGCTCCTGCGTCATCAACTACATGGTGCAGGAAATTGGTTGCTGTCGCCTCCAATCGCAGCCAATGAGCTTTCTCCTAATCTTCTAAAATGCTCCCCGTCATTCTATGCTGTTAAGCTAAAGTGTGTTTTCGTAGACCCTCCTCCACCCCAGCTCCTCCTCTGTTTAGATCTGCTACGGGGGTTACACACACACATAATGTTTGCAGCAACAGTGTGTTATATTCTCAGACTGCATGTCTGTTAATATACTCGCAGTAGCAGGTCTCAGTACTTGCTCTGCTATAATAATCAAAGCAGTAGCAGTAGCAGCAGCAGCGTAGCAGGTCTATTCTGCCAAGACCAGACAAATCAACATTGCCATATACATATTCATTACTATACTAAACCCTGAGAGTGGTCATGACAGATGTAATAGTAATAAAAAAAAAACTGGCATCATATAAATGCTCTTGACATGCCACATAATTTTCTCCTCTCCCTTTGTTAGGTTGTTGGGACAGGTGGTGCAAGCGGTGATCGATTATCATCTGTGGAGGAACAGGAGAACAGAGGTGGTCTTCACTCTTCATCACATTCCACTGATGGTCTGGCTGTTGGTTTCTCTGTCCATCATACTTGTGGTGCTAATCAATGAAGCAGTCAAACTGCATGAAATCAGGTAAGAGACAAGGATGAAGTGGAGGGTAAAAATTCTCTCATCATTTACTTATTTTGAAGTCATTCTAAACCTGTATGACTTTTTTTCCTCTGTCACAATGTGCATTACTTCAATAGAAAACAGCAAAGAAAACATAAAAGCAGCCATGTGACTCATTTAATATATTTTAAGTCATCTAAAGCTGTATAGCCATTTGAGTAATTAACTAAAATGTACACTGTTGTTCAAACGTTTGAGGCCAATAAGATTTCATACTTTTAATTCTGCAGGGAGGCACTGGATCTAAATTATAAAAACATTTGCATTGCTACAAAGGATTTCTATTTTAAATAAGTTTGTATTTGTCTTTCTGTTCACCACAATTACAGTTTCTACAACATTTGAAGCAGCACAACTGTTTTCATAATTTATAATAAGAAATGTTTCTCGAGCAGCGAAGCATATTAGTGGAACAATTTGACAACATAATTTTAACAATTAAGGGCTCTGATTCACAAACTGTAAGAATAACATTAAATTAACAGCTTCCATAGTTTGTGATTGACATGTTTTTCATTTATTTATGGTAAAGAATTATGTTATGGGACCTTGATCTCTGCTCTGATGTTGATGTTGAGATTTCAACTACAGAGTTTGACAAAGTGACCGTTATTGACGTTTTAGTAGTTTGAATCAATACACAGTATAATAAATAATATATATACATCATAAAATAACAGAAAAAGTAGTGTCAGTTTAATAGCAGTGCAGTGTTGCATCAACTGGTACGTAAAGTTTACACTAGGGGCTTAGTAACTACTAGCTAGTTTGTAACTAAATTTGTTCTCACTTCAGTTGCACCACATGTTCTTAAGGCAAACCATAGTTTGTAGGTCGTAAGCTCTACTTAAAGTTATGCGTAGTGGCATTGAATAACGTAATATCCAATAAGCATTTAAATCGTTAAACTGTCTTAAAATTCTGCAAATAATGCATCTTTATACAGTTGAAGTCAGAATTAGCCCCCCTGAACTATTAGCCCACCTGTTTATTTTTTCCCCCAATTTTTGTTTAACGGAGAGAAGATTTATTTATTTACACATTTCTAAAGATGATAAATTTTGACCTTAAAATGCTCTTTAAAAAATTAAAAGCTGCTTTTATTCTAGCCGAAATAAAACAAATAAGACTTTCCCCAGAAGAAAAAATATTATTAGATTTACTGCGAAAATTTCCTTGCTCTGTTAAACATAATTTGAGAAATATTTTAAAAAGAAAAAAAATTAAAAGCGGGGCTAATAATTCTGCCTTTAACTGTATATAACACTCCTATGAAAACAAAATGACAAATTACGTTTTTATAGTACATTACATTACAGTCACTATAACAGATGACACACACACCTGTATCGCGAGCCGTAAATGCATGCGAAATGCACAAAGTTATCAAAACATACTTGATTTGGAAGAGAAAAGAGCAGGGACAAAAACTCAGTCATAAATAAATACTCATTTTAATTACAATTAACACAAAAAACACTCCTTGATAGAAAATGAAACTTTTCTTTCACGACCCGAAACAAATAGGAGAGTTGGGAGGAAATTAAGGCTGTGAGTAGAGGAAGATCATTTTACGTTACGTTTAAACTAAGTTCAGTGGTGCAGCACAAAAATATTTAGTAATGTGTAAGTTGTAATTTAGTGTCCCTTTAAGTCACAATTAGGCTACGTTTTAACTTACACACTGCTGGTGCAACCGACCCCAGGTGTTTGTATTTACAGCCCCAATCCAGACAATATATCACTTTAAACCATTAAAAATGTCAATAAGCACTTTCTCAAACTTTTCAGCATGTATTTCAGGTAAGGATCAAGGCAAAAAATTTAAATAAAAAACATCACAAAACACATACAACTGTAAATTTATGTAAAAAAATGTTATATTTTAAAATTAAAGTAAAAAAATATTATAACAAAAAAAACTTTAATTATTATAATAATATATTGGAATATTTGCACAGACTTTTGAATAATACTGCGCATGTGAATTCTTATTTTACATATTTAAAATTAGTTGTCAAATTCATTCATTTTCCGTCAGTCCCTTTATTCAACAGGGGTCGTCACAGCGGAACGAACCACTAACGTACCCATATGTTTTACACAGCGGATGCCCTTCTAGCTGCAACTCCGTACTAGGAAACATCCATGCACACTCATTCACACACATTCACTACAGCCAATTTAGTTTATTCAATTCAACTGTACTGCATGTCTTTGGACTGTGGGGGAAACCGGAGCACCCGGAGGAAACCCACCAAACACAGGGAGAACATGCAAACTCCACACAGAAATCCAAACTGACCCAGCCGGGACTCAAACCAGCGGCCTTCATGCTGTGACGTGACAGTGCTAACCATTGAGCCACAGTGGCGCCCATCGTCAGATTTAGTTGTTTAATTCAGAAGCTGTATTTCCATCCACGAATGTAGTCGAACGTATAAAAATCGCCATTCTTAGGACAATTTGCTTGGAACAAATACTTGGTACGTACCGCTGTCAACACTGCCAATTTCACATTGTTTTTGTTTTTTTTGGGGAGTATGTTGTTGTATTTGCAATATCTGTATTTTGCACTGTCTGGATCCAGCACCTAAGCTTTTCACTCATCATAGCACACGTGCCGCTGATGACGTGACAATAAAAGTGATTTGATTTGATTTGACAATGATGAAAATAAACATTAAACATTGACTTTGTAATATATGATATAATTCTTCATGAATAAAATAGTTGCTGGTAGATAACATATGACTCATTTTCATATGATGTGTCTCTGATTTCAGGGTACGAGTGCGTTACCAGAAGAGACAGAAGCTTCAGTTTGAGACGAAGCTGGGAATGAACTCTCCTTTCTGAACAGTGTGAGTCCTGGTCCTGTTGATTTGAGTGAAGGAGGAGATGAAGCTCTGCACGGCTCCACTAAAGGCCACCGAGGGCTGTGTTTTTTTCAGCGTCTTTGATTTGGGCTCATCTGTGCTGTGTGAGGAACGTTCATCTGCATGCTGCTGTGCTTTGGACAGGGTCATTTTTAAGGGATTATTTCATTCTTCGATCCCCCTCGAAACCTAAAACTGCAAGATACAACCAACAAACAGAGGGCTAAATTAGCATGATTTTACTCCTGTCTTTTAGATTTTGTGAAATAATAGGGTTTTATCAAAATCTTTTCGGTTTCTAACACAGAAAGCTTTGAACTTTTTGTGATTGTATGAATTTTCGTGCAGTTTATTTACATTGTCAAAAACCTGTTTTAACGGGTTATAATGTGAATGTCATCGCCTCGACTTACCTCATATTCAGAGGGGGAATATTTCATTCGTTTTATATTTAGTGATGCACACGTGAGTTTATTTAGAACAATATATCAGCGGTTTAGCTGAGAAACGTCGCTTCCAGAATGTCAAGCTTATTTACTAGCTTACCTAGAATCAGTTTTATTTTCCAGATCGATATCAGATGCATGAACTTCTTTTTTTAAAAGTCTTCTTTTAAAATGTTATTATAAGTTCAATATGAGCACAGCTTTCCGGTCAAAGGCAGAATATTTCCACTTGAAATGTTCTTATTCTAGTTTTGAAATGTTTTTACATGTGATTGTCAGCCAGAATGTATGGAGACAGATCAGTCTCAAAAATAATACATTTACAAAATCCAATTCAGAAATTTCAAAAAACACGATTCATAAATATACAAGTCCAATTCGTAAGTTCGATACACTATTCAAAAATACACACATTCAATTTGTAAATTCAAAACACGATGCATAAATACACAAATCCAATTCGTAAGTTCGATACATTGTTCAAAAATACTCAAATTTGTGAATTAAAACACGATTCATAAATACACAGTCCAATTTGTCAATTCAACACACTATAAAAAATTACACAAATCCAATTCGTCAATTCAAATCACGATTCATGACTATACAAATCCAATTTGTAAATTCAAAACAGGATTCATAAATACACAAATCTAATTCGTAAGTTCAATACACTATTCAAAAATACACAAATCCAATTCGTCAATTAAAAACAGTATTCATAAATGCACAAATCCAATTCATAAGTTCAAAACACGATTCGTAATTGAAGACAAAATTCATAATATACCTAAATCTAATTCATTTGGCGAAAATATTTATACTTGCAAATTCAAAAATTTTGTTGCATTTATGAATTGTGTTTTGCATTTTCAAATTGGATTTTGTAAATGTGAAATGTGCTGTGCCTGTCTGAATTTTATTTTGTAAATCTATTATTTTTGAGACTGATCTGGCTCCATAGTAATGCACTGTTCTTTTTTTTTTTTTGCGCACATTTAAACTCATGAGGACAAAATCACTTTCCTGCATTTTTCACTGTACAGCATTTTTTGTTAATAGAGTTGTTTTCAATGTTCTGCAAAATAACTTTGGGGTCGGGATTCTTTTAAATAGTATTTTTTGTAATTATCGTTTTCAACTCCATGCAGAGAATTCAGTGTTTACTGATAAAAGAGGGATATTGAACTTTTACGCTGTTCTACCTCTTGCTGATTGCCTCATTATATATAATAATAATAATCTAGGCAACATCGTGATTTTAATAGGTTTTATTATTTTATCCACACTGACTGCAGCTATGGAGCATAAGGGGCTGACTTACAGATGTGCTGATTTACAAAAACACGACCAGCTAATCTCTAAACTACCAGCATTTCTTTCTTTTTTTCTTTTCCACTACTAGTGCAATACTCCAACTTATGACCTGAAACATCTGACTTTCCTTAGACTTTAAAGGGGTAGTTCACTCAAACTAAAAAATTATCATTTATGTAATCAAATGGTTTCAAACTGGTTCAACTCTTTCATTTACAGATCACATTTATTTATTTAAAATTTTTGTGGGACATTTTCCAATGTGGGAATCCAATTTGTAAGTTTAAAACTTGATTCGTGAATACACAAATCCAATTCGTAAATTCAAGACACGATTCATAAACACACAAATATAATTCGTAAATTTAAGACACAATTCAGAAATACCCAAATCCAATTCGTGAATTCAAGACACGATTCATAAATACACAAATCTAAATCGTAAATTTAAGACAATTCATAAATACTTGAATCCAATTCGTAAATTTAAGACACGATTCATAAATACTCAAATCCATTTTGTGAGTTCAAAACACGATTTGTAAATACACAAATCCAATTCATAAGTTTTAAAAATATGATTTTAAAAATACAAATCCAATTCGTTAAATAAAGACACCATTCATAAATACCCAAATCCAATTTGTGAGTTTCAAACACGATTCATAAATACACTAATCCAATTCGTAAGTTCAAAATGTTATTCAAAAATACACAAATCCAATTGATAAATTCAAGGCACGATTCATAAATACACAAATATAATTCGTAAGTTGAAAACACAACTCAAAAATACACAAATCCAATTCATAAGTTCAAAACATGATTCATAAATACACGTAAATACAAAACAATTCACTTACAGATGTGCTGATTTACAAAAACACGACCAGCACACCAGCATTTCTTTCTTTTTTTTTCTCCACTCCTAGTGCAGTACTTAGAGTATTGCACTTATGACCTGAAACATTTGACTTTCCTTAATCTTTAAAGGGGGTGGTTCATACAAAACTATGATTACATTTATGTAATCAAATGGTTCTAAACTGGTTTAACTCTTTCATGTACACCACATTTATTTATTTATTTATTTTGTGGAATGTACCAATCATTTTTATCTAAATAAGATCCAAAAAAGCTTTGGAGCCACATTGACTTTCATTGGAAGGACAAAAAAAAAACACAAACATTTTATAAGAATCTCCATCACTTTCAGTGGTGCTGTCCCTTTAATTTGCTACTGAAGTTTCAAATCTTAAATGAATATTATGTACAGAGATCATGTGACTTCGTATTCGCAAAAAAAACCCTGTCTTTCCAATGAGCCACAGTTTTTTCCCATTTTTATGTAATGAACCAAAAGATGTCTTAACTTATTGATTTCTCGCCTTTTTGTTCCTGTGTTACACTGAAATCATAAATACATACTGTAACCTGTAATCTAACATTGAAATGTCTGTACATCTTAACGGCGAAAAATTGCGAGCTGACAGCCTTCTCCGAAATGCATCTAGAGATTGTCATAGGCACTGAATGTACATTTTTACAATGCATATTTCATGCTTTCTTCTCCCTTTCCTGCTCATCTTTGCATTATGATGTATTTGAAGGTTCTGCTTCATTACATAACTGTTGCTGTGGTTAAATGTTTCTGCAACGATGTTAATCAGTCATATCAGAGAAATCCAAAAGTAGTGCTGAATTTACTCTTTTCTTTCTTTTTATTTTTGCTGGATTATTGGTATAATGAAATGTAAAATAGCATATTAATATAGGGAGAGATGTGTTTTATTAAGCACTGATCTGTTATGTGAAAACCGTCATAACATGAAGAAATGTTTTAGGATACGGGTTTGTGAGCGGTGGTTTTGTAAAGTACGTTGCTAATTTTATTTTTCTCCTCAATTGCATGAGAAAGACTGTGAGAATGCAACATAATTAGTTTTATTCATCTGCTGAGTATTGAATATGTTGCCTCGGTCATGCATGGATTAGAAACATTGTTGATTCTTTCTCCATCATTCAGAAAGGCTGTCATTTTTAGGCCAGGGGTATGAATTCTGGCTCTTTTAGAGGGCCGTAATGAAGCGCTCTGCTACATACAGTACATGCCTGAGCTGCAACCTACACTGATTGACTCATTACATGGATATTTGCTATTTATGAATGTTCATAAGATTTATAAATGTTGTACAGTTTGTATTTTTTTAAGATGTCTTTAACATTGATTTTTCTCCTTCCCCGCAAATTATTTGTGAACCAATTTTATGTTATTAAATATGTTCATTTAAAGCAAGTGTGTGGTCTTTCAAAAGGTATTTAACAATTCAGTCTGACTTGAAAATTTAAAGAACTGTACATTTCTGGAATGCTCTGAAAAGGTTTTAACACACGTTATGTTGTTTTCAATGTAAATCTTTAATCTACATTTTTTAATATTATTTTTATTTTGACATTAAAGCAACACAGAGCAATACAAAAAGCAACAACAACTATAAAGACAGAAAAGAAAAGGCAAACAAAACAAAACAAAAGGACAGAAAAAAAGATTTTAAAACCATTGTTACATCAGTTCCTCCAGTTTTACACATCGGTTAACAATGCTACACATATATTTATAGGCCAGTGGGCACAGGCAATATGGTGGTCTTGCAAACAATCTTCTACATTTTTAATGCTATAAAATTGAAGTTATTTATAAGGACAAAACCTGCAAAAACAATAAATAAATAAGTGCGCAATTGAATAAATATAAAAATCTACAAATTCCTGCATAATTAAATACATAAACCGTTAATAGATAAATAATTAAATTACACGAATGTTGTTGAATAAGAAAATGCTAAACTGAAAGTTAAATTCCAGCCCCACCCCCCTCTTTTAAACGTTTATTCCGTTTTAAACGTAGTTCTGCATTTACCATATATTTACATGTATAAACAGTTTTATATATAT
>CAIGQZ010000217.1:74622-90937 GCA_903798205.1 Danio tinwini | reverse complement strand
ATATATATATATATATATATATATATATATATATATATATATATATACACTAATCAGAAGGTGGTCTTTTTGCCATCATTGGCAGTCATTTGTTTAATTTTTCTGACAGGCTTCTGATAATTGACAGACACCTCTCATTAGCATATTGAGCTGAGGAAAAGTAAATACGGAATTACTTTTAAAAATTAATAATTGTTTAAAAATGTGTTTATATTTATTGTTTTTGCAGATGTCGTCTTCCATAGTTATTGCAAGTCCACAGAAATGTCAAGTTTTACAATTCTGCGCATCTTGGATCTTCAGTGTTTGGACTTTCAGCAGTGACAATTAAACCACACTGAACTGAACTAAACTGAACTTCAACTCTGAAAACTGAACTTTTTTTTTTTTTTTTTTTTGCAATTTTAGAACACAGAACATACAAGGGCAATAACAAGATTATATTGACATCAAAACAAATACAATATAAAAAGAAGAGGAAAAAATTTCAATTATTTAAAGACAAATTTTAAGGCTTTAAAAGAATTAACATTTTTTTTGCTTTGGCATTTTTTGTTTCTTTTATTGTGCATAGGTAATGACTTATTTCTATTTTAAAGTGAGTAAAATTCGGGTTTTTTACTGCCCATTTACATTTATGAATTAAAAAAAATCCATTAAATTAACAATATGCCAAATTTTGAAGTCGACTGTATTCTCATAAAAAATAAAACATCTTTTTCTTTAAATTCTAATGCAATATAATAGTGCAGAGATCATTTCATTGACTTATAAGTTGAAAAATATGTGAACACTGGTAATAAAGCATGCAAAACTACAAACTTTTCAGGAACTATTTGGGTATTTTGACTTGAAAAGTTAAAAAAGAAATTAATATTGGTCATATAGCATGCGACTAACTGTACAAGAACACTATATTTATTATTTACTGACCGGAAAATCATTTATTGTTTCCTTTTCCACTTTATAAACATTATTAAAATTGTATACTTTAATTGAGCTGAACAATATCCACATTATTCTTCCTCATTTAACCGTCAGGAAGGTTTAAATATCATAGACATTATTCTAATAGAAAGCTTTGGATACCATCGCCTTCACCGCTTTGCTGTGATCGCCCAATAGGGGGCGTTGCCGCAGTAAAGCCGTGCAACATTAAGGGCTGTGATTGGATCTTGTGGCTGACATGCAGGATTTGGGCCAATCAGGGTTGAAAGGCTAACGGTGCACACTGCGTACTGCACGATGAAGTACTACGCCACCGCCGGCGTAGCAGCAACACATTGACTAGTGTCATAAGATCATTTGAAGGACTCTCTGCGTGGGATACTTCACATTTCACACCGTTTTAGAGGTAAATATATTGGAGTGTCTGATTTAGAGCTGTATCTAGTTTTTGTGTTTGTACGTTAGCCGTCAGGTTGAAAACCCAAACGATGTTGCAAAGGCATGATGACCCAGACAAACAAACCTTTAACAGGTCGTTTTTAAATGACATTTACAGCTGCAAAATCCACGACAGGTTGTTAAATGCAAGAAAACCACCGCACCCTGTTTGTGTGACATGACATCCATCACGGGTTAACAGACGCTGCATTGACAATTACAAACACGCAGAGTCACGTGCACGATTTCCATGCATAGCAGGTCGTGTTTTAACTCTTTAATGAGGAAAAATCTGATTACGATGCTATGATACAACTACATCTTCACTGAGCAAAAGTAAAAACTTACAGTAAGTAAATGTAGACTAAATATTCGTCTTGTAATCCTGTTTGTATTTTGCACATGCTAGATCCTAGTAAAGTTTGTTGAGGACATGCAGTAAAGCAGATCTACAGGACATGAAAAAAAGTTTGGCCTACATCAATTAGTTTGGTTTTCTGATCCCACCCAAATCTGAGATTGAGGTAAAGTTGGTTTTATATTTACACATTCTTTCAGTGACAGCTTGTGATATGCTCCCTATATTGTTTACCATGGTACTTTGAATATTCGGTCTGAAATCACACTCAAAACAACATTAGCACTGCTTATTTAACTGTGAACAATGCTATTGATTTGGCTGCTTATATGATTTCTCTATTTAAAATTTGCAAAGTATACTTTTCTGAAATGATATTATTAAGGAGAAAGTTTGAATATGTGAATATAAAACCAACTTTACCTCAATAAATCTGAGTTGTTAATCCAAAAATAAACAAAAATCGTTCAGGGTAGCTCAAATATTTAGTCGGTCCTTTTTGGGTAAGGGATTCACCAAAAACAACAACAGAAATCAGTCCAAGGCACTCGAAAAATGTGAAAATTGTATAAAGAAACAAATTTTTTATTTTCGAGTGCCTTGGACTGATTTCTGTTATTAAATCTGAGTTATTGTTTTTTGTGGGTTCGCTTGACAATAAGTGGTATTTGAGCAATTTTAGCCTCATGGATGTGACATTTGCACTAAAAACTTAAAACATAAATGAACAGAGAAAGTATACGTTAATATTATACTGGGAAAAAAAATCTGAAAAATATCAATCTGTAAACATAATTTATATTTTAAATAAAGGAAAATAATGCACTACTATGGATGTGACCAAAAAAGTTTGCAAGTTTACAGTACACAACATGCTTTGTAGAAATTCTGTGAATTAAACTGCACAACCCAAAATAAACAATTCTAATCAAAAACATAAAAGTTGTCTCTCTATAGAACAAAAATGATCGATTATTATTATTTTTTTTGCATTTATTAGCTAGTGTGACTTTGGTAAATCAAGTGTAATTGTTTGAAAACATTGGCAGAGACGTTTTTGAGCCTACACAAAATACTTTTGCTATTTTGGTGAAAACTTAATTGTTTTCGTGGCAAGGTTGACATTTGCATGGAATTGCTCATTTATAGATTACTAATGGATTTAAAATGTGCAGATGGAGCTATTTTTTGATTTATTTTTTTGCCTCACGAGCTTTCTGAAATGTCAGACTGTATAATTTTTGCTCTTAAAATTAGTCTTTATTTTGAGAGTTATTTACATTATCATTTAATGTACAATATAATACAATATAACAAAAATTGGGTTGTGCAAATGCTCACTTTTTCTCAATTTGATATAGTTTTAGCTTTAGTTAAACCACTGAAATCAAATTTTAACAATTTAGTTTACAATAACATACAATAATGTGTTTTATTATCTTTTTTAACATTGTTCTATTTAATCAGTTTTGTGGTAGCCTTTTATTTTACAGACAAAATTACAAATAAACATTGACATGGGTTTAAATAAAGTGAAAAATACCTAAAGGCTGATTCACACCGCATCATCAGACACTTATAATTTATCTGTGTCTGTTGGTATCTGTCTGAGCTTGTTTTTGCCTATTAAACATGCTGAAATATGGTGATTGTTTTTGTTTTTCAGTGGTGTGAATTGACCTCAATAGTGCATTTTCTCTATATTTTAGACAATTTTAAACAATATTGCTTTTAAATATAAATATAACAAAAGATGAGTTGTGCAAATGCTTACAAAATTACAAATAAACATTGACATGGGTTTAAATAAAATAAAAAATACCTAGGGGCTAATTCACACCATCAGACGCTTATAATTTATCTCTGTCTGTTGGCATCTGTCTGAGCTTGTTTTTGCCTACTGCACATGCTGAATTGGCACTTGACTTGCTGAATTATGGTAATTGTTTGTGTTTGTCAGCGGTGTGAGTTAGCCTCAATAGTGCATTTTCTCTATTATTTTAGACATAAGAATAATATGGTGCATTATTTACTTATTAGGGTCTCTTAATATAGGTGCCCCAAGTGAGGAGCTCAGGCAGTACATTTAGCTGTTGTTTAATCACTTTTTACTCTTTTGCCTGTTCCTCCTACTAAAGAGAGGCAGAACAGGCGGTTTGAGGGTCCGAGATGGACGTGGCAGTCCCTAAATCCTGTGTGTTTCTGAACTACAGTCCCACTGCCCTGTTTTCACAGTGAGAGTCATTCTGCATGGTGTTGCTGCTGTGTGTGTGTGTCTGCAACATGGACGCCCTCTGAGGCTCTGCTGAAGCTCTGCTTTATCCTTCAGCTGGTGCAATTGTAACAAAAAAAAAACTTCAAGAAAATGCAAATGATTATTGTTGTCTTGTTTAATCTATAGCTTTGTTGTGTACTTGAAGTTTAACATCTAATTTAATATAGTTGTTAGGCCTGCACGATTAATCGTTTCTAAACTGAAATCTTGATTTAAAAAGGTAAAATTTTCAATTATCAAATATGGTAACAAGCTCATAGTTTTTGACAATTCTGACAGTTTGTAAGTGCATCATCCTGAACAATGTGAAAAATGTAACACAATCTAAATGTGAAGGTGTTCTTGTTGACCTGTTGGCTTTAGAATAATTTATGTTTTTTGCACTTTAAATGGCAAAAACATTTGCTGTCGTTGTTTCAACCAATTAGATTGGATTTTTCTTTAAATCGTGCAGCCCTAGTGCACTGTGTTTGAAGCATCTGATATGTTGCAGAAAAGTTCTCCACAGGCTTTAATGTCCTAAGTCCAATTACAGAAGCATTAAGTCCTCAGTGTTTTGTGATCTTTGTTCTCTTTATTAAGCCGATTAGGTAACAAAAATGAGGCTAACTAATCTCATAAATGAGTGATTCGTTAGTAACACTTAATTCTGTATATTTTCTGGCTACATTTGAAGTTTGTTCTGGGATTGAACTGGGCAACCTGAAAACTTGCTGTCATCAGTCATTCATTCATGCTGCATGGCGCTAACATTATGGCCCATGTAAAGTCATACATGGTGCAGCAGACTGGAGTTAGGAGTTAGTCCGACTATGAGTCTTACAGTTTATTTTGCATCTCTAGGTGGAGTTTACCAGTTACTCCCACTCAAGTGATGGCTGCGGTGCAGGATGGACCATGGAAAAGCCTGAGCTCTGGAAAGAAAGTGGCTTTGGCTGCTGGCATCTCGGTTGGAGCAACAGTTGGATATTTAGTTTATCGTCACATTCGAAACAGCAGTGGTGAGTTTTTAATGTAACTTTAAAGATTCAGTATGTAAATTTGACACTATGTGGGTGAACTAGGTATTGCACTCCTAGTGCACTATTCTGTGCTTCTGAATGGCTCTGTCGTGTTTCCTCTGGTGCAAACAGCCAAATTGCTTATCACTGCAAATATCGTCACGTAACGTGTTGTTAGGACACGGGGTTACAAGGAAAGTTGTTCACCTAATGCTTACGTTCGTAATATTTACATTATTTGCTATTTAATAATCACCTCATGTGGAACTCATGTGGAGTCTGCTACTGTCCACCGGATGCATACTTTGAGAGCCTTCCTGACTGAATGAAATACACCGTTTTCCTCAGGGCGCTGAAATATAATTGGCTAAACTGACATAGGGCTGGTTAAAGGGACCAAAGCAAAGACAGACGTTCTGGCACATAACTCTCATTTTTAAAGCAGAATAACTTACTTTAGCATTGTGTTTTGGATAAACAAGAATTACTTTGCATGTTTCTTAAATATCTGCAAACATATTATGGTATTTTTAGGCTTTAGAAGAGTCAAAAACTTACATACAGCACCTTAAATATCAAAGTGCATTAACATTTTACTGTTTGTCTACTGTTCTGAGCTGCCTGAAATGTGTCTTCAGTGATTGCAATCTTAGGTTTGTGTTTTGTTTGTTGCCAGCCTGTGGTCTTCGTTGGCTGCATGTAAGCAACATCTACTTTGATCCTCCAAATACCTAATTTAAACTTCTCCGTACTCCACAATGTGTATCTTGCAAGTAGCCAATGACATTGTGAGCATTTAATTACTTTTGTGTAACACTTCCGAAACACCAGTAGGCAGTAGGGTTTCTATGTTTCACGTTGTTGTTTTTCTTTCCCGGTGCTTTGGGTTTATGCCAGAAATGCATGCAGTGCTACTGTAGAAGTAGCTCAAAATCATTCAAGGAAGAAAAAGGCGAGAACCAGCCAATGATCAACATTTTTATAATTAAAAACAAAACAAAAGTATCCAATATCCAATAGCTTCCTCGCTGGAGTCGGGACTTGTTAAACACCCACTCTGTTCCTATGGCTCTAAGCCCCGCCTACACTCGTCAACGATACCAAGCTGACCAGTCACAGATCTTGTGCTCTACGTCATTGTGATTTTAGTTACATATTTTTGAGAGGTGCGTATCAGGGTATGACAAAAGGTAAGCAATTGTGTGAAGAGCTACCGCGTGCACTCAATGCTGAAGTGTTAACCTGGCCTTCAGACAGTATGGTTGGAGTATAGCTGAGGCCTAGAAGAATGTAGTTTATGTTTTCTGAACAATGAAAGCTAATTCAATTTTGAATTTACTTCCAAGGGAAAAGGAGACAATTAAATTGATATGGTAATTGAATGGTATGTGCGTGTTTAGGAGTTATTTAATTTCTATAAGTCGATATGACCTTCACATAACATGACAGCAGAACTAACAACAAACAAACAAATAAATTATATCAATCTAAAAATAAACAAAGCGCTCAGGGGTAACTCAAATATTTGGTCGGTGTTCTTTGGGTAAGGGATTCATCAAAACAACATTTCTATTGTTGTTTAAATTATATCGTTTGGGATTCTAGAAGTGGTCTTATATTAATATTGCTTTTTTTTTTCTTTCTATTTGTTCTTTAGAGCAATGCCAAAGTAAAGAGGAGTCCAGAATATCTGTTCCCCTTGACATGTATCGATCTATTGCAAGATATCAGAGCGCCTTTCTGGACATAGTAAGTGTGCTCTTCCTTTTTTATATCACTTATGTTTTTGTTCTGTCTAGGGCTATAATATTATATACAATATACTGTTCAAAAATGTGTGACATGTAACTTAAGATTTAATTTTTAAAAGATACCAAGACTGCAATTATTTGTCCAAATATACAGTAAAATTTGTTAATTTTACCCTCTAATTATATTATAAAAATATATATACAAATATTTATCTCTGTAATGACAAAGCTTAATTTTAGCATAATTTTTAGCATTGTTGGCTAGCATCCTCTGTGCTAGTTTAATTAATTTTTTTATTTTTTTTATTTATTTTTATTATTAAGGACGCAATAAATGTAAGATTGATTTAAGACATCTAAATACAAGTATTGTCTCCCAAAAAATAATATTGATCCCAAACCTTCAGTAGCAGAGGTTTGATTAGTGTATGAAACAGCTGGCCAACTGTGTGATTAATTCCCTGTGTTTCTTATTTTGAATGACTTGAATGAATCTGTAAAAAAAAAATAATAATAATTTTCTTGAAATAATGAAAAGGGTACTATAGTAGACAATAAAGAAACAATATTTGTAGGTGTGGCAGCTGTGAAATCTAAAAAAAAACTTTTATTAAATATGAGCAATACAAACTAATAAGTAGAAGATATATGATGTTCATTATGTGGTTTACGAACTCTTTCTAACTGACGTTTGTGTAGGTGAATCAGAAGTCTGGTGCCCAGATAAACGTGCTGCCGAACACTGAAGAGCAGAGCATGGTGAATTTTCTGATCCAGGGCTCACCTGAACAGATTCTCATAGCTCAGTGTGCACTGGAGAAACTGGCCACCGACTGTGAGGTCATCACTGATGTCATAGACGTGCCTCAGACGGCATTTGGACGGATTATAGGTTGGTGTATGGTTTATTTCAAGAAGGCTATATGTTTTCAGTAATTGAAATAATTGTCAATAGTTGTCTGTAAAAGCCTATAGAGTCATTTATTACTTTTTTGTTGGAAAGATCAAAAGGATATGATGTTTTTAGTGCACCCAAAAGCCTCTATTTTCTTTAGTGACCAAGGAAAATGTGTATTAAGATGTTATTATGATGCTGTGATTGTACAGAAATATGTTTAATCTTTTTGATGCCACAAAACCTCATCATTGTGTGAAAGACCTCCATCTTATGGATATAATTTCAAATTATATGCATATCTGAATTATTTATGAATAATTATGGACTTGTCTGTGTTTCTTAATAATATTTTAAATGGATGTTAAAATAATATTTAGTTTCTAATACGTTCCTTTTGCATATTTTCTAACTTACACCTTTAAATAATATTCAATTTATTTATTGTGTTTCTTTATTTGAATACCATTTTTGTTATAATTTTAATCTGACTTTGTATTTGTTTTATTTAAAGCATTTTTGGTTCAGCCAAAAAATACTTAATTAAAACTAGTAACCACTGACATCCACAGTAGGAAAAAAATGTACTATGGATGTCAGGAGTACTAGTTTTCAACATTAAAAAAAAATTCAACAGAAAAAAAACACTTAAAGCGGTTTGGGATCAGTTTTGTAGAATAAATAATTTTTCTGAATTTTTATTTGTGGGTGAACTCTTTAGTCTTTGTATTGATTATTTAAAAATATTATTTTTTAGTTATTTAAAATAAAAGGATATCCATATATATTAAAAACTAAACAAAAAAACAGACAACCAAACAAAATAAGAATGCTCCTCTTTTGTTAATGGTAATCTAATCAAAAGTGATTTTTATCTTGCTGAATACAGTGTACAGCAATATCGAAGAGTGTATCAATACTGAACTGTAAGACTGGAACTGCATTGTCCACATAAAAATTATTCATCAACTTCTTCCTTATTCATTTCACACCTTTAATATAACTGATGAAAGGACTGTTTTCAAATACACGCGGTTTAGCTTTTTGTATGCAAGTTGTTTTCTCTATTGGCAGGCTTGACAACATCGGTCTTATCCATTGTGTAGTGTTTGGTCTTTGCGTCTTTGTCCATAGCATAGCTACACATCTTTTGGCATAAAACAAGCTGAGGTCTATAAATACTTGTTTGCTTTTACTATCAAAAAATTTTATCTTTGTACACTGCCAAATGCATTGAAACAAGGTTCCTCTAGCTGCCAAACATTTTGTGCCAATATCTGGTATGTTTTTATTATATTGATTTAAAGGGCACCTATGGTAAAAAATCTACTTTTCAAGCTGTTTGGACAGACATATGTGTAGGTGTAGTGTATAGACTGTCATATTGGGGTGATATAAACACACTCAGTCATTTTTTTTTTCAATTGAACAACTTGAAAACGGTGGACCAATTGGAGCCGTTTTGAGATCGACCGCAACTTGACGTAGGAGTGCGGTCCCCCCGCCCACCAATATTGATTGACAGGTGCGCATTACCATATTCTCAGTATGTTGTTTCACATCCGCCATTTTCAGCGTGTGAGTCAAAGCGACGTCACCAAAGAAACCACCCTTGCTCTATTTTTAGATGTAAGGCTCATTGGGCTCAACATTCACCACTTTTTCGCTCTCCTCGCCGCCAGTGTATGTGAGTTTTGGTGGGTTTGCACACATGTGTACCTTTCATTGTGTCTTCCTTAAACTTCAGTGGTTTGCATTTCCCACGGTCACAGAAGCTCCCTGTCATCTTAACTAGGTGCAGCTGAAAAGTGCGAGCACGTTGCCTCACATGCGCGTCCCTCCATTGGAAATAACGAACTAACGACACGCAGCGCCATGCATTTCACGGTGTCGCGGTTGAAAGTGAGGACCGAGAGGGTGTCGTGGATGAAAGTGAGGACCAGGGGGTTCGCTCACTATTCTGCCACCTAGGTCGCCTCTATGGACGGGCTGGCCCTGCTCAGGACACTTCATATTTCTGCCACGCCACAGAGCGTTATCTGAATAGTTTAATTTTAAATAACATGCAAATGTGCGCGTCTGGTGTGCCGTGTCGTGGCTCTAAAAGGGGCATCCGGTGTATGACGCCCTTTAGTTATAGCCTTAAGCAGGTCGTACACCAGAAGCGCCGCTCAGCGACAAGCAGCGTCGTGCCACGCAGCGGCATGCATTTCTGAATTCTAAACATAAGTTTCTATCAGGTGACACACACCGGCGCCGCAAGTATGCGATACTTTCAACTGTCATGTGCGCGCCATGTCGCGGTGCATCAGGTGTGTGATGCCCTTCAGTCAAAGTTAATTCAGTGTGCTTGGTTATTAGTCTTGGTGTAGGCTACAAGCTTGGAGCTTTAAACTAGCACACAGTTGGCTGTAAAACTATACAAAGACACAAATGATTTTGTAGTCTCTGCTTGGTCTGTGTCCGAGTCGTACATGCAGGGCTGAATGCTGGTCCTCTCACTCATGTTGCTTCTCTCTGTCTGCCTGTCTGTAGCCATACACAAAGAGGGGAGCTCTTGGCTCCACCCCCTTGTTAAGTTGGGCGGGAAGTCGAAACTAATTTTCATGTGAAGCAACACGCCCCTAAAACAACGAACTGTGTACATGCCCCCAAAATGGCACTTTTTAACACATCATAATAAAAAAATCTGAATTGTGTTTTGAACTGAACCTAAACTGGCACACTCAGAAGAACCACAATATTAATATGAAATCTTAAAAAAGGGGTAAAATAGGTGCCCTTTAATTCTACTGGTGTTACATATGTCTGCATTATCCATTTATATTGTATAAGTTTAAGATGTGAATTTATAGACATAGTATGAGCCTTAGTAAAACCTTCTTCCCAATCCTCATCCGAAAAATATTATGTTAGTCCAATGATTACTTATTTTTTTATCACTATTTAGTTTAAAATAAATAAAATTAGATTTAAAAAAATGTCAAATAAATTATATTAAAAAACTATTTTATTATTTTAAATTCAGTTCATATCATTCTTATGATTTTTCTCCAAACATTTATGAACCCTGAACCAAATTTTAAAAAGTCTATGATGTGTAGAATCCAAATAGACATAAAAATCAGGACTACATCAGTCCCTTTAAGTAAAGGTGTCCATTTTCATATTTTCTGAGCATTTGTGGTTAACATCATTCTGTCATCATGTAACCCCTTATTATGTTTGAAATGTTTTTTTTAGGTCGTGGTGGAGAGACATTGAAGTTCATAAACCGAGTGTCAGGGGCGAGAGTGAACTGCTCCAAAGATCGTGGACACAGTTTAGAGGAGAACGGCAAGATCACCATTACTGGCACACGCAAAGAAATTCAGAGTGCTAAGGTGATCTTTTGGCATTTGTGTGGTTCATAGAAAATGTTTTCAGGTTTTATGCATTGAGTAAGAACTGGTGGGTTTTTCTCACAGGAGATGATCATGGAGAAGGTCATCGAGAATGAAACCGTACGGAAGCGGATAAGCCAGGCTTCTGCTCTGCGTCAGAAGAGGAAACCGCCAGAAACCCAAGGACCTGAGAATGAATTATTAAAGCTTAATGGAAAAGATTTGCCTTCCCCAGTGAATGAGCTTAAACAAGAGCTGCCTGTTACGGTCAATGGTTATGTGGACAGCACTGATACAAATGAAAACTCCCTTAGATCAGAGGATGGGGAGATCCTCTCTCCAGTCTCACCTCTGGAAATCTCCAAGTTTGAAAGTAAGATTTACTCAAAGCGACTTTCTTTTGTGGTTTTTTGGTTAAGTTCAAATGCTGGATACCAACAAAGCAGATGTACTGTTCTGCAAATAGGCATTTTTATACAGATTCTTGGCAGGGACAGGGCTGTGTGTACTGGTGGCTCACCCAAAGTTACATGTGTGATTTCAGGAGGCAGATCAGATCTGTTTCTGATCGGTTTATGCACAACATCTGGTTTGGACTCTAACTCTATTTTTGGATGTACTGTCCATTTAAAAATAGGTTTTGATACTTACTCAGTAATACAGCTGGAAAATTCTGTAAAATATGAACGTTTTAAGTGGCCCCTTTTTTTCTGTCAAAATAAAACCTGAAGTAAATCAATAAATGTAATAAAGTTAGAAAATAAAGTTGATTTGTACTGTAAAATACAATTATTTTACAAATACTTAGTAATTGTCTTAAAGAAAAATAGTAATTCTTAAAATATAAATGTTTGTTTTTTTTTTCATTATTTTTTATCTATAATCGTTTTGTTGACGTTTTCATATTTAGATGTATAGCAGTGTCTTTTCATCTGAAAATGTTGCTCTTCTTGCATTTAAAGGATACTGTCCTGACAAAGCCTGGATTCCCACCCTAACTGTAATTTATATGTAATTTAACAGTTTATCAATAGTAAAGATGACCTCATGTGTTACAACAGCTAGAAATAAAGCTGCAATTATTAGCGGAGCATACATGCCAGTTCAAATTTGCAGGGTGAAAACAACCTGCAGAAGATCTCATAACTAATTTCTGATCAGTTCCTAGTCCAGACCTGAGCTTCCAGCCTGATGAGCATCTAGAGGTGTACGTGTCTGCCTCTGAGAATCCTCAACATTTTTGGATCCAGATCTTGGGGGTCCGTTCTCTACAGCTGGACAAACTGACGGCTGAAATGAGTCGTTTCTACAATGGTGATTCCTCACAAGTACGTTTGCATGTATCTCTGATTATATGGTATATATTTTTTTCATCTTTGTTTGTTAGTCGTTAGTGATACAGTTTATAACCCTGTTTCAGGAGCATAGAGTGGAGACTATTATAGTTGGAGACATAGTGGCTGCTCCGTACAGAGATCACGGGACGTGGAATCGGGCTCGAGTGTTGGGAATTGTGGGATCAGGCCTGGTGGATCTGTACTATGTGGATTTTGGGGACAATGGGGAGCTTCCTCGGGAACATTTGCGAAGCATGAGGTACATGAGAGGTGAAGCGGGTGAAGCGGCTGGTTTTAATGTGGTGTTTTTTTTTTTTCATATTTCTGGTTTTCTCAGCAGAGGAAGCAGTCATAATTGGGTAAACTTAGAGAGCAGTGAATGGGAGAGTACATTTTGTATACCTATTTGCTTAAATGATACAATTTTCCTTCACAAAAAGGAAAAAATATTGTGTGAGACTAACTGTAGATAACTGTAGCCCAAAGAGAGAACAACGTCAAATTTACTGTCCCGTCTATAGATACTGCATTAGGAACACCTCTCAAGATTTAGTTTTTCTGTAATTTGATGCAAAGATAATGTAATACAAAGTATAGCTTTACAAATGTACATGCATTTAAAAAAAGAAATCAAGATATTAAAAACTTTCAAGGAATTAACATGCTGATGATGATTAACTGCATCATCACCATCTTATAGACGAATTACCATGTTTGTGAACATTCAGAATGCGCGTGCAGCAAGGTTGCAGAAAAAAAAACCCGGGAGCACTAGCATTTACAGCGAGGGAATGACATCCGATGTGGTACAGGGTTTATTGTTGTCTTAGAAATAAGTTATATTGATTACATATTATATATATTTTTTACATAATGCTTTCAGCATATTATAACCGCTTGTCACCCAGTGATAAAGCACAGTTATTCTTTAAAATTAACGTTAAAATGAGCGGCGTTCATCTGACAGGTCCATCTGCGATAGCACCCTTCCAATGGATATTGGATAAGACGAAATTACCAAGCATCCAGTCCGAAATACACAACTATCTCATTGAAACTCCAAGTGATTTTACAAGAGAGAAGTTAAAGTCTTTGGATGCCAACAGTTTTGTTCCGTGTGATCATGTGCAAGAAATAATGTTCCCTGATTACCAGATTCAAAACTATGTAGTGCTAAAAACTGAGGTTCTGCCGAGCCAAAGACAAGGAAAAAAGACAGAGCTATACAAGGCCTAAGCAACCATCAACAAGCAAACTGCATTCTGACAGCGAACAGCACCTTTATGGCAGGGTATGTGAACTTACACTTTCACATTTCATTCTTAGCATTGTGTCCGCAGTTTAATTCACCATATTTAACTGTTTTTGCTGAAATCATTGCTGCATTTAAAAAAGTAACGTGTATGATTAAGCATAGCGTGAACTTGCCTGATATAACATGAGAACTGCAGAGTTGAGCATTTTTAATAGGGATCCTCACTTCATTCAGCTCCCTTTTAGCCAAAGACGTGTGCGAATTTGGCATTCTATCGCACAACACGACATGTTTGCTATTGCAACTGGTCTCTTTTTGCAACCGGGAAACCGTGTGACGTCATTTCTGACGTAGGTTGGTAATTCGTCTATAAAACGGGTCCATTGTGATTGTTGTCATTGTGACCCTTTTTTAGTTGTTTGTTTGTTCAGTTGAGTTCATTTTTATTTCTGTAGCACTTTTAAAATGTAGATTGTGTCAAAGCAGCTCAACATAGATGAAGATCTTGTAAATTGAAACAGCTTTTGTTTGTTTATTTGTTTTTACAATATTAGTGCCAAATTGATGCTTTTAAAATGATACCAGTGTCTGCACTGATACTTTAAAAACTAGCCCAAAATGATGGTGTATGATATTAATTGACAGCTTTTTTTATTATTATTATTATTATTATTATTATTTTTGTTGTTTCAACAGTTTCTTCAATGTTCATGAACATACAAATATAGCCTCTGATACGCAAAAAAAAACAGTGGAAAAGAAAAGGCACAGGAAAAAAAACTACATTATTGCCTAAAGATCTTGTAAAAGATTGTATACTCAAAGTGCCAGAGATTGTTTTCAAAGTGCCAGAAACAGTAGAGAAATGGATTTTGTATTGGGGGAAAACGTATGCATAAATGTATTGATGTTTACATAAACATAAAAATAGAAGCAAATACAAAACAACTTTTAGATTACTTAAAACAGCACATTAGTCAGTATTCAGGGTATGCAAAAAACAGTAATAGTTTAAATTTCAGTAATTGTTTTGTTGAAATAGAACCATATTTGTCATCTCTCCAAAAAAAATTAATTAAAGCAGATGCATTTAAATGGCACAGAAATCTTCATTTTTTAAAATTTATTTATTATTATTTTATTTATTTATTTTATAGAAAATTACTGTAAAAAGACAAAAATAATTATATAAAAATATTATAAATAATATCAACTCAAGCACATAGAATGAAAAAAAAAAACATACCAGAAAATGAAAAGGTTAATAATAATGTAAATAAAATAGTATAATATGTATCACAATATACTTTGCTTTGAACTTAGTAAAGGAAAATAATCGGTTTTCTGGAACAAGGACTCAGTCTATATCTGACAATTTTACAATCGGCATTTTAATTCTGATTTCAAGTACTTGATGAATGTATAGCTTCTAGTACCATATTGGCATTGGGTCTCTCTATTTTTGTGTATTTTTCTTTTTAGTGTGTGTCAATTTTGTGGTTTTTAGAAGTGACTTCCTGAGCCTGCCTTTCCAAGCCATTGAATGCAGTCTTGCAGGGGTTCGACCTGAAGGTAAATAAAAAAAAATGGTGATGTTTAGGTGTTTATCTGTAAGGTTTTATCAAGAGCATAAAGATTTGTTTTTGTTTCAGGAGAGGTTTGGACTGAAGCAGCCCTGGATGACTTTGAACGCATGACATTCTGTGCTGAATGGAAACCTTTACTGGCTAAACTCTACAGCTACTCTCATTCTGAGGTCTCATCATGGCCTAGTGTCAAACTCTATGACAACAGCCAGGGAAAGGTCAGAGGTTAACAGCACAACTCACTGTAGTCAATCTGTTTGTTGGTTAAATAACAAAACCTATTGTTCTGAAAGGATCTGGTTGTAAATTGTATAAATGTGAAATCATATCTCATAATTATTTTTTTCATAATTCTGTGGAAAACAAAAGTTTGCAGACAACACAATTGTGACTAATTTCCAGTTGATTAAAATAGCAAGGTTGACAAAATATGATAAAAAGAAAAAAAGTACATTCGATACAGCACTGATGCTAAAAAATGTGAAAAGGAAATAATGTTAGAATGAAAAATTATCTCAATATAAATGATGCCTATCAAAATGCATTTTGTTTAAATAATGGATAGAAAGGTGGATGGATGGATTGATGGATGGAAATAAATAAATTATGGATGGAGAGATGGATGGCTAGATGATGGATATAGATAGATGGATGGATGGATGGATGTAGATAGGTGGATGGATGGATGAATTGATCGATAGATGATGGATGGATAGATAGATAGACATTGAATGGATGGATGGATGGATGGACAATGGATGCATAGATAGACGATGAATGGATGGAGATGGATGGATGGAGATAAATGGAAGGATGGATGGATAGACGATGAATGGATGGATGTATATAGATAAACTGAATGGATGGATAGATGGATGGATGGATGGATGGATGGATGGATGGATGGATGGATGGATAGATGGATAGATTGATATATAGATAGATAGATATGGATGGATTGATATATAGATGTATGGATGGATATAGATGGTGGGTGGATGGATGTAGATAGATGATAGATGGATGGAAGGATGGTTGGATATAGATAGATAGATAGATAGATAGATAGATAGATAGATAGATAGATA
>CAIGQZ010000217.1:58925-74612 GCA_903798205.1 Danio tinwini | reverse complement strand
AGATAGATAGATAGATAGATAGATAGATAGATAGATAGATAGATAGAGAGATAGATAGATAGATAGATAGATAGATAGATAGATAGATAGATAGATGGATAGATGGATAGATGGATAGATGGATGGATGGATGTGGATAGATAGGTCGATGCATAGATCGACGAATGTATATAGATAGATGGATAGATTTATGGATGGATACCTAGATAAATATTGTTGCCATTGTTAGTACCATAATGTGTTTTTGATATACAGTGAGTTAAGTGCAACTTGTGTTGCCTCTTCTGTTTTAATGTAATCTTTTATAAATGTTCATTATTCACTGATTTGTAAAATAACCTACACACAAATTTTTTTTTTATTCATTTGTAATAAGTTAAAATTAGCTTCTTTTTTTCTTTTTAATATATATATTTCTTCTCCAATGCATAGAAAATGTTTTTTTTGTCTCAGGCTGTGGATCTCTGTAAAGAACTGATTCGTCTCGGTCATGCTGTCAGCTGTGAGGATGAAGGAAATGGGCTGAGGGGAGACTGGGATGAGTCCAGATCACTGCAGAAGATGCTGGTATGACACGTGTAAACATTGTTATACAGTGTAATGCAGTTTCAAGCAGCGCTAAGGGAAACTTGGCTTGGGATTTTAACAGGACGACATGACTGGAGCCACATCAGAACTCAGTATGTCCTGCATCAGTTTATCAGGTATGTTTGCTCAAATGTGTTGAGATAATTATACAGAATATAAAGACGTGCACAAAATTATTGGTACCCTTCTATTGAAGAAAGAGAACCCACGGCATGGTCACTGAAATTGTTTGAAAGTTTAAACCAAAAATTTTTATAATTAATTAACAATTATTCAAAATAAATAAAGGAAAATCAGATATTGCTTTCGAACTGTGGTTCAAACAAGGCTTAAAACGGGTAAACTAATGAAACTGGCATGCACATTTGCCCACATCTGTGTGTATACAGTGCTCAGCATGAGTACACCCCTCACAAATCACTCATTTAAATGTAATATTTTAATAGGATGATTTACAATATTATATTATATATTATATAATATTATATACAATATAATAAATTGTAATTCTATTTCACAATTTTATTGTTTTTACTCTTCTTTCTGATGCCGCTAATGCAACTAATTAGAGACTTCTTTCAAACAATCACAGTGTTATTTATTCTAAGTCAGTAGCAGTAGTCTATTTGAGTTGTGTTTAACCAGTTGTTGCGGTGGCGTATGTGAAGGTTCACCATGGGTAAACAATCACTTGGAAGGCTCTTCACGTCTCTCGAGCTCTATAGAGTTGGAGCGAGCCAACGTGGACCAGACCTCAAGTTTTAAACTCATGTCTTCCTACTCCCTGATCCACTCCACTCCATCTCAAAACCTGAGCGACCTGGTCAGCCAAATCCTCGAGACGTCTTCTTCCATGCAAGACCCTCCAGTCCAATCCAACAGATTAACTCCAGCATCGCCATTACATCTGCAGGAAATCTCCTCTTCATTTTCCTCTCCGTTCTACGTGGAGACTGTGACATCAGCGCTGGATTCATTTACTCTCAACGATGAAGTTTTCCTGGGATCGCATTATTACAGCAGGAACGAGAAGGCAGGAACGTCCAGCGCATCAGAAGAGACAGGTTCGTCTAATATGCTGGAGAGTTACAGTGAAAATACAGAGAGCAGCAACAGCAGTGATGGTATTAGGGGAGTGTGGTATTACCTCACTTCCTCTAGAGACTCGTCTGAAGCGTCTCTCAGCACCACCATGCCTCATTCATCCACTACATCTTCATCTTACTCGACTGAGGCCTGTGAGGAGAGCACTGCATCCTCTGGGTCTGTGATTGAGCTGAGTTCAGACTCATCCAGGGGCGTTGAAGATGCTAAAATAGTGCTCAGAACAGATAATCAGACTTCAGATCCAGAGATTATTACACTGAGTGACAGTAGCAGCTCTGGGAGTGAATTCGTTAACATTTCTGAGGAGCGTGAACATGAGTCTGGGACAGGAGGATATTTAGAGGAATCAGATCCACTGAAATGTGATGTGAGATGCCAGACGGCAGACTTTAATGAAGATGTGTTGTATAATAAAGCTGAAAGTGAAAGAAGAAGAAGTGGACCAAAAAACATTGGTTTAAAAAGTGATATTGGAGAAAATGGAGATGAGTCAACAAGAGGTGGAGATTTTATATATAACTTGGTGGGATTGGATTGCACATTGGATTGATTTGGGATGTGACTGGTTTTTCACTGATACTTTGCTAATGCTGAATGTGAGCGAGCACAACGGGGACTTTATTTACACAACATGTGGCTCCGGGCTTCAATGTGGGCTTCAAAATGCTTTCATTTTAGCAAACGTCGCTAACAAAATGCAAGGTTTTCATATTATTGCAGGATATTTTCACTTTGTAAAAGCATTAAAGGGATAATTCACACAATTTAAATTTGCTGATTTACTTAACTCAGGCTTCCCCAATATGTATATATTTTTTTCTTAAGTAGAATATTAAGATTTTTAGCTCAATCTATGGTTCTTGCAGATGCAAGTCAGTAGCCATGTTTTCATCCAGCCGTTTTTATCTACATTTTGGATTATCGCATAAAAATGCTTGATGGAAACGGCAAGATGTGCATTCATTTTATAAAATGCAAAAGGAACAAAAAACTATTACAACAATACAACAATAAGAATAAATGCATATAAACTCTGATTTAAACACATGGCCTGAAGTTAAGTAACTCACAAAAGTACTAGTAAAGTACTCACACTACGCTATCTGAACCGTGCCCTGGCACGTTTGACCCCCATTGCCTAGTTTGTTTGACAAAGCGCACCTAAACGTGAAACTGAAGGCCTGATTTCAGTTTAAGGGATTAATTCATATGGATTTATTCATTATTCTTACTTTTCAATAACACAAACTGTCAGAGTTTATTAAAAATACAATTCCCTCGCTGCACGACAGCTGCACCTTTAGCAAACCTCCTAATACATGCAGCACGATGACTTTCGTGAACATTTTATGAGCGTCAAAATTTGTGGATCTGTTCAGAAAAAGATTTGACTGTGTCACTGCATATCAAGCAACTTAAAATAATACAAAACAATATAACTAAAGCAATCTTCATTGTATGGAGCGTGAGTGATGTCTTCTGTTAAAGTGAACTGTCACATCATCGATGAAGTAAGCATACCCTGGTTTAGAAGGCAAAAAATGCAATGTGAGTGCGGGCCGAGGAGGAAAGGAGAGGAGATGGGAGGGGGGACAATTGTGTCTGGGCATGCTTCAAGACATCCGTGCCTAGTGTGCGTACACTCTAAATTACCAGTACATTTTCATTCTTGGGTGAATTGTCCCTTTAAGTGTTGATTTAAAGGTGCTGTAAGCCAAGGACATTTTTAATTAAGCCAAAAAAATGTAGGAACATTTACAATTCACAAATTACATACAGTCACACTCACTTTTTTTAAGTTTACATTTTTTACTTTTCTGATTTTTTTGTTCTATTTTTACTTCATTTATTTATTTTTATAGCCTTTCCAACTTTTCCCTAATTCTATTTACTACCACTTCCCCTTGGCCCTTGAAACATAGTGTGAAAAAGAAAGGCTTTAAAATTTACCCCTAAGAAAGGGGGCAACACCTGCATCACAATCTCTTGCTTTATATGAAATCGACTGCTGTAGTTATTGCAGTTGCATTATTTTTTGGTATTTATCTTGAGGAAATCCTCGAAGGCAATGATATCATGTTATCATAATATAATGTGGCAATAAAATCATAACTGTACTGTGCATTTACACCCTGGCCATATTCATCCATGTAAACACACAAAAACAACATTAACATTATAGCAGACAATGTAAAAACGTCATTCCTAGCCACTAGACTTTTCTGACAGGAGTGTCATCGAGTGACAAAATGTTGTGGGACGACTATACAGGAGTTATTATTATGGATTATAGATCACAAAATTTAGCTTTTTTTTTTGTTTTTTTATTTTATTTAATAATTAATTATTTTTAAGCATGACGTAAAACACGAACGTGGTTATGAATGTTTTAAAAGGGGTTTCTAGCCCTTCCACTTATCCCTACGCCTTCAAGCTAAAGAGAATTGGGACACCCCTACTCCTTCACGTGAACACGCAAAACGAGGGGTGGGGGAAGGGGAAGGGCTAATGGGTAGAATTGGGATTGGGCCTATGGATAGATGCAGTACAGAAAAGTATTATTTGAGTTGGCAATTACTTTTGTAGCTATTTGTATACCTTAATATTTTCAATCTTTTATTTCTGTTGTAAGATTGAATTTAATCTAATAATTTTAGCACTTAAAAGTAAAAGAAATATAAATGTTAGATGAACACTTTACTACTCATTTACAGTCTAAAGCCATATTTTAGCCCATCGCACTTCAAACTGTCTTGAAAACTTCCAGTGCCTTTTGAATTACTAAGTTATATACAGTATAGTCAAACTGTAAGCTTTACTCTGTAGCTTTTTTCTTTAATCTTTTCTTCTCTGTCGTTCTGTCAGAAGTTGCCTCTATTTCCGGAAGTGTAGATGACACTATAGATGAGGAGTTCAACTGACAGAAGACCAAAGACGTGTATGCCTTGATATTGGTAAGTGAACATCAGTAGAATCTCACAGATATTGTTTTGATGCTTGTGTATAATATTCTGTTTAAGAGCAGATGATTGATCTAATGATGTCACCGTTTCTCCAGCGACCAGTTCTTCTCCTCATTCAGCACATGCTTCCCTTCTCTGAGAAAGAGCCTTACTTGACGACGTCACTCGCTCAGGCTGCCTGTATTTACTGCATTCGTTCTTACATGAACAATGTTTTTTTTTTTTGTTGTTTTTTACAGTTTACACTTTTGTTCTCATTGTGTTCACCTCAGTTACATATTAAACTGTTTTCATTGAGTGTCAGAGGATGGACGGTTGAGCAGAGCTCAGGGAACTCAGGATTGAGTTGGTGAAACTCAGTATTGTTGCATTGTAGCACCAAAGTTCCTTTGGTTTTCTTTGGTAATGTGATAGTTTAGTTTTGTTTATGGGTTATATTTTTGTACTCATTTTCTGTTAGTATTATTTATGTTGTGCATTGAGATTTATTACATTAAATGCTATGGTATATATGTGTATACAGTTAAATAAAGACTTATTATACTTCATATTCTACTTTTTGTTTTGTGCATTTCTGTGTTGCTATTAAAGGATTGGGGTAAATGGATATGTTTCAATTCTATTTTGAAATAAAAGTACAGTAATACAAAAGCTGCTTTAAATTATGCAAGATGTTATGGGTAAAGTGATTGAAATCAGCAGGCACTGACAACAATGCAGGAAACGTGGATAATGTCTTTCATTGTATTTAAAGAAAACAGATTGGCCGCAAGCATTGTGAAGTGCCATTGATAACTGAATTAGTAATTTAACACCAAGCACATAAATAATATCAAGGCAATCAGCTTCATGTACAAGATTATTGATTAAACTTCTTGTTTTTTGTCTAAAATGTTTTAATAGTGTGGGATATAAAGTTTTGTTTAATCATAGATAGATAGATAGATAGATAGATAGATAGATAGATACATAGTGTGTGTATACAATGAAAAATAGCCCCGATTTGAATATAGATGCAATGATAAATGTTTGTTTTTATGTGCAGTGATGTGTGTGTGTGTATATATATATATATAATTTGTGTATGTTTTATTTATACATTGTAGAACAAATTACAAAATATACAAAAAGGACAACTTAATCATGCAACAATAAGCTAATACACAGAGTATTTTAAGCAAAAAATTTAAAATAAAATAAAAATAAAAACATTAGTACAATCTACAATACAGGTCTACAATGTGCTGACCAGAACTAGTATCCAGTACCAAGCTGGGAGTTAAAGGGTGGGGACTCAGTAGGAGCAGGGTCAAGCTGTTGAGTTTGGACATGTTTGCGAAGGGGATTCCCACAATTGAATGAAAATAGTTTTAGGTCAGTAAAGAGACCTAAATGTCTCTAACTTCATAAAATAAAGAGCATTTCTTATCCAACAAGTATGAGAAGGGAAATAAGGGCTCTTCCAGTTTAGACGAATTAATCACCTAAGGGTTAAGTAGGCTACAAAGTCTAAATGAGAGTGTAAAGTGTGACCGGGTGGGGGAACCCCAATTAAACCATCAATTGGACATGGTAGAATATCAACAGTGCTAATAGCAGACAACAAGAGGAAAATGCCTCCACAAAGAAAATGTAGCTATACTTTATAGGAACATACAATGATAAATGGAATGTGTTTGGTGCCCTTATGTGTACAGACAATTGCAGACTAGAACTTTTTTGGGGGTGATTATGCGTTTTAGAATTTCATAAAATGTATTTGAGCTTGCTGAGTTTAAATATTTTATGTAATATACACTAATCCACTGCTTACTTTATTTAAATCCTTTGCATAGTAACAACAATTGCAATGTTTGAATGGAAATACATATGAGGGCCATGATACACAGTTTCACTTATAAAAAAAGTGAAATGGCCTGACTTAAGCTTGTCTCTTAAAACAAAATCATTAAAAACAAGTATAAAATCATACAATTCAATGATAAAAAATGCAATGTTAATTCAGCTTCTATCAAATGTCACTTCAGTGATATAGCATTAAACGTGTATTGCAGGCGTTTATGTTAATGCGAATGTGACAGGACTGACATAAACATGGGGACAATTGTAAATTTATTTGTAGAATTTATTTATAATTTTGTGTTTTTAAATCAATTGATGTGAATGATAACAACTTAAACTTATTTTAAAGTTTATTTTTTTCCTAAATAACAGTTTTTAGCATAACAAAACTATTAAAGCTGTTGGTTCAGTTGGACTGAGGACAATGACAGGGTTTCGCTTCACAGCAAGCAGGTCACTGGTTCGAGCCTTGGCTGGGTTAGTTGGCATTTCTGTGATTGTGTGGATTCATTCTGCTGTGGCGACCCCAGATTAATACAGGGACTAAGCCGAAAAGAAAATGAATGAATGAATGAATGAATAGGTATTATCTGGAACAGACTGCAGCCCTGGCTGTGAGATATGTTGGGATGTGCCACAGGCTGCAGATAAACTTCTATATTGTAAATGAATAATATGTGTATTATGTCTAACATCTCCCTACTGCCCACCACATTGGTCCTTTGCCTATGTGTGTGTTTATATGCTACACTGTGGTATGACATTGTGATGGCTAAAGGGACTAAGCCGAAAAGAAAATGAATGAATGAATGTATCTGAAAACCAAATAAATGGCATATTCCTTTACAGAACAGCTCACAGAAATCAACTCAGTCCATTTTAGAAAATTTTGGGATGAAATACTCTTTATTCACTGTATTTATGTTTTTATTTCAGATAATGTAGGTTTCTGGTTAAAGAAAGCAAAACCATGAATTGTACATTCTACACTGTCATTTCTGTAGGATTTAACACATATCTGTTTACATTTATCGTCGCGACCACCATTACAACCTGTTAAATTATAATACCTTTAAGCTATGACCGTAAAGATTATATTTCAATGTGAGGGTCAATAAATCTGCTATTCCCACCACTAAATCCGATTTCATTTGATCTGTAATTATTCACCCTCACTCAAACATTTCCTATGACCATATATGGGGTAAAGGTGCTGAACACGTGAACGGTGATTGGCTAAAACATATGTCAATCATTGTAGATCCCTGCGCAAGCGCACTCTCGAGCCATGACAATTGTTGATAATCAACTGGAGTTATTTTTTGCTTTAGAGTAAAATTATTTCAAGCCAGGCCCTTGCCCTCCGGGGGGCTGTCGGATCATACTGCAACGAACGTAAGATACCGACTTGCATGAAGGGCTAATGGAAAACCCAAGGGATATGGTGAGAAAGAGTTTATTTGAGCCCGCTTCCTTGATTTAGCTCAGTTAGCGGCTAGCAGTGTTAGCCGTCCTCTTTGTTTTGGTTGTCAGAAACAGATCCTGCTCGTCACACAAACTACAGCGTTTACCTCATTTAAAACGCTCGTATTTTTTTCTATGCCATATAACATTTCATTCAAATAAGCTGTCTTATTAAATGGGGCTAATACAGTTGGTAATGCATATGTTTTGTGCTGCTGCAATACACCCGCAGGCCAATGAATGTGGAAATGTTTGTGTTTGTTTCTCAACACACAGTTTTTACGAGGCTCATAAATGCGTTAAAAACGTTTTCACGAACTGTTATGTACAAGCAGGCAGCTTACTAGGGCTTGAGATAAGCGTATGTGCCTGTTTGTGTTGTGATGGCTTGTAATATGACCTAAAATCATTCACTCATAGTTAATATGGATAATAAATGCATTGATTTGTGGTGAAATTGAATGTTAGGAGATGAGAATTGAAATGGTATTCTTTCAGGTAAAGAAGAGGTCCCAAAATGTTCATTCTGTAATCAGGTCACAGTGTATTGGAGTCCCTCTACAGTCTACTGTTGTAGTATTGATGAATATAAATATTTAATCTACCAAAATACAGCAAATTTCATTAAATTATCATTTATATTATTATATATGGCTTTTTATATTCTGGATTGAGATAGCCTGTGGAGAATCTTTAGTGCTGATGATATTGACCCTTGGAAGTCTTTAATTTTATTAATGTGACTTGATCTGCCTCCTCATTCCCTCGTTTAAAGATTACGGTTATTACTAGTTACAATATTAATCATGCCGTATTATGTCAAAGGTTGTCATTTATAAAAGAATTATGGTTGTGCAAGTGAGCTGTAATCCTTTTCTTTGCCCTATCTAGAATTTAACCATTTCTCCTCTCTTCTATTTTTATTTTTGTCTCCTCTCACCTCGTCACATGTAGGCTGAGCATACTCCCCGCTCAGAGCGAAAGAGGAGAGATTCGTTCGGGATGTTTGACGGGTATGACAGCTGCAGTGAAGACAGCAGTAGCAGCTCCAGCTCAGAGGACAGTGAAGATGAAGTTCCCAGCATCCCTGCCAGTTTGCCTATCATCAAAAACAATGGCCAGGTGTACACCTATCCTGACGGAAAAGCAGGAATGGGTTAGTCACGTGGATTCAAAAGTCAAAAAACATACCTAAATATCATTTAAATTATGGCTGGGCGATATGACAGTCTTATATCATAATAAAAGCCATCTCATATATTGACAATGATGTATATCAAGATATATATAACAGTTTTTTTTGTAAATTCAATCAGTTAATCGTTTATTTACATTTAACTACATGGAAAGGAAATGTCTTTTTTTCTTTACATTTTAAGGCATAGGTCTCAAACTGGATTCCGGGAGGGCCACAGCTCTGCACAGTTTTGCTTTAACCCTAATCAAACACAGCTGATCCAAATAATCAAGGGTATCAAGACTACTATAGACTATTAAACAGCTGTGAGTTGGAGGTGGTTGGAGCAAAACTATGTAGAGCTGCGGCCCTCCGGGAATTGAGTTGAGACCACGCTTTTAAAGGGCGTATATCCCTTAAAACAAATTCATTCTCATTCATATGTGATTATATCTTTAATTTTTTTTCAGAGCTTCAGAGCAAATGTTTAAGAATGGAAAAAATATAAAATAAATATTAAAGAAATGTAAGACAAGTGATTGCAGACCCAACATAAAATATTGCAAAATGTAGACATTGCACTTTCAAAATTGCAACTGTCTCATGATGCTGTTATTCATGTTTATGTCTGCTTCCCTGTAATGCAGTGTAAAATTGTGCTCAAATTATGAATAAGTATTACTGTAGTGACACCTCAAAATAAACAGTAAAGCATAATATGAAGTGATATACTTTTGATTTTGCCCATATATTGTCAAATTGCTCAGCCCGTGACAAGCAATGTTATGAAAAGAAACTATCTATTTTTCTTATGGGTACATTATTGTTTCTATAGAGAAATTGTATTTGGTTTACAAGTTTACTGGTTTGCATTTGAGAATAAATGTTCAGTGGTATAAATTTTTTTCTTTCCTCTCTCTTGTGCAGCAACCTGTGAGATGTGTGGTATGGTTGGTGTACGAGATGCTTTCTATTCTAAAACGAAGAGATTCTGCAGCGTGTCCTGTTCCAGAAGCTATTCCTCCAATTCTAAAAAGGCCAGTATACTGGCAAGACTTCAGGTAACATAGGTGTTAACATTGAGACACATTGCAGTTTCCACCTGGTTGTAGTATGTGTTGTGTTAGGATTTCATCAAGAGACCTCTGGATTATTTTTTCTTGTTTTTGGGTGCACTGCACTCAGATGGTTCATATTAGGGCTGCACAATATTGGAAAAAATTAACATTGCAGTATTTTGTTTTTCAGTGATATGCATTGCGATAGGAAATATATTTCACCAGATTGATTGAAAAAATCTTTTTGTGAAGAATTCAGTATTTCAGAATGTTTGGGGTGATTTTATAGTGGAAAGCATGTGCAAACATTATTAAAATTACCATTAAACTAGATTTTTTAGGGGGGAAAACGTAGGGGAGAAAAACATGTTTTATATTTGTCTGGTAAATGCTGGTTTATACTTCTGTGTCGAGTGATCAGCGTGACTCGCGGCGCCTGCTTTGGTAGTCGTGCATTTATACTTCTGCATGCTGTTTGTTGCTCTGCGATAACACTTCCGAAACGCTAGCTGGCAGAGGGTTTTTATGTCCTCTGTGTCATGTTTCTTTGCAGATGTTTTGTTTTTTCTCAATGCTACCATAAGGCCCGTTTCCACTGAGTGGTACGGGTCGGTACGATTTTATGGCCGTTTCCACTGTCAAAAGCGTACCGAACCGATCCGTACCGTACCACTTTTTCGGCACCCTTTCGAAAGGGTACCAAAGACGAGAAAGGGTACCCAAAGGTGGAGCTACACGCGCAGCTGAACGCTGATTGTTTACAGAGATACGTCACGATCTCGTGGAGCTAGCCAGAATCAAAACAATGGAGCCGCCATGTTTTTAAATGCACAGCCGAGACAACTATATGCATTATAATAACGATACATGGATGACCCGTGCTCAAAACAAACCTTGTCGTTGTCTTGATGAACAACCACAAAGCCAAGAATCTGCCGTGTCCTGTTGTTGTTTTATGAGGCCGTCTAAAAGTGCGAGCGGTTTTTCGCTTTCTCCAGGGAGCCCGCGTTCGCGTCTAGATTTGATATAACAAACTTCTTGAGCTGATTATAATAACGTGCGTGTGTGATTAATGAAGCGTCTTCGACATCTGATCTATTCAGAAAGAAAAGGACAAACGCGAGAGTGAAGCGCAGAAAAAAAGGAGAAGCCCGACAGGATTACAAGGATTGCCGAACTCAAATAAGGACTTAATGTATGCTGTGTGTCGTTTATCTGTAATTGGTAACATATCGGAGACTGTAAGGGTCTGTATGTGTTCATATATGTTGCATTTATTTATTTATTTTATATAATTGCAGACGTTACAGTATGCTGTCACACCGTCATTGATCTGCAGTTATAATCAAATCATGTTCATAGAAATGTTAGTAATAAACATTTATAAACAAGTATTAATATGTTTAAAGCATCTGTTTTGTTAGAAGAGCTTCTCATATAATGTGAACGAACTGTACAGCTTTACTGTAGACATTTATTTGAGCGAGAATGACGTCGACTGAAACTCTCTGTAGTACACCACGCCCACCAAAAGGGTACCCTTTGTAATGGAAATGCAAGCTTGATGAAGGTGACCCGTACCGACCCGAACCGTACCGTACTGTACCACTCAGTGGAAACGAGCCATTAATGTACAAGTAGCTAAAACTCCCTTATTTAGAGGTGGAAACCAGCGAACGTGCAACAACTTTAATCATAAGGTGAACACAAAACAACAATTTCATCTAGAGCTACTTCACAGAACCCGGCTCTCAGTCCCGCCCACACTAGTCACAGCTACCAAGCCGACCGATCACCAAGCTTGCGCAATGTGACGTTGCGACGTGTTGTTAAATTGTTTTGAGAGGTGCGTGTCATAGTCTGTGTCAGCCACGGCGAGGGCTATGGGATTGCACAAAGGCTGCGCCGGACCATATGTGGGCACTTGACGCAGAAGCATAAATCAACCTTAAGTCTTAATGGCTGTTGGACACAAATATTTAAATAAAATCTAATGTAAAATGACACTTGGCAGTCTTCACTATAAAAATGTAGTTTAATTAGTCTTTGTTAAAGCAAAATTGTAAAGTGATTCTTCTGCCTGAAAGCTTTAAACTCACTTGATATGTTAAACAGAAAAACACAAATACAATTAATAAACTTTAAATCTACAATAGTTTCACTTTGCCATTAATCTACAAGCTCCTGATCAACATAAGCTGCTCTTGGCCATTCAGATCCAGTGATTGTTACTATTGCGGATGTGCAAATTGCGATATTGATGCTGCAGCGATATATTGTGCAGCCCTAGTTCATATATACAGTTGAAGTCAGAAGTATTTGCCCCCTTCTGAATTTTATTTTTTGAATATTTTCCAATTGATGTTTAACAGAGCAAGGAGATTTTCACAGTATGTCTGATAATATTTTTTCTTCTGAAGAAAGTCTTGTTTTATTTTGGCTAGAATAAAAGCAGTTTTACATTTTTTAATAACCATTTTAAGATCAAAATTATTAGCCCCTTTAAGCTATATTTTCTCTGATAGTCTACAGAACAAGTTATTGTATCATTATGCAATAACTTGCCTAATTACCCTAACCTGCCTAGTTAACCTAATTAACCTAGTTAAGCCTGTAAATGTCACTTTAAGCTGTATAGAAGTATCTTAAAAAATATCTAGTTTAATATTATTTACTGTCATCATGGCAAAGATAAAATAAATCAGTTATTAGAAATTAGTTATTAAAACTATTATGTTTAGAAAGGTGTTGGAAAAAAAACTTTTCTATTAAACAAATTGGGAGAAAAAAATAAACGGGGGCTAATAGTTCTGACTTCAACTGTATATATGAATTTTAATTGTATCGGGTGACACGGTGACGGTGGTTAGTACTGTCACCTCACAGCAAGAAGGTCGCTGGTTCGAGTCCCGGCTGTGTCAATTGGTGTTTCTGTGTGGAATTTGAATGTTCTCCCTGTGTTGGCGTGGGTTTTCTCCGGGTGTTCCAGTTTCCCCCATAGTTCAAAGATATGCGCTATAGGTGAATTGAAGAAACTAAATTGTCCTTAGTGTATGTGTGTGAGTGAGAATGTATGGATGTTTTCCAGTACTGTGTTGCAGCTGGAATGGCATGCGTGTGTAAAACATATGCTGGATAAGTTGGCGGTGTTACAGTTCCGCTGTGGTGACCCCTGATGAATAAAGGGATGAAGGAAAATGAATGAATGAATTAAATGTATATTTTCTTTATTTGAAACAAATTAATACATTTATTTGGTAATGAACTTATCAAAATTTACAGAAATTATTTGTAAAACTGTCTGAATAAATGTCTTTACTATTGATCAATGATTGACACCACAATCAATGCTTTTTATTGTATGTAAATATATACATAAAAATATAAAATAATATAAATATACATATACATTATATACATAAAAATATAAATATATCATGGTTTCTACAAAAAGTATTACAATTATTTAAATACAAGTACTATTTAGTAAATTCAAATTTTCATGGCTTACAAGTTAGAGGAAAAGAATGTGAATGGCACTGTGTGATGTTTTACAGAATTTCTCAATGCTCAATAGATTGTCAAGTATGTCTAGATGTTATTGAAAGCCAAAACTTTTTAGATTTAGAGCCAAGGTCACCAGAATCAAAATCAAAACGTAACTTGTGCTGTTGTTCTTTCTTTTCTCTCTGTTTGTATCTTTAAGATTGTGCGCATTCTTTTTGTGTCTTTTCAAGGGTAAACCACCAACGAAAAAGGCAAAAGTCTTACAGAAACAGCCGTTAATGGCAAAGTTGGCAGCTTATGCACAGTATCAAGCAAATCAACAGAACCAAGCTAAATCAAAATCAGGTAAATGGCTTATTTTAGAGTGTCACTGTGTAATTATATGCCTGAATGATCCGTTCTCACAATCAAATACCACAGCACCATTTGTTCTTTTCCTTATGAAGTGGTTCCTGTTGAAGGCTTTGACTGGGGCCAGTACATTTGTAGCAATAATTTAGTTGGGGCACCAGTCAGCTGTTTCAAACATGTGAGTTGAAATTGGGAGAACATTTATAATCTTTGTCACCGTAATTGTGTTTCTTAAAATCACTTGTTATAAATATTCTGTTTGTGATTTGATAACTCTTTCAGGTGCCCATGGGTATGTGCTGGGGTGACATAGCTGAGGGGGTGAGGGTGGAGGTCTTCAATTCTGACACAAACCTCTCCACAAAAGTTTACTGGGTAGCAGAGATTGTCAAACTGGCAGGTACTGTTCATTTCAGTCTCTACCTACTTTTTTTACCTACATAATTTATGGTTTGTTATAAATGAGAAAGGTATATATGATTTATTTTCGTCACCTTTCAGGTTTTAAAGCTCTTCTGCGCTATGAGGGTTTTGATAACGACTCAAGCAGAGATTTCTGGTGCAATCTGTGCATCCCAGAAATCCACCCTGTTGGATGGTGTGCTTCTAGTGGAAAGCCACTGGTCCCTCCTAAATGTATGCATGACACAAAGCTATTCAAAACTTTGTAGGAGTTATTGCTGAATATAAATAATTATGAATGTTAACATATTTTTTTACTTTGTCCCTATAGCTATCCAGCATAAGTATTCTAACTGGAAAGCATTTCTTGTGAAAAGACTCACTGGAGCCAAAACTCTTCCCCCAGAGTTTGCCACAAAGGTAAGACACTGCATCCCAGCAGCGATCATAAAACAGTTCTGAGACTCTGGAAAAACCTGTAGGGCAGCCTGCTATGAGCAGTTATCATACACCAGGAAATAGTTTCTCACAAAACATGTTTACGAGGATGATAAAGATGTCAGACTGTCTTAGTGTATGAAAACAGCAAACCTCAATGGCCATGCTTGCATGCCCATCATTGTCTATCACTGAGACAAAACTGAAAATCTGTCAATTGTTTTTTAGCTTTTGCAAATAGCATCAATATTATTTATATTTGTAAATGTGCAGATATATATGTTAATACATACTCCATTTTATTTTCTTCATTTGAAAGAAATTAATCCTTTTTTTTTGGCAATGTATTTAACAAAATTGACAAATCTTTTTAAGATACTAAATTCTCTTTTAAGCTAAAAAATGAAAAAAGGGTGGGACAGAGTAGCCCCTCCCCTGTAAATAAATTGCCAAATATCTTTTCGTTTTTATTATTTTCATATCAGTAGTATCTCATATCAGAAGTAACTCATTTAGTGCAGCCCCAATCCAGGCACAGTAGGCTAGATGCTATTCTGTTTTTGCACAGTGCAAAGAAAAAGGCCAAGTAAACATAACATAGCTGCTGTTTAGGCTGAAGTGGCACCGTTTTTGTTATCTTTTTCCTGTATATGTAAAATCAGCTGAATCTGCTGTTAATAATGAACGATCCACAGTGACTTATCATCTCGCTTTAAACAAAGAATTAGAATTATTAAAGTGTCGATCGGGTGTGGGTCGGGTGCGGATATATATATATATATATATATAT
>CAIGQZ010000217.1:37679-49285 GCA_903798205.1 Danio tinwini | reverse complement strand
GTGTGTGTGTGTGTGTGTGTGTGTGTGTGTGTGTGTGTGTGTGTGTGGGCAGTTTCATCCCATGATTGACTCACTGATTTTTTTTCCACTCAGGATGGTGTTAATTAATTGCTTTGGGTTTTTAAAGGAACAGGTCACCTAAATTGTCAGTTCTGTTATTGACTCGTCCTCATGTCCTGTTTAACATCATTAAAGTCTTTTAAAGAATATCTTATCTATATCTGTTTAATGCTAAATAAAATGGGACTGGGTGTTTGAAGCTACCAAATGATCATTCAAGTAGTTTATTTCACTTCAACTTTCTTTTTAATAAAGCTTCGATTTCTAACTAGAAAAACAAACCAAAATCTTTTCTACTGTAAATAATTATGTAAATATGTTTGAATAATTGTTGGTAGATACAGTTGAGGGTCCCCATTATAATATATGTGCCGTTTAACAGAGATTTTTTTTTTCAGCACATTTTGAAATGTAATAGTTTTAATAATTAATTTCTTTTGTATTTGTCAAACGCTTGAAGGGGTGTTCATAAGGCTCATGATGCATGTCATGAATGTGAATGAGATTTTATGTATGCTTTTAACAACTGTCATTAACAATACATTCACATTAGGCGTCAGTGTCAACGCTTAGAGGCAGTGTCTGAAGCTTGGTGCTGACGCGATCATCATAGTGGCATCAGCCAATGAAAGAAGACTGCAATTGGCTACTGTCTGAGCTGCAGAAAGATATCTAGCTGACACTATTGTTGGTGATTGAAAAATTGAGAAATTTCCAACTTCTGCAATGAGCAATGCTCATTTAGTTCTGAAATGTTTGATGTCACCCATTCAAAGTGATTGGGAAGCATTGACAATGACGCGCCGTGTGAATCGGGTGTGTCTTTTGCTCAGTTATGTCATTTTAAATGCAACTTGACATGAACAAATACATCACAACCAGTTTTTGTCTTTGTCATGACAACTTGACATTACCAAGACAACAAAACTTGACATTATTAAACATGACAACCATGTTTATGACTTATACATTGTCAATTTTATAACATCATTTATAAACATAATTTTTTTTACCCCACTACAGTGTACTACAGTGGTACATGATCAGGAAAGAATTCATGATGCAATTATAATAGTTTTGTGACAGTCATGTTTGACACATTTATGACAAGTTATGTTGTTATGACAAAAACGAAGACTGGTTAAGATGTATTTGTTTATAAAGGTGTTATAACATTGTCATCTTTGCATTTAAAATGACATAACTGAGCAAATGACACAATAACAGTTGTTATAAGCATGCATAAAATCTAATTCACATTCAGGACATGTGATGTATAACATGTCAGGCAAGATATTAATATTCAGCTTAAAATGCTATTTAAAGGCTTAACTAGGTTAATTAGGTTAACTAGGCAACTTCTGTCTAGGTTAGGTTTTCATTCTAAAACACCATTTTAAAATTGAAAACTCTAGTGAAAAGTGCACCTAAATTTGTCCACTGTCGACCACTTCCAGAGGTAGACATAAAAGCATTTAATCGGACCGCTTTCATACTGTAAACACACTCATGTGGCTGAACACTGCACAAAAAAACTCATGGATTACAATTGAAAGGTTTAGCAGCCATTTACATCCTTTTCATTTACTTACTCTCCCACTCGCTCCTGGGTTTGTTTATTCACTAGTACTTGAGCATATCTAGTGGAAATGACGTACACTGTAAAAAAATATCCTCAAATGTAGGGATGCTCCATATTATTTTTTTTTTAATCTGATCCTGATTCCAAAAATTTGATACAGATCTGATCCCATACTGTGCCGGTTTTATTTAAATTTTTTTAAAGCATACAGTTTTTATAGTTCTGCTAATCATAAGCTCAAATAATATATATTCTTTAGTAAAAATAACAGGCCTATGCAATCTTAAATTGTGAATGAATGGAGAATGATTGACAGGCACAGTGAAGCTCTGAAGTGAACATAAATTTAACCACTTGAATATTCATCTGTACTTCACATTAAACTTTAGGATGGCTTCAGAACATTTGGGATATAGTAGGCCTACATGACAACTTTCTAGTGCCATATAATAGGCTACCTACATGGATTATGTTGGCTTATAAATTACATAGAATATAGTGCACGAGCAAGATCGGATTTTGATTGGTCCCAGCTGGCCAATACCCAATTCAACAAAAATATGCGGTATTAAAGCCGATATCCAATCGAATCTGTGCATCCCTACATAAATTAGCAGTTTTCTGTATCTTGTGATTTCATGGTTTAAATTTTCTCTGTTTATTTATGCTTTTGAATTGCATTATGGGAGCTTAATCTTTCTTCCAACAGCTTTTAACCTTGAAAAGGTTGTTTTAATAGTTTAAAGTGATATATTGTCTGGGTTGGTGTTGTATATTACAATACAGAAACCAGTACATTTTCTGATATTTTACAGACTTTATTTGTTTATTCATTGTTTCTTAAACATGATATTATTTCAAACTACTAAAATGTCAATAAAAGTCACTTTCTTAAACTGTACAGTTGAATTCTCAACATCAAAAGTCGACAGAGCAGAGATCAACATCCCATAATTCAGTTCACAATCATAAATAAACTGAAACCACCTATGAGTAACAAAATACAGAAAATGTTCATTAACAGATAATTTGTACAGTGTTTCAAAGAATCTCAACGAAAGACAAACACAAATGCTCACAATAGACTCATTTGAAGCCATTCTAATAACAGGTGGATACAGGGCCATAGGTTTTCAGTTTCACAACACTTACAAAATAATTCTCCTGAAAAGGAAAGTATTTATGACATGAGGATGAGTAAATGATTTCATTTTTTGAGTGCCCTGTCTTTTAAAACATCGCAGGTAAGTTAATCAGACTACTAAAACATCTAAACTGTGCATATTGCTGTCTGCTTGTTATCATTATTAAAACTATAAAACATTTTTCAGTCTTTGACAATTAAAATATTGAGAGAAAAAAAGCTCTCTTCTTTCTGGAGTCTTCAGTTGTTGTGTGTTGCGTTGAGTTGCTGTTTTCTCTTTTATGTATCTGTATTCTTGTGTCTCCTTTTTTGCTTTCCCAGAGGCCTCGCTGCAGCTGAAAGAAGAGACTCCTGAGGTCGACGAGTTCACCTTCTCTCAAGGCATCTCAGACCAGGAGAGCAACGGCTCGGGCAGTTATTACATCAGACAGGAGCCGTGAGCCGCTGCAGCCAATCACAGACTCTCACCTCACTGCCAACAGCACTGGAAAAAAACCCACACGCAGAGATGCACAGCAGACCTGGAGGAAGAAGAAGAGACTTCCCTCCAAACCAGGTCTTTCTCCTTTCCTTTTATGGTTCCTTTTCAGGTTTTAGGAAAAGAACTTCAGTCATTGATGCGAGACAGAAAAGGGGGGTTTTGGTTCATATAATAAGGATAGTGTTGATTGTCCTGACTTTTTTTTTCTTTTACTTTTTTGTTCTCATTTAAACAATTTGCCCGATGGACTTTTCCTCCTCAGTGTTCATTGTACTTGAAGTTTTCTTCGCTTTTTATACATATTTTATCTCTTTATTTCCCTCCTTTGGTGAAGAAAAACAAAAAAGACGACAAAAATTTGAATATTTCTTGGGGGTGGACATTTCAGTACCTTGTGTGTTCTTGCGCTGTTTCACTTGTTTTGGATGGGTGTGCATTTGGTAATAGTAGAAATCTATATTGAGACAGTATATTCATATATATATATATATGTATGACATTCATATTAAACACATATTTAAACGTATAAATATAGTAGTGGATTGAGGGATGATGGTATTGAAATCAAACCTTACTGGTATGAAGAGTAGACTAACGGAAAACACTCACAATTTGCACTACAGGGATTTCAAACGAAATATAAAACGATAGTAAACAAACAAACTGCAGCTTTATTGTGTTGTGATTAGCAAACGTAACTTTAGCGGTGGGATGTTCTCAAGTCAAAGTGAAATTACGATATGCAAAAAAAAAAAAAGAATAGTTTAGTTTTTTGACATTTGACGCCAGTGTTTATAGTTTTTGATTACGTCCTCAAGAGCCATTTTATAAAATACAGGCGGTCAAATGTTTTTGAGCCAGAGAATAAAACGTAAGCAGTCACCGCTGCCTGAACACTACCTTTCGCGAGTCTCCGATCAATCAATCGATCAATCCAGCGCTAGCTCATTTACTAGCCTCATCTCCAACATCCCATCCAATACATTTCCTGATTCCATTCCACATTTTGACTACCTCTAAAAGAAGATGCGTTGCAATGGGTAGTTCTTTCATACTTATACCGTATAAGCAAGCGTGTACACCATTATATTTTATGCAAGAGATAAATATTCACACTTGGACATGCTTCACTTTTAAAACTCTATACACCATTTCTGCATTTTTCAAGCATGGGAAGGAAAAGAATAAGGTTACGCAATAATAATATTTGTGTTTTACGATCTCTTACTCTGAAATAAATCACACAGCACCTATATATATATATATATATATATATATATAGAGAGAGAGAGAGAGAGAGCGAGAGAGAGAGACTTAAAAGGAATATATTGAGAAACTGTGACAATTTTCTAAGAGCTAGACTTGAGCTTTCCCTGTTCTAGATCCTTCTGAGTGTAAATACATCCTCTATATCACATTCGCATAGTGGTTTATCTTAGTAGAACTATAAGCTCTGTTCAATACCAGTAAGGTTGTTGGTGAACTCTCAGGAAACGTATATATCTCATTTAATTCTGCTTTATTTTAAGGTACACGGCTAAAGCTCTTCTAAAATCATTCGATTCGATCGCCGTTTCGTTCGTTGATTTAAAAAAAAAAAAAAAAAACAGCTTCTTGCTCGCGTTTGTTAAATGCTGACACAATTTTTGTAAATGGTCATCCACATCGTAAATAGATCCATGTTAAATTATGGTTCGTTTGTTGTATAAAAAAATTCAATGTATTTTTTTACGTTTCGTTTTTCTCTCTCTTATTCTTTGAGTTTTAGCAGATGTTTGTACTGAATCATTCTGTTTTTTTATGTTGTTGTTGTTCGTGGTGGGTTTCTTCAGTAGCTGTTGTGTCGTTTGCATGTGTAGTTTTCAAATGTAAGGCACTGTCGTGTGTTATTGTCAAACTGGGACTTTATGGCCACATTTTCCCACCAGCTGCAGGAGCCACGTTCATTTTTTTTTTCATCTTTTATTTTGTTATCAACCCAAACTCATAGCATCAGGATTTAGGTACACACTGGTCATGTCAGCTCCGTTTAATTTCTTGAATATATATATATATATATATATATATACACACATAATAAGACCAAAATATCAATTGTTTCTGCAATTTAAATGAAAACAAATCGACTGTTGAGGCAAATTTAGCTGCTACCCTCGAAAGAATTTCAACGCACAACTTCACCTTTATCCTTTTGTCAGCAGAATTGATGCCTTATCCTCTGTGTTGTTTTTTCAAGCTATCGGAGTACAAAAATATACGTAAAAAAAAACAAAAATATGTCGTCCAGTAGAGTTCTTATCAGTGCATGCAGCAATGTGAGATGAATCTTATGAGGGCCAGTTGTTGTTCTGGTCTCGATACTAACACGGGTTTTTGTGACGTTTCCCCTCTGTCCTCAGTAATCACATCATGGTGCTATATTCATATATATATATATATTTGATAACTCATTGGTTAGGTCTATCATAGGAGAAATAAGTCTGTAATTATAAGTTGGAGAGCCGCTGATTATAACTTCAGATCTGTATTTTTGGATTCAAATAGCCGAAATCATTTGTTATAACAATGTAAAGTGAAATGAAATAAAGAAAAAAAAGAAAAAAGAACTAACATTTGACCCTCGTTGTACGAAAAGGTGAGGGGGGTAAATTTGTAACTTTTTTGATAGAGTCTGTATCTGGTCTTTGCTTTATTTCTAATGACAAAGATGATTATGATGGTGACGTGTGCTGTGATTATAGGGTTTGATAGAGCTTATATGTACATAGTTCAAACTGGGGGGGGGGGGGGGGGTCTATTTTTGGTCAAATTTTATGTTAATTTGTTTACAAGCATTTCAAACTGTTTCCGCATGGCTGTGAAAATGTATCTGTTGAGTTTGGGAAAAAAAAAGAAGAAATTTTTACACTGAATTAAAAGGTTACTAAACGTTTGTATGACTTTTCCTTTTTTAAAATGTGCTTTTTTTTTCTCTTTTTTTTTTATCCAACCAAATTCATGCTGTCAAATTTAGTTTTGAGTTCTTTCTTTTTTTGTTAATATTATGAATTTAAATGTCTGAATTTCACTGTGCCTCAAAAGGTTTAAAGGGATAGTTCACGTTAAACTTTAAATCTGTCATCATTCACTCGTATTGAAAGAGTTTCTTCCGTTGAACACAATTTTTCCTATTATGGAAGTTGATGGGTCCCAGTAACCGGCATTCTTCAAATGATCTTCTTTGTGTTCAACAGACAGTAGTTTAAAACCACGCGAGGAAGTTATTATTAGTAAATTAAATTAAAGGTTTTAATTTAGTTTAATTTAGTTCTGTATTTGTTTTGGTTTTTTTAACCTGCCCACTGCCACTTTAGCCAATTATATTTCATCACCTCTGGTTGTGTCGATGGAAAACAGCGTATTTCATTCATTCAGGCAGGAAGGCTTTTAAAGTATGCGCTTGTTGATGAAATGCGACCTCTGGTGGACAGTAGCAGACTCCGAAATGAGATGCAGATTCAGAGTTCCACATCAGGTTATTAATTAGCAAATAATATAAATATTACAAACGTAAACATTAGAATAGCAGGTTACATTGTAACCCTCATAACAACCTAACAACATACTCTGTGACAATTTTTGCATTAAGCAATTTGGCTGTTTGCACCAGACGAAATGCAACGGAAGCACAACAGCCATTCAGAAGCACAGAATTGTGCACTTACCGCAGCGGAATGGTAAGGTTTATAACCTAATGAATAAAACCTCTTTAACATTATTAAATGTACATGCTGAATCACTGATATGTGTTGGTTTACAGAGTCACAATTCTAAAGTTCAATTTCAGACAGTTTAGTTTATTTTCAAGATCTGAGGTGAACTATCTGCTGCTGCTTTCAGTAGTATGGCAATAAATGTCATGTAAAATGGCATTCAAACTCACATTATTAGCATTAACACTGAATAAAGCACGAGGTGTACCTGAGGTGATCACTGTCAGTGTATCCTGTTGTTCAGCTGCAAGAAATAAAGGCCAGAATAGATGCAAGTTTCTAAAATATAAATTTCAGGTGTTGGTTAGGACAAAAACCCTTAATATGGAAAATATTCCATCTATCGTGTGCCATTGCTTTTATAAAAACACAGTTTAAATCAGCCTTTAGGTGTGATAGTCAGGCACAATCTGGCAACCTGCACTCGAATGTGTTTTGATCCAGGAATGCAATACCTAGTTCAACCACTGGGTGTCAATCTTACATGCTGCTCCTTTATCATTCATTTTCTTTTTCGGCTTAGTCCCTTTATTAATCTGGGGTTGCCACAGCAGAATGAACCACCAACTTATCTAGCATATGTTTTACACAGCGGATGCCCTTCCAGCTGCAACCCATCACTAAGAAACATCCATACACACTCATTCACATGCATACGCTACAGACAATTTAATTTAGCCTTCCCAATTCAACCTATACCACATGTTTTTGGACTGTGGGGGAAACCAGAGCACCTGGAGGAAACCCACACAAACACAGGGAGAACATGCAAACTTCACACAGTTCAAACTTCACACTGACCCAGCCAGGGCTCGAACCAGCGACCTTCTTGCTGTGAGGTGATTGTGCAACTGTTTGGATGAACAAATATGGTCTTCAAAAGCACTTAAAATAAAACCCTGCCTTTATAAAATAATGGTGGTGCAGTGTTCTCCTAGTGGAGGAAACCCACGCAAACACATGCGCTATAGGGGAATTGGGTAAGCTAAATTGTCTGTAGTGAATGAGTGTGTATGCATGTTTCCCAGTGATGGGGTGCAGCTGGAAGGGCATCCGCTGTGTAAAACATATTCTGGATAAGTTGGCGGTTCATTCCGCTGTAGCGACCCCTGATTAATAAAAGGACTAAGCCAAAAAGAAAATAAATGGAAAAGCCACAGTTTTACTACAAATACTGCAGTCAAACTGTAGAGCATAGAAAAATCCTGGTTACTTTTTTTTCTTCTTCTAGAAATTCAAGTTGCCGCTTTTTATTAAATGTCATTACAGGTTTCTTCTAGTCTTGAAAAGGAAAATCTTGAAAAAGATTAAAATTTTGTATATGTATATCGCAATGTACAATTCCAGCGCTTGTGCTAATATAATCTCAAACAAAACAATTTGATTGGCTGTTCTGCTGTGTGGAAACACAAATTTTGTACATTTTGGCACGCTTTACATTCCATACTGCTAACACAAACGATTCAAAGAGTTATTTAATCAAATATAGAGCTATTTTTAACAAGTATTGAGACACTAGAATCTGTATACTCCTGCAGAGAAATTCAGTCATAACAGACAGACTTTTCAGAATATTTAATAACAAAAATCATTTCACTGTGAAACAGAGACTTTAACAGCAGGTATATTTCAGTATTTGAATTAAAATGTACCATCTTAAAGTCACACAGAATGAAGCGAAGATACTACAACAGGCCTCCTGTGGAAGATTTACAAGTAAACTCACACCACATGTTTGTTTCAAAACCGCTCCTCGCTCACATTATTAGCATGTGCTGTTCAAAAAAGCACTTTAAATAAAACCGTATCAGCTAAAACATTCAGTCAAACAGTGGTTATTGGGTCCCAGGTCACATTTACAAACATTATAAAGCTGGACTTTCTACATTTGACGTTATGAATTGATCATAACCATAAAAGACAAAAATCTGGATCTGTGCTGCTGGAAATCACCCAAACTCAGCTCATATAGAGCGCTCTGGAAGGGTCACCAATACTGCATCAATATTATGGTAAACCAAGCAAGGAAATATACAGATATCATTTCAGCTTTCTTTTTTAAAACACAATTATATTCTAGACTGTACATTACAGTAATGTTAAATCATATATATATATATATAGAGAGAGAGAGAGAGCTCATCATATATCAGTTACACAGACGTAAATCAGCTGATCAGACTTTAAAAAAAACACAAGGAAATCAACAGATTAAGAAAATCACAAGCAGAATAACACTGGTTTAAAAATATACACGTGAAGGGTTTACTAATCATGTGCAAGTGGATTTAAAAGACTGACGACGATGGAGAAGAGGCATGATGGGATGGAGAAGTGAAGAAAACAACGGAGAGACAGAGGCATGCATGCTCAGAGGTTGCTGAAGAGCTCGTTTCTTTTGCTCCAGTCCATCTGCGGAGCTCTCTTGTTGGAGCGTTTCTGATGAGCGCGCTCTTTAGCCTGCTGAAGAGACATGTTCAGAGCCAGGCCTGCGTCTGCGCTGGAGGCTTTCTCCTTCGCCTTCTCCTGCACATAGTATAGTACAGTACAGTCAGCACTCTCTCTGTATATACACTGGAGATATACTCAAACTGATTCCATTCTGAGTGGTTGAGCCATGTTTAAAGGTATTGTAAAATACTTTATTAACAAGAAGCAACATGTACAGAGTTTCATTATACAACAAAATCACTTCACACAGAAATAAAAGAACAATTAAATGAAAGAAATTGTAGTTTTTATTTTTTTAAAGGAGGCTACATAACAATCAATTTAAATACAAATATGTATTTTTCATATTTAGTTATTTAATAAAGTTATTAAATGCAGTTTTAGTACAGAAAATACTCTACAAACATAAACCTCTAGTAGTGAGTGTAAAGCCCGGGTCAGATCACACAAATTTTTCACAATTTCGGCATGATTTCCTTGACATAGGGTGTCGTGGGAATTCGTAAACGACAAATGGGCGTTGTGACAAGATTCAATCGTTTCTTCTTGTGTAATGTGGTATAATTCATGAGTCACGACAACCGATACCATGTCTGCGACGCCTCACGACACCATCACAGATAATCTAGCATGTTTCATTTTTTTCTCGTTCTTCAAGACGAGTTCCGTCATGGAGGTGACACTGTGCAATAGGAGCACATCATTTCTCGGTTATCTCCGCAGGTGCTGCTGTTAATGCGCTGGTCAGATAATCACAAAAAGGCAGCATATTCACTCTCTTTCTTTCAACAGAGTTTGTTCTTCTGAGATAATCTGGGATCATGGTCAGTGTAAATATACTGCAAAAGCATTTCCTGCTCATTCAAAACAGTTTAATAAAGGCTTCTCTGAAACTCAATATTTCACTTTGATTTTATTTAGGCCAGATTATTATTTTATTTAACAAACCAACACAATCTCACAGCAATTTGTGTATCAGCACATATAGCAGACTTGATTTGAAGCGCTTCACCTCAAATGTTATTCGTTATTCTTGTTTGTTTATAGATAACTGACCAACAAAAGTAAATCAAATGAGTTTCAAAAAGACATGTTTTCCAAGAAAAAGATCTGAATTATGTTTTTGTTTGTGCCCGTCCACTGCTCAACTATACAGATGGATGATTTGTTTCGCTCTGAGAAAAATAAGCATTTAATTAATTCCTTCTCCATGATTGTATCCCAAATCTCAGTGAAATGTTTGCTCAATTTTTATTATGTCATTATTTTAAAGATTATGTCTTGAGCATCTGATTTTTCCTCGCAGCTGATGTGCTTTCATTTTCTCTCTCTCACTCGGGGCAAGTTCAGGAGAGAGAAACCCACAACAGGAAATATACATTTAGATTTCAAAGAAAATTTCTTTATATTTAAAAGGAATCATTTAAAAAGTTTGATCATATCCATATCCAAGGGATGCCCTTAAATAATTTAGTTGTCCGCAAGCATCAGTTTATTGAGATTGAAATAAGACTAAAACATGTTTTAATTGAGATAAGAAATATTGTTATAGCAACACTTGTGCTCGCTTATGGAAATAACGCTCGTCATAGACATCACGGGATGACTGTGAAGGATGATCATGAAGGAACATGTAGTCTGGCACATTTGTTACTCACGACAAGTCAAGATTTGATAAAAAAACATTTTTATAAAATTTTGCATTATCTGACATAGTGACTTTCGCAACCGATAATAAAAACCGTGATCTGACCGGGGCTTAAGAAACTGCTTTACTTGCTTTGTTTTATTTCATGAAGCCTTGCTACATATATAAAATAACCTTTTTATAAAAGTAGTGAAGGCTGTTTTTGAAGATCTGCCATCACGGAACACTTCATGAATCTTTAGTTTTGAATCAGTGGTTCAAAGAGCGCAACAAATTGGCAAAGGCCACATGACTACAGTAAACAGGCTTCGTTATGTCATCATGACTGGTTTGAAATGTTTCATTAAACTGAACAACAGTAAACAAGTAAATGATCATTATTATTTTGGTACACTTTTCTTGTTTGGATAAACTCGATTTTCAAAGGTTTTAAAAGCACTCAAAATAACAACAGCGCTGCCTAGCATCCATCTAGCGAATCTCCGCTC
>CAIGQZ010000119.1:45092-56715 GCA_903798205.1 Danio tinwini | reverse complement strand
GCATACACACATCCTGACACACACACACACAAACACACACACACACAGTCAGCACACACATGTCCTCGGCTGAACACAGTTTTTGTGTGTGTGTGTGTGTGTGTATGTGTGTGTGTGTGTGTGTCTGTGTCTGTGTGTGTGTGTGTGTGGTTGCGTGTGTGCGTACCTGCAGCAGTGTGTGTGTGTGTGTGTGTGTGTGCGTGCGTACCTGCAGCAGTGTGTGTGTGTGTGGCTGCGTGTGTGCGTACCTGCAGCAGTGTGTGTGTGTGTGTGTGTGCGTGTGTGTGTGTGTGCGTACCTGCAGCAGTGTGTGTGTGTGTGTGTGTGTGCGTGTGTGTGTGTGTGCGTACCTGCAGCAGTGTGTGTGTGTGTGTTTTTTCACTCTGGGCGTCCAGCTCATCATGGAGGATGGAGAGCTGCTGCTGCAGAGCTTTAACATCACTGCGACACTGATCACGCGCACATCTGACCTGCTGGAGCCTACACACACACACACACACACACACACACACACACACGTAAATGCATGAATGCTGTTTGTTCCTCGTGGTCCAAACTGCTGTCTGAGCCCTGCACACAGAGTTTAACACAGAGAGACTGTGACGCACCAGAACAGCACCAACTCTCAGCACTCATGGATGATCTCCAGGAAAACAGCCAGGTCAACATACCTCAACAGCCAGAAACCCCAGACCCTCAGCCTCTGTCACCAGACACATTCTCACTGTCACCTTGCTCGCCTCTCTTGAATTTTTTAAAAAAGATGGAGGAACTGGTGTTTGCTGGAACTAAACTCTCACACTCCATTGCTGCAAGCCCCCAGTTATCAATAAAAAAAGCGGCCTGCTCCACAACCGCCTCGGAGCCCACCTGGAAGAGCCCTCCGACTTTTACTGCATCGCCAGGGCACAAACAACACCCCATCTTCAGCTGGTGAACACAACAGCTCACAGTGATGTGTGTCGGGGGCCTGCTTAGATAACAGGGTCTTTATCAGATGTTTACAGAACAAGCAGGAACCCAGTGTGCCTATAGCTTTCTCTTCGCAGATATGTGTTGTATTATGCGACAGAAAACCAAAGACATCTTCAGGCCGTATAGCAAATCATTCAAATCTGGAGTCTATTAAATCACTGCCCTGTTTAAAGATGTCTATGAGTGTTGAATATCTGAGTATAGCACTAAAGGGTGCTCCACGCATTTTACTGATCATTATCTACAGACCTCCAAAATATTCTCCAACTTTTATTGATGATTTTACAGAGCTGTTATCGATAGTAACCTCTGAGTTTGACTATTTTACTATCGCTGGGGATTATAATATTCACATTGATAATCCAGAAATCAATGCTGTAAAAGAACTCATGACACACAATCGTGGACACACTCTTGATCTACTTATAACTAAGGGTCTACACATTTCATCGACTGCTGTTAAGGATCTGATCATTTCTGTATTTTCTTTGATATATTGATCACTCCAGCCATTGAAGACAGATCTGTCTCTGTCAGAAACAGATGCATAAATGAGAACACTAGTGAGCAGTTTATGAAGGCCATATCGCTAGCACCAAGCATATCTGCAGACTCTGTTGATTCTCTCCTTGGTTTGTTTAACTCTAAAGTTCAGAATGTCATAGATGGCATTGCTCCTGTTAAAGTCAGGAAGAGAACTGGGATGAAAAACAGGCCTTGGAGAAAAACAACAGCAGTTCAAATGATGAAAAGAGCAGAAAAGCGGAGCGTATGTGGAGAAAGACGAAACTAGTAATCCATTATAATATCTATAAAGACAGCCTTAATGCTTTTAATGTGGAACTAAACACTGCTAGGCAGACTTTCTTTTCAACCCTTATAAACAGCAGCTTAAATAATGCGCGTACACTCTGCAACGGTAGAGAGACTCACAAACCCCCCAGCAGGATTCCCAGCGAACCACTCTCTGAAAGTAAATGTAATGAGTTTGCTCATTTCTTTACTGATAAGATCAATAATATCAGAAAGGCAATCAGCTCATCCAATCAGCCAAGTTGTGTCGACGTCAGACAAGCTCAACCACAACTTAAGAAATCAGACATTATGTCTGATCTCATGGCAATTAATGGTAAAATCTTAGAGGAGATCGTGCAAATTATGAACACATCAACCTGCAGTCTTGACACGCTCCCCACATCATTCTTCAACACGGTGTTTCACTGTCTAGAAATGGATCTCCTAAAAGTGGTAAATGCTTCACTTCTCTCAGGGATTTTTCCAAACTCTCTTAAAACTGCAGTTGTTAAACCCCTCTTGAAGAAGAGCAGCCTGGATAACACACTATTGAGCAACTACAGACCAATCTCTAATCTCCCTTTCATTGGAAAAATCATTGAGAAAGTTGTTTTCAACCAGGTTAACACATTCTTAAACCCCAAGAGTGTTTAGACGATGTTCAATCTGGTTTCAGAGCACATCACAGTACAGAGAGCGCTCTTATAAAGAGAATCAATGATATCCGCCTAAATACAGATTCAGGCAAACTAACAGTGCTGGTATTGCTGGATCTCATTGTGTTTGGGAGCAGAGATGAGCTTCTCCAGGTGAATGTGTACCTTGGCTCTAAAGGTCAAACAACAAACAATAAGGTCAAGAATCTTGGTGTGACTCTGGAGTCAGATCTGAGTTTCAGTAGTCATGTCAGAGCAGTGAGTAAATCAGCATACTATCATCTCACACACTGCAGGAATCAGACGCTTTATCTCCAGTGTAGACGTAGAGAAACTTGTTGATGCTTTTATCAGCAGCAGGGTGGATTACTGTAACGGCCTCCTCACCGGCCTTCCCAAAAACACAGTCAGACAGTTGCAGCTCATCCAGAACACTGCAGCCAGGATTCTGACCAGAAGCAGAAGATCAGAACACATCACACCTGTCCTCAGGTCTCTACACTGGCTCAGTTACATTCAGAATAGAGTTTAAAGTGTTATTACTGCTCTATAAACCACTAAATGGTCTAGGAGCTCAACACATTACAGATATACTCACTGAACACTAACAGATCACTCAGATCTCTAGGATCATATAAACTAGAAACTCCAAGAGTTCAGTCAGAGCAGGTGAATCAGCCTTCAGCTACTAACAGCGCCCCCTGCTGCTGGAGTCAGCTTCCAGAAATGATCAGATGTGCTCCAGCATTAGACACATTCACATCAGGACTGAACACACATCTGTGTAGCTGAGCCTTTACTGAATGAGCACTGTGCTGCAGCCCACACATCACACTGTTGTTCTTCTCTTCTTTTCCATTTTTTTTACAACCTGTTTTAACATATTTTATCTGTTTTTATCTGTTTTTATTATTTTCTTACTCTTGTCTTTTATTCTTGTTTATGTAAAGCACTTTGAATTGCCGCTGTGTGTGAAATGTGCTATAGAAATAAACTTGCCTTGCCTTGTTGACCCTCAGCTCATCATTCAACTCATCATTCTCCCAGCTGTGTGTGTGTGTGTGTGTGTGTGTGTGTGTGTGTGTGTGTGTGTGTGTGTGTGTGTGTGTGTGTGTGTTCTCACTGGTCCAGTGTGCTCTGCAGCTCCTCTTGTAGGTGTGTGTGTGTGTGTCGGAGCGTGCGCTGCTCCTCTCTGCTCTTCTTCAGCTCCTCCTGCAGACTCTTTAGCTTTGCGTCTCGCTCCTGCTTCTGCTCACACACACACTCTCTGTTCTGCACACACACACACACACACATACACACACACACACACGTGTCATGAGAAGGCTTGAGCGCTCATGACTGAACACACACTTGACCACACACCTTCACTTCTGCCTCCAGCTGCTGCTGTAAGTGGAGGACCTGAACCTCCAGCGCCGCCCTGCTGTCCTGTAGAGCCTTCAGCTGCGCCAGAGGGCCTGCACACTGCTCACACACACACACACACACACACACACACACACATGCACACATATAAACACACACACAGACATCAGTCACATACAAGCACTGACATACATCAGACACTCTCTCTCTCTCTCTCTCTCTCACACACACACACACACACACACCTCCTCCAGCATGTTGAGCTTCATCATGTCCGTCTGCTCCATCAGCAGCTCCACCCGCCGCCTGATCACAGCCTCACCCTCACTGGACCTGAAGGAGAGCAGCGTCAGCATGACTATAATAGTCAGCTATTATTGGACAGTAACGCACCTCAGAGTATCACCATCGACCAATCAGAGTCAAGTATTGCAGAGAGCTGCTGGTCTGGGGTCAGTCTTACCCGGCCCTGAGGAAGCGGATCAGTAATTTAGCAGAGTCCTCATCCAGCTGACCTGAGACCTGTCCCTGCAGGAGATCTGGAGTGTCCTGCAGATACACACACACACACACACACACATCATCATCATCATCATCATCAGTGGGCGCACACTGACTGTAACTGCTGCTCTACCTGAGTGTCTCTGGCAGGGTCAGACTGCTCCTCCTCCTTGACCTTTGACCTCAGTGATGAGGGTCTGACCCCTGTGACCTCGTCCTTGACCTCTGACCTCAGTGATGCGGGTCTGACCCCTGTGACCTCTGCTGCTCTGGGCTCCAGGCTCTGGGCCCTGCGATGGGGCCCTCCGGCTGCCGGTCTGCAGATGATGTGTGAGGGCTGGTAGGGCAGGTTCTCCACCCTCAGGTCAGGGTGTGAGGCCCCTGGCAGCGGGATCTGGGCCCTCTTCACCATCAGCGGAGAGGAGGGGGTGCTGGACCAGCCGGGGCTGCAGGGATCATACGGAAGCAGGATCCCCGGGTCCCGCTGGCGGTTCAGCAGCGGTGGGGTCCTGGGGGCCCTCGGAGAGCTGTAAGGGGCCGGGGCACTGGAGGCGCTGCCGCTCATGCTGGACACGGGCTCCGGCCGCCGCGGCTCCGGCAGGAACACATGAGGGTAATCTGGAGCACACGGAGCCCTGGGGCCCTCAGGGGTCAGCAGCAGCACCGGCCCCCCACACACACCCTGAACACACACACGCAGCCCAAAGGAGGAGGAGGAGGAAGAAGAAGAGTCCTGAGCGCTGCACGCATCCATCTGCACACACACACACATACATCAGCACACACACACACACACACACACATTACACAATAATACACTGTTTACAGTAGAAACACTAATGACGACACACACACACACACACACACACACACACCAAACACAATAATACACTCATTAAAACAAAACACAGGAGAAAGTGATGACACACACACACACACGCTGACATCACACAATATAGTACACAATAATACAGTGTTTACAGCAGAAACACAGGAGACACTGATGACGACACACACACACACGCACGCACACACACACACACACACACACACACACACACTCAGCTCTTTACACACAGACTGCTTTTGTTTACCGCTCTAATAACACACACTCTGGCCTATATGAGCAGAACTGCACAGAAGAGCATCACCACAGTGTGGAGTATAAACATTACTGTGTGTGTGGTGTAATGAATGAGGACACAGCACAGGCTCCAGCACAGTCAGCTCACCGCCGAGTACAACATCTGTCCTGAGAATGTGATGAGACTCAACACACACACACACACACACACACACACACACACAGACACACACACACACACAGACAGACACACACACACACACAGAACACAGACAGACACACACACACACACACACACACAGAGAGTTTTCTCCATCCCCTTCCCCAGACTGAAGTCATGATGCTTGAGGAGAACTAAAGCCGTCATAAAGTCAGATTTTAGATTCATCACAGCTGTTAAACTCTGATTACACTGAGTAGAATAAAGCATGATCTCAGCTGTTTGACACACACACACACACACACACACACACACACACACACACACACACACACACACACACACACACACTAGACTGCAGTCACAGTATTAATACACCTGTAATATCTGTGTGTAAGATGGTGAACTCTTACCGGCGCTGCTTCAGCTGCTCCCGCGGGTCTGCAGAACACACACACACACTACTGAGCACAGCTGTGGACACGCCCCCGGGCTCTGATTGGGTCACAGGCAGAAGAGCCCCGCCCTTAGTCTCCGGGGCCCCGCCCAGCCTAGATGACTTCAGTTCCTCCGCTGTTCTGCCGGAATATGATCATAATGACACTGAACCGAGAGCAGAGCTTCATCATCTGATGAACATCACTGTAGACCAGCACCACAGCTGAGGAGCATCACATTAACCACCGTCAGTCATGAAGCACAGAGTTTAGGACAGAAGCTGATGAAGAGTCCAGAGGAGAGCAAACACAGCAGGAGGAGACCGACACTAGTGGACATCAGCTTCATCTGGAACCAACAGAACCGCTGACAGACGCAGAGGAACAGGTTTATCCAGGGGTGTGTGTGTGTGTGTGTGTGTGTGTGTGTGTGTGTAGCTCCCTCTAGTGGCTGAATAAGGACAGACACCAGTGTAGCAGCAGCAGGCGCGGAGTTGTCTGATTCCTCTGCTGTGTTCACTTATAAGGGGGCTTTGATATTTATATTATCCTTTATTTTTCACGCCAATGGTGTGTTCGTGTGGAGCAGTAACTGTGTGTTTACAGCGCGCGCGTGTTTGGTGTTTTGGGCATTCACACACACAAATTATGAGTGTATCATATTTATCTTTGTGTGTGTGTGTGTGTGTGTGTGTGTGTGTGTGTGTGTGTGTGTGTAACTTTGTAAGCCGTTCTTTAGTCCTTTAAAACAGAAGCGGTCACGTGTGCCATATTCCTGTCCATCCATTGGTTCACGGCCTAAAACGTCACGCGCGCTGGCTTTTCTTTTAAAACGAAGGCGGGAATCGCGAGCTTTATTCCTCCAGCAGCTGCAGCGAATACACACACACACAGATCTCCAGAAGAGCTTACACACTCATTGAGTAACACACGCAGAGGCGCGATGGTACGGACTAAAGCTGACGGAGTTCCCGGAACCTACAGGAAAGGTAAAGCTGAGCAGAATGACTACAGCAGCGGTCACTTAATGGCGGCATTACTGCTGACGGGGAGAGCCGGCCGTGCAGACGCTCTTCACCCTCACTGCGGCCATTATAGCACTGTACAGGAGGACACTTATCATTACTGTGTGTGTGTGTCGATGATAATGATGAAGAGTAAATGCGTTGATCATTATTATCTCCCGCCAATTCTCAAAGCTCGTCAGCTCGCTGATTAATCTCCGATAATGATCTGTTAATCCAGACAGCGCGCGGTTGTTAGTCTATGGCGGATGTTCCTTTGTGAGGGTGATTTGCCGCCAGATTGTGCTGCTGTACTGACGGCTGTGGCGCCAAACCCCGCGTCTCCAGATGTTCACGCTCAGACTAAACGGGTGTGTGTTTGCGGACTCCGATCGCGCTGTTTTGTGCAGTTTAAGCGTTAATGATGTTTGTTTTAGCGTTAATGATGTTTGTTTTGTCGGAGTTTAATGGGGAACAGCTGAAATGGCGCCACTTTCCCCTCCACCCGCGCCTCAGTGCAGCCGTGGAGCACCGGAAGCGGAACTCGCGCCATTCTCTCTGTGTTCTGCTGTTTTTGATCATTTGTTGTGTTTTTGTTTTAGCTGTTGCCGCTTCCGCGCCCCGGAAATCACTCGGCGCATCCGGATCCTCGAACGCGCAGAGCGGCGGCGCGCAGTCGGGCACGCCTGGTGAGTGCACGCGCACTGTGCAGCTTGTGTCCTGTGCAGTTTCTGTCATTACACATGTGCTGAAGCTGCTCTCTGTGGTTATTCAGGTCTTAAAGTCTGCGTTTCCATAGCAACTGCATATTAATATTACCCGCGCCCCTCCATTAGCTTGCTATGACAGTCATATATATTTACATTAGGTGTCGCCTACCCTACTGTTGTCTATTAGAAGGATTGCGTCAATAGAGCCGCCATTTTAGTACAGGGTAGCGCTCCTTTGAAATGAATGCAGGACCACGGTGAAGTGGAGCACTGTGGCCATCCAAAGCCAGAGATACACATATACACACACATCTATGATCAGGAGTTTTCCCGGTGGTCAGTACACAAATATTTATTTTAAATTATGAAAAATGATAATTTTACATCACTTTTCTATATTGATGGATCAGTGACCGCACAGCATTCCTGACAGAGAGTGTGTGTGTGCATGTCAATGTATTATCCACCCTCCCTGTTTAACTTGAGCTAATCCGTGCCCTGAAACACCGTCTCCTGCTCTTCCTTCTCCATCATTTGTGAATGAATCTCTGTTATGAACGACTCGTTCACTTAGCCGACAATAATGCAAGTTTCTAGCAGCGCAGCGTCTTATTCTATATTTTATAACATGGTTTGCTTTATTGAACAAAACTAGCATAAGCCTACAATTTAGTGCGAGTTGATGCTCCTTTGCCTCATGGCGAATGCAGTAGTGTCTGTATTAGCATCAATAACGTGACTTTAGCACAAAAGTTCATAACATACAGAAACATTAATGAAATCTTACCTGTAAAATGCTCTGCCTTTGTGCTGTTTCCTTTGTTTGCTCGTTACTACACCTGTACACAACGCTAAAGTCCAGCATCTGCACACTTGTCTTGACTAGTGCCATTGACATTTGTGATTCCGTGTGTGTAGGTGTTGGGCAGTTTTCATGCTTTTGTGTGTGTGTGTGTTCAGCCAAGAATAAGTATGCAGGGGGGAACCCTGTGTGTCCGCGGCCCACCCCTACCTGGCAGAAGGGCATTGGGGATTTCTTCGGTGGTCCGAGCAGAAAACCAGAGAAGGAGAACCTTCATCCTGAGGGAGAGGAGGAGGAGGAGGCTGGCGGCAGCGGTGTCAGCAGAGCGCAGAGGAGGTGTGTGTGTGTGTTTACTGAACAGTGTGTGTGTTGAAGTATTAAAAGTTAACCCCTTGATGGACATTTAAGGCTCTTAAAGTATTAAAGCTCTAAATGTTATTCTACACTGTTATCTTGTGTAATCTTCCACTGCAGTGTGTGTTGTGCGGTCATTTTCTCCTGGGTTTCATCAGAGACTCTGTGTGCTGCAGTTTGTGAGATTGTGAGGTGTTGCTGGATCAGATATGGTTGTGGCCGGATATTAACAAGAATTATTTGTATTATTAAATTTCCCATTTATTGTATTTTATGAACGTCTTCACCCACCTCAACCCAACCGTCACACTACTGTAAAATATGAATTATTGTTATACAGCGTCATTAATGCTGCTATATTGATGTGCACATTGCACTTCCGCCCGGCCGCGTATCCCATCTACACTTCACCTAAGAGCTGCTGCTTTATTTACTGCAGTCTGATACTGATATGTCTTGTTTTGGTCCTAAAACAGGGCTGTTGCTAAATCAGACACGGTTGTGGCCAGAAGTTAACAAGAATTATTTATATTATTCATTAAATTTCCCATTTATTGTATTTTATTTATGTCTACTCAAAACCTAAACCCAACCATCAGAGTACTGTAAGAAATGAATTATTGTTCTGCAGTGTTATAAAAGCGATGCTGTATTGATGGCGTATCAGCAGCTGTATCCTGTCCAGACTACACCATAAAACAGTAACATTAAAATACAGAAAATCATGATTTCGGAGTATTTGTACAAGTCGAGATTCGAACCCAAAAGTAATTTGAAGCTCAGTTACAACATGCACACGCACGGCCCACTAGGCCATAACAGACAGAAGAACTGTCAGACCCTGTCAGTCAAATGCGCATTCGCCAGGTCTCGAAACGCTTCTGAACTGATCGATGCTTCACACAGGTCACGTGACTGAAGTGTTTTGCTTCGGTGCAGTGTTTTGAAACTTGTGCTTTGGGATCTCGACACGGTGTCGAAACGTCAGTTTCACGTCAGCCATCCCTGAATGAGTCCTCAAGAGTGTTGAACTTCACTCTGATACTGTGTGTGTGTGTGTGTGTGTGTGTGTGTGTGTACTTCACTGAACTGTACATATGTGTGTGTGTGTTTCAGGTCCAGGCCGATCATTGAGGATGAAGATGATGATGAATGAATGAACGAACGATCTCACCGCTTGAGTTTTTCTTCAGTGTAAATCTTTGTAAATATTTTTAATGGACGCTTCACTGGTTTTGTACAGGAGTTTAATAAACTGAGTCTCTGCATCTGTCTGATCTCTGCATCTGTCTGATCTCTGCTGTCCTTCAGTGCTGTTAGATGATCAGCTCACGCTCTCCTCATCTCAGAGTTCATTGTATCACTGATTAATCCTCTCAGCGCTGTAAACATGCCTAATATTAGCTTTAGTTTGAAGGAATAGTGTGTGTGTGTGTGTGTGCTGTAGTTCCGGATAGTTACACTCAATATTCTGTGTTTATTGTCATCTAAAGAGCTTGTTTAATGTCATCTCTGACTGCACGGTGTGTGTTCTCTATAAATGATCAATACGTTAGCTTTATTCAGCTCCATTATTAGTTTCAGACCTGCTTATCGAGCGGTGTTCTAGATTAATAAAGTCCGTGATGACATTAGTGTGTGCTGTAGGAGGGAGCACAGGTATATTCAGTATCGTGCTGCTCCTGTGTGTGTTGACAGCCTGAAGCACATCTCTGCACTATACTGTACACTACTGAGCTGGACAGCGGTGTACTGTTGAGCGGGTGCTGGTTCTGAAGTGGACATTAGTGTTCTGGTACCAGTGTTTATCAGTGTGTGTGTGAGGTGAACATTAATCAGGGTTACCTGCTCCTTCATTAGCCTAGAGTGTGTTAATACACCAGCATCTGCTGAAGTAAATGAAGGCAATATTCTCATAATCAGGATCATGCATATGTAAATGAGTCACCCAGGAAATTCCTCTCCTCCAGACCCGCCCACTCATCATCCTGCGCCAATCAGAGCGCTGTGTGCCTGATTGACAGCAGCTGCTCATTGTGTGTATAGATGTTCTGCACTGCTCTCCTCTCTAAGCTGCAGTGTGTTCAGTTTAGTTGAGGAGTGCGGCTGAAACGAGCTTTAGTGCTTATTACCTGCAGACAGATGGAGGAATACCCCACACACCTGGAGGATCACCTGTACAGAGGAGGAATGAGCAACACACACACACACTGGTGTCTCCGTCTGAACTCAGGTCAGTACACTAACACTGCGGTGACTTACCTGCAAACAAGCTGGCAATGTGGTAAAGCAGGTCTTACCTTCACAGATGATGATGATGACAGCCCAAACCCCGCTCCACCGCACCGAGAGATGTCCAATAAACGCCAATCACACACTGAGCCCTAACAGTAACCCGAGATACTCATTATATACAGGTGTGTGTGTAAACTCCTCAACAAAACATTCAGTGGCCATTTAATCAACTACAGCATTAATATGAGGTTTAATTAAGCCGTGTTCATTAACCCGATCTGAAGTTTCCCGCTTTCCTTCATTACGCGCGCGCTCTCTCCTACAGCCGCGTCATTAATGCGCTGTTGAAGCGTTTACCGTGTGTGTGTGTGTGTGGAGGGTTTGAGTATATCGTGTGTGTGTGTGTGTGTGGAGGGTTTGAGTATATCGTGTGTGTGTGGAGGGTTTGAGTATATCGTGTGTGTGTGTGTGTGTGTGTGGAGGGTTTGAGTATATTGTGTGTGTGTGGAGGGTTTGAGTATATTGTGTGTGTGGAGGGTTTG
>CAIGQZ010000068.1:0-10157 GCA_903798205.1 Danio tinwini | reverse complement strand
CTGTTAATTTATTATTATTATTATTATTATTATTATTATTATTATTAATCTATCTGTTTATTTATTATTATTATTTATTTATCTATCTGTTAATTTATTATTATTATTATTATTTTGCTATCTGTTAATTTATTATTATTATTATTTATTTATCAGCTATTTTATTATTATTTGTTATTTATCTGGAAATTTTTTATTATTGTTTAATTAAGTTTGTTCGTTCGTTCGTTCGTTCGTTCGTTAGTTTGTTAGTTTGTTAGTTAGTTCGTTAAAAGTAATTACATTTCAAGTAACTGTACACTGTAAAAAAATGCTGGGTTCCACACAATCGATTTGTGTTGGGACAACATGAGGGAATTAAGTTAACTTATTAGTTTTTGCTAATTTAAGTAGATTGAACCTAAAACAATTAAATTGTCCCCTAAAAAAACCTTAAGAATTGTGTTGTTTCAGCACATTTTAAATAAACAAACAGTATTTTTGAGTGGAATCATTTTACGTTTTAGATATAATTAAAGGGATAATCATTAATTAATTCATTTTCTTTCAGCTTAATCTCTGATTTATCAGAGGGCGCCACAGCGGAATTAACCGCCAACTATTCCAGCATATGTTTTAAGCAGCATATGCCTTTCCAGCAGCAATCCAGTACTGGGAAACACCCATACACTCTCACATTCACAAAAACACACTCATACACTACGCCCAATTTAGTTCACCCAATTCCCCTATAAAGCATGTGTTTGGACTGTGGGGGAAACCGGAGCACTCGGAGGAAAACCACACCAACACGAGAAGAACATGCAAACTCCACACAGATATGCTAACTGACCCAGCCGAAACTCAAACCAGTGACCTTCTTGCTGTGAGGCCACAGTGCTAACCACTAAGCCACCGTGATGCCCCTTAAAGAGATAATCCACCCCAAAAACTGATAACTTGCAGTCGCTTTAAACAGATTAACAGCAAATAAAATTTTGGGGGGTGATATTAGCCCTGCTTGAAATATAATACAGCAATTTACTTGGGATTATGGATGCACAGGCTGAGAGGTCTTTCTTTAGGTATACGGGAGCTGCCTTTGATTTATTTCTGCTACACTTCAAAAACAAGAAACAAGCCAGCAAAACTTTTCTGGCATCTCAGATGCGAGTTAATCTGTTGCATCATTAAATCCGCCTTGATCAGTGCTTTCTTATGCAAGATGGCGTTGGGAAATGAGAAAAAAAAAAGATAGTTTTAGGAATGATAACGGACAATGAGGGAGCTGATGTTGTTCCCATGTTTACGATCCCCCCGAACCATCATTAAATGAAATGAGATGGGATGTTTTCTCGGAGGGCAGACTATCAACGCTCCTGAAATCCCAGCGTGACTCCCGGTGGTCCTGCTGACTACACAGGCAAACTTCAAACCGCAGACGATCTGTCACGCTGACACATTTCGGTGATGCTGGAAGAGGTTCAAGTTCAATGGCATCATGAGCCGAGCCCCCATTACACACTCCTGCCTGCCTGAGAGGTACTTTTAAGAGCTGATGTTAATGAACTGCATTGTGCTTCTTACACACCTCATAAACTCCATGGTAAAATGAAGAGAAGATCTGGGGGCGAGGGCTCGTATTCACAAAACATTTCATTTTACCACTCCAAAACTACCACTTCTTTGGAGTTCTACACTCCAAAGAAACGATATTTGCTGTTTGTTGAAACTACTTATTTAAAATGAGCTGAAACAAGACAACTCGAGTTTTTATGGTGACAACTAGTGGTGGGCAAAGCGAGGCTTCATGAAACACTAAAACAGTCAAAGAAAATGTGTAGAAGTTTCTAAACATTTTTAAAAAAACAATCTCTACAGTGACACCTAGAGGTCATTTTTTATTATAGGTGGGCATAGATTAATTTTTTAAATCTAGATTAATCTCACTGTAATCTTGGAATTAATCTAAATAATCTAGATTAAAATGGCTCATTTGAATTCTGCCGAAGGCATTCAGAATATGTGTGCTACCCAAATAATGACTAAAAGTAAGTCTTTGAGAATGGGTTTCTCAAGCTAGGTGGCGCATTAGACCTGGGGCTCATCTTCTGTTTCCAAAATGCATCACAAACTGCTTGAGGAACTGTTCTACTATGATAATTGGTGATGAAAATAAATGATGTTCAGTAAGATGTACTTGTGTTTACTAACTGTTTATTCAGGTAAACATCAATGTTAAACTGTAGGTCTAAATAAGCTCCAAACAGCGATTTTTGATGACCTTAATCTGACTAAAGTCATCACTGAACTAAACAGAAATGGAATGAAGACGTGGAGTATGCAGATATTAGTGGCATTATTGAAGTAAACAGCGCAATTACCATCATGTAGGACTTTTCACCATATTTCTGACAAGATCCACACACGCAGCTGTCAGTAAAGGACCACACAAACACACACACACACACTTTTCTTTCCATTTGGCGTGCGTTATTAAATTCCATAACACTCTCACCAGTCCTTACTCCTTATTTACGTCTAATACCCCAGTTTGTCATGGGGGCATGAATAAAATGTTCATGAGTGAATATGAAACTGCCGAACTGCAGTTAAAAATCACCCAAAATTACAGGAAAATCTTAGATATAAGTAATAGGACTTCACGTAAACACCTTCATTATATTATTGTCTATTAAGGCGAATAACTAGATTACAGATGTCCATGTAAGCGTAGTCAGTAGAGTCTACACTTGTCAGATGGCTTTCATTCACCGTCATTCATTTTAAAAAGCACCCGCTCCATTTTATTTGTATGTTTTACTCGAATGCATAAACTCTACAGGAGTCTGATAGTTAGATGTGGAGCTAACTCGTCTCATTTTTTTTACATACTATATAGGGATGCACGTTAACAAAAAAAGTGATAATTTCAAATGCACTGTAAGTGATCTGTGTGATGTTGGAAGTGTGAGCTTTGCGATGCTCTTCATAAATGGCTGCGCTCTTGCTTATAAACGGTAAAATGCAGGTTACTGCTGCAGATTAAAAGAGCTTCACCTTCGATGGAAGTTTTTGCTCAAAGTTTTGAACATTTTTTGTCAGTGTGAGTCTTCAGAATCTCTGACAGTAAGCTCTTTTTCATCCATTCAAACCTGTCACCAATAAATGTCACATTCTTCTCTTTTCCCCTGAATTATGCAGTTCCAGCGGAGTCCTGATAAAGGAGGGAAAAAATGAGTGTGAAGCTAATCGCACAGCTAACTGAAAGAGGCCTTTGAAAGCACGAAGAAAGGGAAATCTCTCTGAATGTATGGCTCTTTCGTCCTTTTTCAAGATGGAGTACTAAATAAATCCTTCTTTTTTGCCTAATAGGACCATCTGCTGCGAGCAGGACCCTCCGCTTTGAGACACGCTCCCGGAGGGGCACGGAAATTCTCTTCATTTCTGCTTCCTTCAGCGATGATGAAGATACATTGCTGGTCACTCGCTCTAAATCAGCGCATGAGTGACTGATGTAAAACTGTGCCCAGAATCTTTCATGCGCAAACTGTGATTGTATGACTTCCACAGTGAGCAAAACAAGAAGAGAATGCCAGAATCCGTCCATAAAAACAGAATTTACTGTTTAATGCAGAATTTGGACAAAAGTTTGAAACGTACCAAGGTAGCAAGAAATTCTGGCCCAGATTTGGCATAAAGCTGGCACAGCAGGCATTCATCCGGCACTAGCATACAGCATGTGGGCCAAACATGGCCTGGGTTTGGCAGAGGTGGCACCGTCTTTAAGGCGGCATTTGGACCAAATGTAAAATGTAGCATTTGGTCCAGATGTTAAAAATTGATATTTGGGCCACGTACTGTAAGTTTGGCCTGTCTTGACAATTAAAATACATTAAAATTATTTTTGAGTAAAGAAAATAATTCAACCAATCAGGTCACTTTGAGAAAAAGCACGCCCATAGTGTGCCTAATAAGCAATGCTTCGAGGGTTTATCAATTTCATTGCAATCATGACACACCAACCTATCTGGTCCAGTTCAGGCCCAGTTATGGGTTATTTACTTGGCTGAGACTTGACCCAGATATGATTCATGTTTGGCCCTTGCCTGGAAGCCAGACGTGGTCCAGTCATGTACCGTAAGTCACTGTGGCATATGGGCCAAGCAAAACCAGATTGTGTGGGCCAAAGCTGGGCCAGATAAATTTTGCTATGTGGGTAGGGCTTTATCATTTTAAATTCCAACATAGACTAGTGTGGCAACATTAAACCACAAAAAGGACATTCAGGGGTTGGACAATGAAACCGAAACACTTGGTTTTAGACCACAATAACTTATTAGTATGGTTGTAGGGCAGGGGTTCTCAAGCTCGGTCCAGGAAGTCCCATGTCCTGCAGATTTTAGCTCCAACTTGTCTCAACACACCTGCAAGGATGTTTTTGAAAGTCTAGTAAGAACTTGATTAGCTAGCCTAGGTGTGTCTGACTGGGGTTGGAGCTAAAATCCAGGACACCAGACGTCCAGGACCAAGATCGACCAAGATTGAGAACCCCCAACGCAATCTTGCAGCAATTTGTAACGTTTTGATTTGCTAATTCGTATGAATTCGTACGACCTCATTTGTACAATTTAGTATTATTTACTAATCCTCCAATGACGGTTCGGATTAGGGGCGGGTGCTATGTGCCACGCCTCCTTTTTAAAATCGAACATTTTTGTACACTTAAACTTGTAAGAAACAGCCACTAAACTGACAAAACGTAAAATATGTACATTTCCTTGTGAGATCAGGCTGGAACCTCTACTGTAGGGCCTTCTTTTGTGGCCAATACAGCATCACTTCATCTTGGAAATGACAGATACATGTCGTAGTATTGTAGTAGTGTAGTGGCCGGGTCACCGATCTTGTGACTGTGCAGGCCAGGTCCATCAAACCACTCTGTCAGCAGTCTTGCTGTGTGTATTGGTGCAATATCATCCTGATGCATGGCATTGGCTTCAGTAAAATATATTTTAACCATTGTGTGCACATGGACCTTCAGAATGGATCGGTAGTCCTTGGCAGTGATGCGCTCTTGTAGTACTGTCTATTGGGCCTAGGAAATGCCATGCTACTGCAGCCCAAACCATCACTGATCCACCCCAGGCTTGCAACAGACTGGGTGGTACACTTCTTTGGGGCTTCTCCACACCGTAACTCTCCAGGATGGGGGATGTTCAACTTCACTTTCATGTTCATCAAATCACTCTGTCACTAGTCTTGCTGGCATTCACATTGGTGCATTATCATCCTGAAACACGGCACCAGCTTCAGAATACAAAGTTTGAACCATTGGGTGCACACGGTCCTCCAGAATGATTCAGTAGTTCTTGGCAGTGATGATATCATCTAGTACAAGTATTGGGCCTAGAGAATGCCATGATATTGCAGCCTAAACTATAATTGATCCACCCACATGCTTCACTCTGAGCATACAACACGCTCTTTGTGGTATGCTTCTTTGGGGCTTCCCCACACCATAACTCTCCCAGATGTAGGAAAGACAGTAAAGGTTAAGAATATGCTACGCATAAAATATTTTTCAGTATTTAACAACATTGAAATTAAAGATGGCCTCCTATATCAGGTCTAAGGTAAATTGCACCTTTTATTGTGTAACTTCATATTGGACTCATGACATTTAATTGGTTGCATTCACCAAAACTGATTTGCTGAAGTAAAAAAAAATGGGCCGGGACGCAGTTCCCCAGAGCAACCAGCTGGCAATGGATTCTGCTTAATCCAAACCTTTTCTCCTGAGCTTTTTCCCACATTTCGGGATGGCATAGCAGTCAAAATAGGGCAATGGAGCTTATAGATGGGACAAAAAAACTGAATTGTGTATCTTTAGCAGTGGGAGGTGGGTCATGCAAACCACCCAAACCAACCACATGTCTACAACTATGCAAAAATTTTTAGTTTTGTTTGTTCTGTTCATAACATACATCTATAACTGTGCAAAGCTAAATAAGGACTAAATAATATTACTAAAAGCTTTATTTTTTATTGTGTTGATTTTAGGTTAACCAGAGCCCAATCCAAAGCTCGTTTGCAATGCAATGAGACAGAACTTCTGCAACATTATTCATCTGGAGTACTATAAAAATGAGCAGTCCACTCAAAACCCATTTATTATTATTTAAGTATGTATTCATTGGAGCAAAATGAATAATAATTCAACAGCAGTGCAAAGACAGAAGCATTCTCATTATGTTAAACTTACATTTTGTGTTAACAGGATATTTACAAATTCATTTTTTTTATACCAGAAGCGAGCAAAACAACTGAACTTGTGTAAACGAGGGTGTGTATTTATTGACTGCTTTATTTATTGCTTCAATTTTATTACAATTTTTTCATGAGTAGCGTGATATTTATGTAAATCATGTGTGCAGGGTGCATGCACTGGTGGAGCCTCATGAAGTGGTTTTCAATTAGGTCTTTAAAAAGAAAATAGCCCAGGCTTAAATATTCAATTATAGTACTTATTTTAAGCACATCGTTCACTCTCTTTCTCTCTCTCTCACACACACTTGCCTTTGGCAGTTTTAATAGACAATGTGAAAGAGAAGAGAGTAAAAATATAAAAGCTAGATGCAACTAGATGTAAGCAATCTAAATTATGAGCGTCACATTGAAGGTAAATGATATGTCAGTTTAGGTAGTGTTTCCTGTGTGTGCAAAAACTATTTGCTGATAATACTGCCTTCAAATGGACTTTTACTCTGTAAAAGGGTCAATGAACTGGAATTCATGAACTTGATTTATTTAAAGCAAATCAACTATATCAGACCAATTCAATTCAATTTAAGTTTCAATTCAACTCACTGACTCCACTGTATAGACCTTACTAACACTATTACCAAATTACTGAAGAGAATGGTAATGTAAAAGCTCTTATATGTGAAAGAGATATATGTTGTGCCTGTCAACCTGCTTTTAATATCACCCAAACAAAATGATTAAAGCTGCCATGAAAAAAAAAGCTGTTTTTTAAAAATATTTATACATTATGCTTGTTATAAATTATGTATCCGTGCACTTCATTATTTTGTAAAAAGTAGTTTGCTCTTTTATCGAATACCATAACCTTCCCTGCCTCCTCAAAAAGACTTTAGGGTAGGGCTATTAGCTCTTTAGGGCGGGTCATTTAGGGTGGGGTTATCACTCATTTAGAGCAGGGCTACCAGTAATTTAGGGTGGAGCTATCAGTCATTTTGCGGCGGGGTTATCAGTAATTTAGGGTGGGGCTATAAGTCCTTTAGGGCACGGCTATTAGTCCTTTAGGGTGGGGTTATCACTCCTTTAGGCCGAGGCTATCAATGCTTTAGGGTGGGGCTATCAGTCATTTAGGGCGGGGCTATCAGTCATTTAGGGGGGGACTATTAGTCCTTTAGGCCAGGGCTATCAGTCATTTAGGGTGAGGCCAATCAGTAATTTAGGGCAGGGCTATTAGTCATTAAGGGCGGGGCTATCATTCCTTTAGGTGCGGTGCTTTCAGTCCTCTAGGGTAGGGTTATCGCTTCGTTAGGGCAGGGCTATCAGTACTTTAGGATGGGGCTATCAGTAATTCAGGGTGGAGCTATCAGTTCTTTAGAGCGGGGCTATCAGTGCTTTAGGGTGGGGTTATCACTCCTTTAAGGCAGGGCTATCTGTCCTTTAGAACGGAGCAATCAGTCCTTTAGGCCGGGCTATCAGTAATTTAGGGTGGAGCTATCAGTTCTTTAGGGCAGGGCTTTCAGTAATTTAAAGTGGGGCTATAAGTTCTTTAGGTCAGGGCTATTAGTCCTTTAGGGCGGGGCTATTAGTCCCTTAGGGTGGGGTTATCACCCCTTTAGGCCAGGGCTATCAGTCCTTTAGGGCGAGGCTATCAGTAATTTAAGGTGGGGCTATAAGTCCTTTAGGCCAGGGCTATCGGTCCTTTAGGGTGTGGCTATTAGTTGCTTAAAGGCCGATTTATACTTCTGCGTCAAGCACACGCGTATGCTATGGCACAGCCTACGCGTGGACGCATAGCGCCTCGCCGTAACCATCGGCAACGTTGACGAGCACCTCTCCAAAACCGTAACGCGTAAGTGTAGCGCAAGCTCTGTGATTGGTCGGCTTGGTATCGCTGACGAGTGTGGGCGGAGGTGAGAGCCGCGTGCCCGATGCAGCGAGTGTTTACAAGTGTGGAGTCCCGTGAAGGAGCTCCGGATGGTTTTGTGTTTACCTTATGATTAAAGTTTTTGCACGTATGCCGGTTCCCGCCTCAAAATGAGCGAATTTGAGCCACTTGTACATTAAGGAAGTGTTTAGAAAAAACAGAACACCAGCAAAGAAACTCGACACAGAGGAACATAAACACCTACTGCCAGGTAGCGTTTCAGAAGTGTATTGCAGAAAAAACAGAAACGCACAGAAGTATAAATGCACAGCTACGCGCAAAGCATACGCCGTGGGTTACGGCGATCACTTGACGCAAAAATATAAACCAGGCTTAAGCCAGGGCTATCAGTCCTTTAGGGCGGGGCTATTAGTCCTTTAGGGCAGGGCTATCAATCATTTAGGGTGGGGTAATCAGTCAGTTAGGGCGGGCTATCAGTTATTTAGGGCAGAGCTATCAGTCAATTTGGGCGGGGCTAGCATGGCGTGTCTCGTTTCTGCCCTGCTTTTGTCTATTTGTCAATCTTCCTTTGTTTGCTGTTATCGCCCATCTTCCAACAATCCAATCGGTTTGCAATGGATGAAATTACAATAGAGGAAAAAAGGACATTCTTAACTTCTGTTTCATGGTGACTTTAATTAATATAAACTTATTTTAGCTGAAAAGACGTTTTTTAATCAAACAATGGCAAGAAATACTTATGAAGAACTTATGTTCATTGTAACCAAAAAAATTGCATTTAAACCGTGTTTTTTTATTAGAAATATTTGGCAAAAATGTATTTAAAGTTTCATTTTTAAAAGTGTACTTCACAAAAAGCTAACCTTAGTTTCCAATAAATAACACGTTACTAATAAATATTGCACTTTTGGCAAATCAAAAGGGACTTTTTCCATCAATCGGTGCACCATGATTTGGCATACCATCAACCAAATTATTCTGAAAACAGACAAACATAAATAGCGATGAGAGCCAAAATAATAAATGTCACTAATAGTTATTAATTGAGTAATGCACTATTGTGTAGACAGGATTGAATCTGTTGAGTTCAGCAATCTTTGTTTCTTCATATGCTAATGGTGAAGGTTCAAACAAGGGGACATTTCTTTTCAACTTTTCCTCTCCAAAGCTAGCATTTCTGTAACTCAAAATCTATTAAAGTTATTTCAGATAATACATTTTTAACAAATATATTTTAATTTGGAGTTCTTATTTTTAAGCCTTTGGGCCATTTCAGAGATACTGAAATCTCACTGTGGCTTCATTAATAAATTTATTACAAATTCCATACTAGAAATACTAGTCATATTTTTTTTTTATTTTGGTTTTCTTTTTAAAGCCTAACAATTTAGTTACAATAAACCACAAGTGATGCACATGAAAAATCCTCCTTGCTTCAGAGTGACATGAACATGAGTTAATAATGACTTCTGGGTGACTATTTGTCTACTCCCAAAGCCATAACAGACAACAGATATTACATGAAAGATTTGATCACAAGATCAAGGGTTGCACTCAAAAGCTTCGTCTGCGATCAGACCTTGAACTTGGGCTCTAATCGCTCGTCTGCAGCACCAGGAGATGGAAGAGGAAAGCAATTACCAGACCTTGCTAAAACTCCCTCACAAGTGATCACGGCAGAAATGAATCAGACTTGGCTGCAGGAGAGGCTTCAGAAAGCATTACGGCCGCGCTCTTGACAGAGGGTGTGGTTTTCAGCTCGTGGCAGAGGCGTGTGTGAACCTCTCAACCTTAATCTACCACTAGATCGCAAATCAGGCCATGATGGATGGGTCGAGCACCTAGAGATGCTGCTTTCTGCTGGAGCACCACCTTACTGAAAAACATACACTGACTCTAAATTAAACTTAAACCATCCAGGACCAGCTCCAGGGGAAAACAAGCCATGTATAAAACAAACACTGCTCTGAGTAAAGAATTATGTTAGTTAGTTAGTTAGTTAGTTAGTTAGTTAGTTAGTTAGTTAGTT